>OV725078.1:38604984-39204984 GCA_928085145.1 Nezara viridula
AAGGAGAACAATGTCTTTGGGGAGTTTTTTTCAAAGTGCCGGGAATTTATAAATATTGAGGAGGTCTCCCAGACGCCAGCGTGCCCTCAAAGCTACTAATTTGGCTCAGGGGATTTTTAGGATTCCTTCGGATAGATAACACGGGGTTTCATTTCGTATTTTTTATTTCTGTTTTTTTATCACGATAAAGAACATTGTCTAGTCTAAATGGATTCCTTTGAACTATTGGCGGATTTTATTGTTAAATAATTCGGGAAGAGATGAGGCGATGATTTGTACATTCTGGAAGATATGGTTGTTATTGGAAAAATATATAATAATATGTTTAGGGTGTCATTTTGTTAGTAACTTACTATCTTCTACTATTATAGTAAAAGATAACATGTTACTAACAAAAGCATTTATTTCATAATAATCAAATCTATTTGAATCTTACAATGATACAACTAACACTGCTTCAAATGTTTTGACTAATGAATATATATATATATATATATTGACCTCAAACGTTGTTGTAATAAATAAAATGAATTGGAGCATTGAGAGGAGGTGGAAAGGTTTTAGTAAGTTATTTCCTTGAAATTATTAATTATATATATTTTTTTAATTGCATGTAAAATATGCCTAAACAGATAATTGTTAGTATAGTAAAAAAAGATCCACATATGAAGATGCATGTGTAGAAGATTTCTTACGAATATCACAAATTCTAGAGGCCTAAATTAAATTAAAACCGAAGTTCATTCGCGGAATCCAAAAATAAAAAAAATTAAAGACTTTGTTGTTTCTTATTATTTAATAAAGTCATAGAGACACTTTAAAAAAAAAATAAATCCTTTTGCATCATTCAATTATAATTATATTTGATCATTAAAAGCTCTGTGGGTTAACATAAGCTCACTCCCAAAATGGATCTTTTTTCATTGGTCCATAATTGTTACTGTGGGTTATTTAAGCTAAATAATTAAATAGTCACAATATTTTCTATTTTTTAATTTATAATTCATATACAGATACTAAGTATAACCATGCTTTATGAAAGAGATATTAAAAAATTGTCTCTAAAAGTTGTTCAAGTGATTTTTTTTTTTAACAGGTCTTCAAGAATCATATGTTCATATAGATAGTTTGTTTCTTTCTTTCTCTTCCAAACTAAATAATATTATTTATATATATATATATATATATATATTTTTTTTTTAATCCGGACTGAGCCCTCCCACCCCAAATTAAATCCTTGATCCACCACAGCTTCTCAGTAAATAAATACCCCTTATGACTCACGATACAGACAGAAGGATGGTGTTTAGGGAGCTTGTGGAAGAGAGGGTGTCTGCAAGCCGCTTAGTTCCTATATTGACTCGTATCAATTCGCCTCTAAGTGGTTTATGTTTGTTGAATTGGGCTCACTTGTCGACTACCGCGTCAACAAATCCAATCATTCCGTATGTTCAACGAAATAGCTATCGAAATTATAATAATACAACTTTAAAGAACTCATGATTTAGATCAGTAGTATTCTATACCATACTTGAGCAAAAAGTTTTTTATTTTTATTATTGTTGAATTTTACATATTATTATTGAAATTTACAACTGTAAACATATATACAGGCAGTAAGTTTGCTACAGGAATATATTACATGAAGGTACTTGTGAAGAAGCTACCCATTAGTAACACTTCAAAGACAAATTAATTTAGGAGGTCTCTTGGCCATCTTCTTTTCAGACGCCTCGGAGGGTTGTCAGGAATTGTGTTTGATGAAAGGTTACAAACCAGAGGATTGGGGTGACCAAAGAGTTTGGAATGAAAAGAGGTATATCTAGTTCGGGCCAAGTCTTCCACAAGAGGAATGTTGATGTCTTTATGGATAATTTTATTTGTTACATAATAAGCAGCATTTAGGATTTTTGGGAGGATTTTGGATTGTAAGGATTGGATACGGGAAGAATTTGATGTTTTTGTAGAGCCCCAAAGCTCAATACCGTATGTCCAAATGATGATGGTAGTGTAAATGCGTTTTTTGTAGAATATTGGAAGTTTAGAGCGTTTGTCAAGTAAGTGCTGTAGTAGTCGGAATCTGTTGGCAGTTTCTTGTCTTTTATGCCTAGTATGAGGAGAGCAAACAGTATTTTAATATTTTATTTTTAAAGTAGATTATTTAAAATAACAATATAAGTTTATTATTTCGAGGATCAATTCAAAAAATCCTTTTTACTTTAAACAATTTTATTGTACTTTTCATATCTGACAAAGTTTCGGGACACTAGGCCCATTTTGAAGTCTTAGAAACAAATCTATAACAATTTTATTAATATATATGAAAATTTATCAGCACATTCACAATTCTTTGAATTTTGGAATATGATACAAGAAATATAAAAGTTTTTAAAAAATAACCATAAACAATTGTTTTTTTAGGGGTAGGGAAACATTACATAAACTGAATTATTTAAGACAACAAAATTTTGTTATTTTCCAAATTAAACGTTTGACTGTCCACCAATACTTGATGGTACAAAATAAGCATTTCTATGATAATACCCAGAAATTCTGCATATTTCTTTTTAAGGCTAAAACTAATTTTATGGCTAAATATGATAGTTATAAAAATTTAATACAAAGCTCGATTTTTAAAGGAAAAAATTCTCTTGAAAACGACCTGCCTATGAATACTTTATTAAGTAGAACAACTCAAGTCAGTATTTTATGTTTTTTATTTAAAATACAATATGAAATATATTTTTGTATTTTATGTATTCAAATTCAAATAAAAATACTGCACTGATATTTTGTATTTGACTTCTCAAAATACCAAATAATATTTTATTTATAAAGTCTGTTCTGAATGGAAAATTTTTAATTGCAGATTTTTTTATTGATTTTTAAAATAATATTTTTGAAACCTTATAATTTCTTTGTCCCTTTATACCTATATAAAGTATAAATCAAATAAAAAATAAACCTCGTACGAATTTACGAGTTGTAGACAAATTCTTACGATATTATGTTACAACCCCCGGATTGTTTTCCAGTCCGTTAATTGGCTTCATGTTCCGCTATCGAGGACATCATTAAAAGACGAAAAGGTAATATTTATGCTTAGCCAATCATAATTCTTCTCGACCGTGATTGGGAAATGGTAAAGGTTATGTTTTGTTCGGATAATGGCCGAACGCGGTTATGATTACACGTTGCCTGTAGCTTGTATACCATAAAAGGATACCAAAATTATAGCAGTACTGTTTAAAATAACCATAAGACACGGCGTACCTTGTATCTCGAAATCCGAAAAAGTGTATAGTACACGGAATCGGGATGAACTATGACACCAGATCCCAGAACTTCAAACAAGATGGAGGAAATGGTTTTCGAGTATTTTAACACATGATGGATAGATAGATCCTAAGACACGATGTCTTTAAATATTTGTGATAAGCTTCATATTTCTTACAGATTCACAACGGTTTTTGGAATTGTTTCATATAGGTAGAAATCAAATGACAGTTTGAAGTTTTCGAAGTTCTTTTCTGGTAATGAACTTCTTGATAAGGAACAATTTCTTTAAGGGACACCTTAATCTTCAAGGGAGGCGAAGAAGGCGACCACCATTATTCGAAGAACAAAAATAAAATCAAAATCAGTAACAATTAATCCACATGAGCGAATAAATGTTAAGTAAAATAAATTGAGAAAATAGGACAAGTTATCTAAGTGGCTGAACTGAGGCCTAGAAGTAGTGCTGCCCAAAATGCAAGACAAAGACTAGGATTGATAAAAATAAATAAAAATAGTTTTTATGAATAAGAATTAAGGCAAAATAGTTACTAACACTTGACAATTTTAGTTACTATATGTAAAGAATCGGTATGACCAATATACTTTTGCGTTTAACTATTCCAATTTTTCATTCGGGTTTTGTTAGGCTTCACATGTGTGAAAAATTACAGTAATATCTCCATAATAGTAGGCTAATAATTAACTAATTAATTAATAATAAGTAACTGCAAGACTGTTGCGAGACTCTTGCGCAAGATCAAGACTGACTGAGCAAGACCAAGACTCGTCTTTTGGCTAACACTACCAGTACCTAGAAGTAGATGTGCAAGTATTTTACCAAACACTATGTCCCCTTTATTGAGTATTAATACAGTCTGCCTCACTGAAGGGGATTGGTACTAGGGCTATAGTATTCATTCACACAGTATGTACATATTGAGTTTTTTTTTTTTTAATTTCATACCCAACGATAATTGTATGCAGCAACATATCCTAGGATTTTATGATTCATTATTTTGCACCTTTCCATTTTTACATAAAGATATTATGTAATCCGAAATATTTTAAATAAATACGAAACATTGGAGAATTGAGCTTTCTTCTCACTGCCTTAAACCTATAAGTAAAAATAAGAATATGTAATATATTCAGTTGCTCTGGTAACATGCTTCCATATAAACCCATGTGCAAAAAAATAAAATAAAAAAAAATAATACATAAATATAAATAAATTTATTTTTATTTATAGTATTATATTGTTCGTTTTAAAATAATTATGGTGATTATAATAATATAACTGTAATTTTTATACATAATGTAAAGAAATGTTTGGGGGGAGGGAGTCCATCGTTCGCCCCCTCCCCCAACCAGAATAAAAGGCCTGCGCGTATGGTTATTATATCTGATTAATGACAGGGTTACCTACATTGATTATTTTGTTAGTAGATACAAATTTGTCGTACACAGCGTTGGGTCAAATTGAAAAAGAGAAACTCCATCTAGATCCGATGCGGATAACAATTTTACCCATCCATTATCTATCCATTAACGTATAACAAATTTGAATTCAATTTTGATCCTTGAATGAATGAAGCTTGGTTGGCTCCTTCATAAGGCTCGGACCGTAATAAATTAGGCCTAACAAGGTCCATGCAGCCTTGAATTAGTTACCCAATTGGTCGCCAATGGTATTAGGGTTTGTAGGAGGTCCTGTCCCTATTGGCTGCGGCCCACCAGCAGGGGTGCTATTGTTCTACCTACATATTAATAAGGCAATTATCTCATAATTTAGGCTATTTTCAGGTCGTGAAAGTCGTTCGGACCACCGTGTTCTCAGGACCTGTGAGGTCTAGGTCATGTCATAAGTTACCTTCAAGGTTCTAGGACAAGTTGAGGTTTCTTTTTTTTTTTTATATATTATCTACAACTGTATTAGAAATAAAAATAAATTCAGTGAATGGGAACACAAGAATATAATGACATGAAACCACGTGTTGAGAAAATACCAACTGGTAGCACTCTACAAATCTATTCACAACAGGAGATCTCGAGGCCATCTTCTTTTCAGATGCCTCGGAGTGTTATCAGCAGGTATCGAGGAGTAAGCAAGATTAGAAACAAGAGAGTTTGGATGGTTCTGAAGTTTGTTATGGACGGATAGATGTCTAGATTGGGCCAGGTCAGAAATATAAGGAACATTTTTTTATTTATTTTTTTTATTATTATTGGAGTTTACAACTGTATTAAATGATGAATACAACTAGTAAATATGAAATAAGTAACATGAAGAGAAACTACTTATTGGTAGAACTCCAATTATATTTCTATATTAGAAGGTCCCGAGGCCATCTTCTTTTCAGACGCCTCGGAGGGTTATCAGGAATAGAAGAGGACGCGAGGTTGGAAATAAGAGGGTTCGGATGGTTCAGAAGTTTATTATGGAAGGACAGGTATCTAGATTGAGCTAAATCGGAAACATATGGTACATTAAGTTCGTTATGGATGATTTTATTTGTGACAAAGTAGGGAGCATTGAGGATTTTACAAAGGATTTTGGATTGTATTAATTGGATACGAGAGGAATTTGTTGGTTTAGTAGAGCGCCAAAGCTAGATTCCGTAAGTCCAAATTATGGAACATTAAGGTCCTTTTTATGAATGATTTTGGATTGTAAAGATTGGATGATTCTGAAGTTTATTATGGAAAGATAGGTATCTGGACTGGGCCAGATCTGAAACATAAGAAACATTAAGGCCATTATGGATGGTTTTATTTGTAACAAAGTAGGGATCATTGAGGATTTTACAAAGGATTTTAGATTGTAAGTATTGGATATGAGAAGAATTCGATGGCTTAGTGGAGCCTCAAAGCTCAACTCCGTAAGTCCACATAGATCTTATTGTAGTCATGTATATAAGTCTTTTGTAATTTACTGGAAGCTTAGAGCGTTTGCGTAGTATGTGCTGGAATAGTCGCAAAGGTCGAGCGGTTTCTTGTCTGGTATGAGTATTAAAACTTAGACGTTTGTCCAAGTGGAGTCCAAGGTATCGGATTTGTTAAACAGTTATAAGTGCGGTATTATTAAAGGATACTGTAGGACAGAAAGCCATAGGTTTATGGCGAAGGGTAAAGGTGATTTGATGGGATTTCTATAAATGAATAGATGTGTGGTTTGTGATGTGTGATTGCAGAGTTTGGAGTGCAATGGTTGGGTCATTATAAACGGATAGGACACATTTACCATCGGCATACGAGGTAATGACAGTGTTAGGATACGTTTAAGTTGAAAACGTATAAAGAGAGATTTGCTAACAATTTATCGTCCGCAGCATTTACTGGACGAAGGCTTGAGAATGCATTACAAATACCCGAGGGTTGAAACTTTTATATAAAGTCCCATTTTAACAGTTTCTGTTAAACTTTTTAAGAAAAATAATCATAAAATAAAATTTTTAAGAAACTTTTTTGTACGTTTCTTTACTCTTTTGTAAGTTAAAACTTTATAACTAAACTTTTCAATCAAAATACTTGCATCAAAACCGTCTGTTGCAGAGAGCGTCCGGCAGTCAGAAGATCTTTTTTTGAAGAGTTTCATTTTAACAGATTCTGTGAAAATTTTTAGAAAAAAGTTCTGAGGATTTTTTTTTGTAATAAAGTTACAGGTTAATTCGAGTTCTAAAAAAATTTCCGTTAAATTAAAATAAAATGTCATAGGGATCAGATTTTTTTTTTTATAGTTTATTGAATGGTAATACAATCTGTCTCATTGAAGGGCAACAAGTATCAGGGCTACAAGATTAACTTAGATTAGAGTTATAATTTGTCTTAAATGAATCACACATGATTCTAATCTGTCGTTTGTTTGAGTAGCTAAGAATAAAGGTAATTTTTTAGAGTAATTTTTAAGCTTGATCGACAGAGCTTTAAAATAAAAGTTATTTAAAAATAAAAGTTCTGTAAAACCTTCACTTGAAAACTTGCAAGGAAAAAAGTTCTACTCTCAAATGAACTTAAAAACTATGGACAATAATAATTTTAGTGATACCGAAAAACACATCTTGATCATAATAATGGAAGCATCGAATCCGTCCAGACGAAACACAATCGAAGAATCCTCAAGACTATATAACTACGTCACAAATAAAATTATTCATATAAGACCAAAATATCCAATACGTAGCGGACAAATATCCTTACATGATGAGCTTTATAACCATACAAATCCCCTTGCTTTTTCCAATAATCCTTCAAGAATGAGGAGATTCATATCATATCGTATAACTTCCATATTCCAATTTAGAAATATTTTTGATTAGTGTCAATAAAGATCCTTGAAATATGAAAAACATATTTCAGGAGAACGTAAGATAGTTTCTTAAGCTCTTAAGGGACTCATTAATGAATGAAAAAAGAAGTATAAAACACCGGAAGCCTAAATGTTGCTAGCATGACTTAAAATTTGAAATGACTCAATGAATAGAACTTATTTGTTAAATATTTACAATATTTTATACGTTGTTTTGTTTTCTATTAATTAAGTTGTTTTATGTGTTTTTATATTTTATTTGTTTTCCATTATGTGAGAAATAAGAGATCGTAACAAAGAGTAGTTGTAATGAGGGAACCAAAGAGATACGAGCGCGCCCGAGCTCACCCGAGCTCGCCCGAGCTCGCCCGAAGGTAAGAACAGGCCTCCGTAGTAACATGAACTTAATATAATACGGACTCCGACAATATTGTGTACATATACATATGCGGTTTTCCTAAATGTTTTCGTCGGTATTATTTAATATTTAATAGTATAGATTACAGCGATATAAATATTAAAATTTGTATATAGATAGATAGAAAAAAAAAAACTTTATTCTGGGACTAAGTCCCTTCAGAATAACAATAATGTACAAAATAATAGAATATTACTGGCCTGTACGTTTGAAGCAATAAATAAAATTGATAAAATAAAATAAAAAGTAAAGAAAACCTTAGGTGCACAAGCTATATAGAATAAAGATAAAACTATGTACAGAGCGTTTAAAATTATGAACAAAACAATTAAAACTACGAACGAATCACTTGAACTATGAACAAAATTATATATAAGGGTTGAACAACATAAACATACACTTTGAGAAATGAAGAACGAAAAAGCGATACAGTGAGTTCATTTCATAAAATAAAATAAAATAAAACTTTACTTGAATATATATATAAAAATAAACAGTTAATTATAATTGAATAAAAAAAAAAAAAATTTATGTATTGAATTCCTACGTCGATAGTAGGAAATGCATGTACTATCTCTAGTATCAAGTATTATGATTATATGATTGCTACACAAAACATATATAATATTAATAGTTAGCTGGTATCTGACTGTTTTTGGAACAGGAATTGGAATAGGAGGTTTTTGAATGTGTATAGGGAAGGGGCATGTCGAATTTTGATCGGGAGGGAATTCCAAAAGTTGACAGAGCGGGCTATAAAGGAATTTTGGAATGATGCAGATCTATGAGAAGGGATGTATAGGTCAGAGCGTCGAGATCTTGTAGTGAGAGAATGGATTGAGGACTTAAATTGGAGAAGGTTGTGGGCATAAGAAGGACGATGATCGGTAATCATATATAATGGTATTTAAACAAATCAAAATATCCACAATGAAACATAAATTGATATAGCGTTTATAATTTTTACTTTCACTCTGCCTTTGTCTGAAAATACATATTTCTACCAAGAAGAGGGTGGTAAGTGAAAGTTGGGTGATGCGCGCACCGCACCAAATTTTTATTTACAAAACTATTCTTATTTTATTTCTTTTTTTTTTACCAGTCTTGGTCTTCGTCTTGCAACAATTAGGCGGTCACTAAAAAAGGTTAGTTTTCGATAGATGTATTATGCCAGTGGTGACCTATGGCTCTCAAACATGGTCATTGACAAAAGTCCAAGGGAGGAAGATCAAGGTGTGGCAAAATACTATCGAGAGAAGCATTATGAAAGTAAAGAAGATAGATAAAAAGACTCTCTCGCAAAAAAGAAAAGGCAAATGGAAATGGGCTGGACATCTCCTGCGATGCAATGACAATAGATGGTCAAAAATGGATTCCATATGACCGGAAAAGGATGAGAGGCCGACAAATGAAGAGATGGAGAGATTTAGGCTTTTGGCAGGACCTCTCTGGTGGAGAGCAGATAGAGACAAAGATGTGTGGAAACGAAAATGGTTAAATTTCAGAAATCCCGCTTCCCAGTAGGGCTAGTCACCCAGGGAAGTGTTAAAGACTATTACTCCTAAGGGAAGGTCTTTGCAAGAATAGTAAAAAGTTTTTTTTATAAATTATAATAATGTATAAAATTGTTTTGTTTTATTTTGTTATTGTATGTTTTCATAGAAATTGTAATATTTATGCATGAATAAAGGCTATTTTCATTTCATATATATATATATATATATATATATATGGGGACCGCCAACTCCAGAAGCAAAGGCGTACCCCGGCGCCCTGACTAATCGGGCCGCCTAGGAAAGCCGTCTCCCAGGCCACGCCGCGCTTGATGCTATCTCAAATGCTATGACTGATCCCCATTTAAAAATACACGTGAAATATGAGCGGCCAGTCCCCGATCCCTCTTAGATAATTTCATCTCAACCCGAGCGTTTTACACTTTAATCTCAGGACGGAATATCAGTTCCGAATCATTTTCTTGATCCTTTGTCCTAATGGCTAGATTATATACGGCTTTGAGCCCTCTCAAAACTCGGCGTTGTTGAGTTTAAATCGCGTCGAACGCTTATTCCCAACGAATGAATGGCCTGTGTCGGTTGCCAGAAGTGATTAATAATTTTCAATATTTATGCCAGTCCATCTATAATAAAATATGTAACAACTTATATTTTACAAACAAAGATTTATATTTTGTTTTTAATGTCACGTTTACTTTTTTTTTTTTTATCCACTTATTATTTTATGAGGAAGAAAAAAATTAATTATATCATTATAATTGTATATAAGTGAGATTGTTTTGTATATATTTCAATTTCATTTAGTTTCTCTCTCATTTTTTACCAATGTATGTTAATTTTCTTATTTTACTTTATAACTCTTTTTCTTTTATCTCTATTTTAGTTATAATTTGTATGTGTATATTGTGTTAATGTTTAATGTAGCCCTAATATTAATGCCCTCCAATGCGGCAGAATGTATAAATTTCCAAATTAGAAAACAATAATATATATTATAAAAAAGTAGATAAAAATAAAATGTAATTAATTAATTAAACATTAACATCTAATGAATATTACTAAATGGTTTCACGGCATATGTACAGGCTTATAAATAGTTTACACATTGGCTAACGGATTGTGGTGGAGAAGCCAGACAAAATAAATAAGCGATTTGTCGCTGACCATTTTACACTTTGCAAGCTGAAGCATACATAATGGGTCAAATACATAACAGGTTATGTAATAGTGACCCACTTGCAGGCATAACTCACATATATAATTTAAATGTTTCGCTATGTAAAAATAGTTTCTATAAAGTTAAATAGATTTTTTTTTCTGTTATATTGAGTTGGAAAATAAGTGCTTTCGTTTTTTCTGTATATTTTTATGTCAATATGGTAGATTTCTTATCTGACGAATTAATCCCTGTTTGTAAAATGTCAACAACTATATCAGTTAACTCATGTTGAAACTAGATTAGTATTGTGTTTACTATTGCACTGTGAATATGGAAGAAAATATCATTCATTATCAGCACATTTTGTTGTATTATTTTAAAAAAGGTAAGCGTGCTGCAGAAGCTCATAGAAAAATATGCAGTGTTTATGGGGATGATGCCTTAACCTAACGCATCTGTCAAAATTAGTTGCCAAAGTACATTCAGGAAATTTATACATCAATAATGCTCAACGGTCTGGTCGCCCACATGAAAATGAAACGAGCAATGTTAAGGCCATTGTTGATCAAAATCCCACCCAATCAGTGCGAGAAATTGCTAAGGCCCTAAACGTGTGGCATACAAGCTCAGCTATGTTTTTAGGCTTAATGTTTGAGTCCCACACGTGATATTTTTTTTCAAAAATAATAATGAATGTTATAACTTCAATACGACTTTACCTATCTATAAGAAATTTAGGGCCACATAAACTACACAAAATGACATCAACAGGACCTTTATAAACAAACTACAAATGGTGATAATAAATAAAAACCTTTAAGGAGTTTTGTTTATTTATTCATTATGTAGGCATCAAATAAAAAAAAAAAAATCATACTGCTTTGAAGAGCAATAATTCACCGTTCCAACCGATATAGTAACATCAAATTTGGAGAACATCCTAAAGAGTTATGAATGATCGGAAGGGTGTTGTGTTCCATCAAGACAACGCTAGGCCCCACTCCTCATTGGTCACTCGCAATAAATTATTGAACCTTGAATGAGACCTATTCACCAGACCTAGCTCCAAGTGACTACCAATTATTCCGGTCTCTGCAGAACTACATGAATGGAAGGAAATTCTAAAAGGAAGAGGACATCAAAAACAATATTCTATGAACATGGCATTATGCAGTTAGCGGAAAGATGGGAAAAAGTCATATATATTAAATAATGGTCAATATATTGTAGATTAAAATAAATTTTATGTCTATGATATATTGAGTTTTGTTTGACTCTGAAAAACCGAAAGGAGTTATTTGCCAACCAATACCTTACAAAAAATTAATCGAATAATTTTAAATTATAACCATTTATGTTTTCATGAATCATGTCATACACTTGTTTAACTTATTGTTTATCAATCTTCTCAACATCGATGTATGCTAAATTATTTATTTATGGTTTCTTTAAGGTTACCAGTGGTGTTGTGTAAGTGGGAAGGGAAGAGAATGCTAGGCTACTAGGAAACTTGTAATTACGCTAAGTATCGTGTGGAAGTTGCGTGCTCGAGTAGTTCTTTAAAATTTATATCCATCGTCTTTTCCACATGTAGTAATCATAACACTTTATATTGAATGGGAATAGGATAGAGAGTTGTTATAACTTACACGTATCCAGGCATGGGTAATACATTGCAAGAATTGAAGGTATAATATGCTAAAGTTTAGTGGAAATAGAATAGTTATTGAGTATCGATCTTATAAATTTACTACTTATGCAAAGAAGTGGAACAAGCCTGGGTTTTCTTTGAAGAAAGAGGAATTCTACTTAAGGAAATCCTTAAGAACCTAGTAGAATTTTAGCTTCCAGAGGTACCTGGAGTAAATAATTAAAAGTATGTTAATGTTTTTGGTTAAGTATAAAAAGTTCCTATTAAATAAATCATATGTTTCTTTAACCCATATCTTTAATTTATCAATAAGCAACTTAACTAGAAAAAACAACTGGCGGGCCTAATCTAAACAAGACTTAGATAGTTTTGCATTTAACTCCTTTAATTTTTCATTCGGGCTTAGTTAGGTTTCTCCTAGCTAAAAAATGACAGTAATATCTCTATAGTAATAAGTCAATAAGTAACTGTAAGATTTTTGCGAGACTCTTGCGCAAGACCCAGACCATGACCAAGACTGAGTTTGCAAGACCAAGACGCGTCTCTGTCTCGCATTTGGGCAATTCTAGTCAAAATGATACACCAGCATATTGATAGAAATTATTAAATAATTTAATAGTTCGATTTATATTACATTAAAACAATAATTTATTGTAATCAATAAACATCCTAGTGAAGTGTAATTTTCTTATGTTCTCTTCTATTTCTTATGTAATGTTATATTTCATATTCTTTTCTTATGTTTCTTTGTGTGGGGATGTATTGCAGCTTCCGGTGTGGGAAATCTTCACTTTATAGTGGAAGTATTCACATGATATAGTGAATAAACATGTTAATATAGACATTTAGAGAAGAAATTGTTTCCACAATTTGGGCTACAAAACAATTTTTTTTTTTCTTCAGAATAATGACCCCAAACAGTCGGCCATGTTTGTTAAGAAATGGCGACTTAATAACTGCTCCATAGTTATATAAACACTACCGATGTCACCTGATCATAATGTGACAGAACACCTGTGGACAAAGTTGGAGGTAGAAATTCGAAAGCACGAAATTTCTTGCAAAGAAGACTTAAAAAAATATCTTCTCGAAGTATGGAACAGGATAAGCCCAGAATGACCAACAAATTGTTCGACTCCATTACAAACAGACTAAAAGAAGTCGTAGAAAATAATGGCTTGCCTACGAGGTATTGAACTAAATTAATAGTATTTAAAATTTAGGATAAAAGCACCACTAGTTAACATTGCACCAATACCTAACATTCTCCTCAAAAAATTGGAATAATAAAATTTCAGAACATCATAGATCTCTACTTCATATATTTGTAGTTTATATATTTTCTTCTTGTATATTTGTCTGATTTGCTTTAGTCTTGCTGGAAATCGCAACCGAAATAATGAGTGGCAAATTAGGAAGATCCCTTACAGTCCACTTAATGTCCCAGGAACAACCATCCGTCAGTAAGAGGTTATATCTTAGGTTTGCCTTATTCTCTTAACTACTCTGATTTATCCCAAAATCTTCTTTTGATTGTTTTTTGGAGTGTTTTTAAATTATGCTATATCCGTTTTAAGCTTATCTTGATGCAGGAATTGGATATTCTATGGGTGTAAGCTACTGGAACCTTATAATGGAGAATTTTTCCAGTATTTGACAGTCCCGAATTCTCATAAATTCAAAGAGATGTACTTAATATAACGGGTCTTAAAAAAATTAACCATTCAGCTTAATTGCATCCTTGTTCTCATCCCTGTCAGATATAGGGGCATTCCAAATCAAACAGTGCCAGATACAGATGAAACAAAACTATTCTATTAATTTTTCATGGATTCGAAATATGTCTTGATAAGATGAGAAATAGCTCTATAAGATGAATCCATGAAAAATAAAATAACATCAAAAATTAAGTTTTTACACGTATAAGTTCAAAAAAATTTCTTAAATATGCCAGTTACCGGTAAATTTACCCTAATAAAAAGTGAAGTGTGTTATTTTGACTGTGAGGTTAAATCATCCATTTTTTTTATTATTATTTTTTTAAATATTACAATTAAATATTTTAATTTTATTGAATTTGTACATATTCATAATGAGATTATTAATAAATCTGTTGAAGAGTTTCTGGTTTTATTGATTTACTGTTACCATTGAAGTATTTTTAATATTTTTCTAAGGGGTGTATCAATTTCACTGTGAGCCACTATATATCTCGAAGGACATAATTTGAAGCATTAACGAT
The DNA here is from genome assembly GCA_928085145.1 of Nezara viridula. NCBI lineage: Eukaryota > Metazoa > Arthropoda > Insecta > Hemiptera > Pentatomidae > Nezara > Nezara viridula. The sequence goes on from OV725078.1 coordinate 38,619,554, forward strand.
TTCAATGTTCAAGAATTTTGGATGTAATAATGATTTCCTGGAATGTTAAAGGTAAATTCTGAACGTTTTAACTTCGATCCCTATTGGAGCGATGTGGATACGTCTCACCAATATTTGAAACGATTCCAATAATCCCCACCAATATTTTGAATGGTCCCGCACGAGCATGAAATAACTAAAAATATTACAAATTTGTATTAGCAAATGAATTTGCGTAAATAAGTCGATATTGAAGGTGTGTAGTATTTCTTCGTCTATAATCAATTCATGTTAAGCTGCATTTACACATTAGACCAAACCAACACGAGCACGAGCGTTTAAAAGTTTCGTTGTTCTTGGCTTTGCGAATGTTCCCCTGTGTTTGCGGCCAATCCGTTAACTCAAACAGGACTTGCAGAAAGCGCCGGTAGGCCCTAACGTTGCTCGATAAGTCGTGTTTGCGTTTGCTTTTCTGCTGAATATTCTTCGTTTTATTTCATCTTCAAAATAAATATGAGCCAATTAAAAAAAGTATCAAAGATATCCAGTACGCATTTATTTATTGCGAGTGTACGAAAATTTAGCGAATTTCTGGGAAAAGTCTTAAATTTTTGGATAACTCTTGAAAAAGTCGGTAATTTCAATAATTAAATTGGTAGACCCCATTTATCGATCTGATTACAATACGCATATAAATCTAAACGTTTACGTAAAAAACGTTTGATGTAAATTTAAAAAAAAATGTTTAATTTTTTTATAGTAACTTACAAACTAATATGTTAAATTGTTAAAAAAAAAATTTTTTTTTCTTATTTAAGTTGTCTTGTATTATTATTATTATTATTATTATTATATTTTTAGAATTGAATTTTCACAAATAAGTTATAAATTTATAATTAGAAGAATGTGAGGAGAAGGAAAAAATGTTTACAACAATTATATAAAAAATAGTATACAATCTAAAATTTAAATTTTTCAACTTTTAGTTCATTTTAGAACCATGTTAATAGTAGACTTCCAATGAAAATCACAATTAGCTGAGAAACAGAATCAGAACCGCTCTAGAATTCCAAGCTAATAAACATTTGCTTTGTTTACATCTCTTGTAATTTTAACTTCTTTTAAACATTGACTGTATCACCCTAGAGAAGAACAACAAATGTTATCCCTATTTTTAAGAAACTGGTCAAATAATTGATTTAACAAAAAGACTTTTTTCATCAAAAAAGATGTTGAGTCATTGATTCTTTTATACATTGATCATATGATATAATATATAACGATGTAGATCATAGGTTTTTGTGCGATATCTATTAATCTAGCGCTAAAATTAAACAATATTTAATTATTTAGGTTGCTAATATTTGAAAATTAATAGAATTAAATTAAATTTATGTATATGGGTTAATGTATTAAGTGATAAATAAAAAAAGCAACAATAAAATATAAAAATTTCTGTGGCTCCATAAGTGCGCCTAACCTTAATGCAGCCTCTAATAATGAAAAGAAATAAGAAGAAATGAAGAGGAGCTTATTCATAAAAATTTAAAAATTTATAATTTTTAAAACAAGGAATGAAGATTTAAAAAGCAGAGAATACAGTAATTATCAGTAATCTAATTTAGAAATTTTATTAGAGTGCTAACAATGGCTAGTTTATCTATAAGTCTTTTCATGCCATTCTGTTTCTCTGTTTCGCATTTAGTAGATTTGTTTTAATTTTAATAGTTGTAAATTTCATGATAAAAAAAAATAAATTGAAGTACGTATTATATATGTATTTTAAGGCAAAATATGTGCAAATATCAAATTTTGAACATACTATACACGAATTTGTTTTTACTATAAACAGTGACTTGTTTCGTAAAAATATCGACTAATCGCTGTTGTTAGTGCAAAAGATAGTACGTAAAAATTTTCTTTGTGCTAAAAGTGATATTTTGTAGTCTGCAACTAGAATAAGTCTTATGGAAGATAACAGAGTGATATAAAGCATGGAATTTTAATAATAAATCATAAAGAAATAAACAGTTGTTATGCTCTTCTGTAAAAAAAAAAAAAAAAATCAATATTAATATACGACTTATATATTTTTTACTTTTCGCTTGTTTGAAACTCTAAAATTTGGAATCCTTCAAAATGTGGTACCGTTCAAAAAACAACACTATCATTCATATTCATAACCCCGAAAAAAAGTGCCTCCAACAGTACTTATTATAGTGCAACTGTTTTTTATTTTTTTTAATCTATTTTTATTATGACTTCATTCTATTTTTTTTTCTAATCATTACAAAAAAAAATGACTAGTGCATCAACAAGAGAGATCAATATGACGAACAACTGCTACCCTCGAGGATGTCCTAATCAGCTTGTCTAATCTGGAAGGTGGGCGACCACGAAACGTTACCTGAGCGGGGCGTGGCAGGAGCAAAAACTGGAGTATAACCTCCGGCAATAAATTAAAAGCTGAAGAGGCTGAATGACAGGAGAGGTGGAAATGGCCTGTTGGAAAGCCAACGAAAATTAGGGGTCGCAATTTGTAGTTTGTTTTTGTTTTTTGTGTTTTGTTTTTTTTGTCCTCTCCGTCCCGGCCCAGTGCTGACAACATAAATATCGTAGAGCGATTAGGAAGGCTGCTGTCGGGGTAATTCTCCTACTGTGAGAGGGGTTAAGCCCAATCCGTGCGGCTGTCTTGGCCTCTGTAGGTACATTCAGTGAGACGTTTCCCCTGCATATCGATTAGTTCGTCAGAGCTGAGGGACCGTATTTTTGTTTAAGTTTGCTGTGCAGAAATCATATGACTTCATCGAGCTTACCGCTAATCAAGCTTTAGATGTTATGATGTTATACATGGAATTAAATACTTGATAGTTGAACGTTATATATTTTAGAGGAAGGAGATGGTCCTGTGTAACGCTCATAAAAACACTAAAATAGTGGATAAACTATTTTATTTAAAGCCAACGTTTCGACCCGACTGCAGGTCTTCTCCAGGGCTAGAACGAACAAGATCCAACAGGATATAGAAAATTGTGGAAGGTAAATAATATTTATATAAAAAATATAAACAAGTTGACTTGGTTTAAAATAAAACAGTTTTTCCACTATTTTGATCTTTTTATGACTGCAATCCCGGACCATCTCTTTCCTCTAATATATATGGAATTGTTAATCGTAGCCATGGATGGATTCACTGGTACCAAAACCCTCACCCCTAAAATAGATTTTTTTTCAGTTCTCCTTTTTTTATTTTTTTAAATGACCTGAACCAAATAAACAATCATAATATGTACTTATTTAAAATTATAACGCATGTATTTCAGCTACTAAATGTAAGTAAATATCAAGAAAAATATATAGAACGTTTTGTTTTTAATAATAACATTATTGTTCCTGTAAAAACAGTATTATTATATACAGTTTTTCTTTTTTTTTTTTATTGTATATACTTTTTGATTATTATTTTGCTTCTATTTATTAATTCTTTTTTTGTTTGTACATATATCATGAATGTTATCAAACCTCATTATAACTAATGTTCAAGTGATAGACTGTTGTAATATTCAATAAATAAATAGAAAACAACTTTTTTTTACTAATTACCGTTATAAATAAAAAAATCAATCAAAATTAAATCTTGGACTCGCTAATGACAGTAGCAACCAAAAATAATGAACAGATCCTCATATCGTAAAAATACAACAAAAATATAATGCAAAATGTATGTTAATATTTTATGTGAAATCATATTTTACTATATAATGAAAGGCTGTATTTTCCACCACATTTATTTTCATATCCCCTCCACATTGACTACGTTTCGGCTAAGATGCCATTTAGGTAATACTGCTCTTTCTGTTCAGTCCATAATTGGATTATTATTATTAATGGATCATAATCCAATTATGGACTGAACAGAAAGAGCAGTATTAACTAAATGGCATCATAGCCGGAACGTAGCCAATGTGGAGGGGAAATGAAAATAAATGTGACATTTCTTTATATAATGCAAAATATATGGCAACGTTCTGGATTAAACTAAATATACTAAAATTTACAATAAATAGTATACGTTAGCACGAAATCAGTAAAAAGTAATATTAATAAACGTCTAACCGAGAAAAAATTAAATTAATTCAAATATTGGCTATCATTCATGGTAAATTTAAAAAAAAAATATTTAGAAGAAATTCATAATAGAAAAAATACAACATTTAATTGATGATGAACAATTAATATATAAAAATATTGATATATTACTACTATCCTATGGTAAAATATTAGATAAATAAAGATGTTTCTATTGGCTTAAATGGATACCAAAACATATATTTTTTATGATAACGAGTATATATTTTTTATTCGTCAATTATCAATTTTCATTTCTTTGTATGTTCGTATGTACGATATTTTTGTAGTTGATAATATTGTTTTATTGATTTTTCAGAAAGTAAATAGTTTTTTAAAATAATTATTAAAAAAAAATATACAGTGTAAAAGTATAGTATTTAAAAAAATATTAATCTGTGACTAATGTTATATCTAATCACTTTGTAAAGGTATTCATTTTATTATCTATTCTTGTTAGATATTTTTCCGATTAATAATTTTTTTTTTTATATAATATGTGTTATCACAAATAGCTAAAATGTACATTCTTTTTATTAAAAATTTATAAACTTTCTGTAACTAAATTTATTAACTAACTAATACATACTACATATTGTGTGAATGAATCATGTAGCTTTAATATCAATGTGGCAGAATGTATTAATATTCAATAAAGAAAGTAAGTAAATAAATATGAATACATACTAAGTAATTAAGAGGAAATTATTTTCTATCATTTCAGTAGAAAACTTTTTAATAAGAGGTTAAGTAATTATACAAATTTGGAAATAAAATTTTCAGAATATATAAGCAAATATATGATATATACAATATAATAGAAGACAGCGACTGGGGAGAGGGATATGCGTGTAAGAGAACAGCCACTGGGAGAGAGAGACATGGTGTGTGTGTATGAGTGTGTGTTTGTGTGTGTGTGAGAGAGAGAGAGAATGAGAGAGGGAGGGAGAGGGATGGTATGTCGTCCCCTTTTTGCAGGCTGTCCAACTGCCCGCTATAAATATCCCAGCCCGATTAGCAGACCGTTTAATTCAGCCCACACAGAGGGTCTCTCTGACCAACCCTTAACCCGTCTAATGTCCCAACGCCGCCTCTTATCTCCCTTCTGGCGACATGAGATCCCCCTAGGATATGGGGTATCAATTCAACGTGGTAATTAACAGCGACAAATGTTACAGTCTCAATCATTGATTCGTATATTCCATAAAGGAAGGGTAAATATACGTAGAAATAAATCGCAGATGTGGAAGGGAGGAGGGATAAATCGGGAGAGGAATACGTTGTCAGATGATAAATAGCTAGAAACTTTTCATCCCCCTGTTGCTAAGAGAGTTCTCTATAATCGTCCCAAGAGATCCGCTTCATTTAACCACCGCGTCCACTTTCTATTTATGGATTGGTATAATTGTGTCCCTACCTTATACCATCCTCTGTAGGATCTCCTTCTACTTGTGTAATGTATATAAAGGAAACTTGCCTACTTCTTCTGCACACGGTCCTCCTCGGAATCCAAACCACAAATAATTCGAACTCATGCAAAACCAATGGAAAACCCTTCAGGTAACGCAACAATCAGTGATTGGATGGATCTCATCAGTGGATGAATGATGGACTGTGGAGGCAAAGGTCAGTTATAACCGTCATATATCATTAACTATTCGGATATAAGACTTCATTTCTGATATTATGTACCTATTCTCATAGATGCGGAGAGGGGGAAAGTACTTTATATAAGGCCAAAAAGTTTCTTTGAAATGTTTTTCGTTCTCCATATTAATATATTTTAAGTTCATTGATATTTATACTGAAATATCCATATAGTACGGATTTAAACTTGTGAATTTTGTACTAAATAAGTGAATGTAGAGTAAAAAGAATTGATCAAACATGATATAATTGAATATTAGACGTAAGAAAAAAATATTTATTTTGTATTTTTGAAAATTCTTATTTACTATATTTAATTGACGATTAATATTTTCTAAAAAATACCTCAATTAATATCACAGTTTTTATTTCATATGTAAAAATTGTTTTAACCAACATTTTTATTTTTTCCATATTATAACGTTTCGGCTCAAAAAAGCCATTATTAAACATTCCAAAAAAAAAAAAACTACAGCGATAAATCATCCATTAATTTTTTTTATAAATATAGTTTACTACCCTACTCTATACATATTATTTCTACATCTACAATTACTTTAGTTTCTTTTTCTTCCTTATTATGTTAAAAAGTTTGCCTGTAAATATGTAAATTGCCCATAATGTCATAATTTAAAAACTTTTTATTAAAATTTGTGATCATTATATGATTTATTTCACTTACGATTGAAATGTGAGAAATTATTTTGTATGTTGAACTTTCTGGGAGTATGATTTTTAAATTTTCTTGAATAATGATTTGTTACGTCACGTGTTTATGTAGATAGTAAATATTCTTTTTTTAACTCATATTCAAAGAACAGAGTCATAATTGTTAAAATTTTGGTTATTTCAGATGCTTACAGGTTGCTTTTGAATTATCTAAAAAATATACATTAATAGTTAAAGGAAAAAATAATTATGCTACATTTAATTAAGTTAAAAATCCATTCACTCATCAGACTTATATAAAAATGAAATTTCACCCTTGAGAAAAAAAAAAATTCTCATACAAATATAATATTATATATGCGATTTCTTAACATTGCTTTAAGTACATATACGAATTAAAAACAATTGAATCGAAGATTTTATAAGAGAAATCAAATTCAATTCCAGCAGGAGTAAAATTTTGTTCTGTTCTCAAGGCTAACCACTGAACCTTTCAGTTGGAATCTCTTTTTGCTTCTTTTGATGCATCGGGATTAGTGCTTCTTGCCTTCTCAGATTCAAGTATCGAGTTGAAAGAGAGAAAAATAATATTATTTATTATAGTATTATTATGTATAAATATTTAATATACGACAGTCACGCTGCAAAAGTCTATAAGTACAACTGTATTTTAAAAACTTTCTGTTTTGAGCTTTCCCCCCATCTATACCTCGGGGTTATTCCGAAATAGAAGCAAACAGTTCTTTAAAACATTAAATATAGCCATTTCAGATGTCTTAAGCATGCGATAAAAATAAAACGGGAAATCTTCATACAATAAAAAATATATACGCAATTTATTTCATCTAATAAAAGATTTTTTTTTTCACTTTATACATCTATTTGGAGGGACAAGTTTGGCTCGGCCTGATTGTAAATAGTGTATATAGGTATGTATGTGTTATTGTTATTTATTTATTTATTTTTTTATTATTTTATACTTATTTATTGTATATATATTGTTATCATTGTACATAGAGTATGAATGTGATCTCTGAACACTATTATAAATGTCCTTTGGGACAGATAGTAATATTTTCAATAAACTTAAAAAAATAAAATACATCTATCGATGTAAAAAATATTATCTTTCTTTAAACTATGATTTATTGCAACTATAACAATTTAAAAAAATACATAAAAAGCATAGTGATAAAAGTACCATCGATAGAGGGGTAATGAGTGTTATTCTTATTCAACTGTAATTGAAAAATTCAAACGATCATTCTGAATAAATTATTTAAATAGATATATTAATTTAAATTAAAAGATTAAATTAAATTACTATGGTACCAAATATGCTATACGACAGGTCCTTCATACAATTGAAACTCTTCTCAGATACTCCTGTTATGATAAATTTACGCCTTGAAAGTGAAAGAGTGGTAGGGGGAAGAAAAATTGAAGAGAAAATTAATTCCTTCTTGAGGATATTTACATCAAAGAAGCCGACCCTTATACAGATAAATTACAGAGATGCGAAAAAAAAAATATAAGTCAAGTTCCCACCGCCTGCTTTAGCATCTTCAATACAAAAGCAATCTAGATGTCAATACGTCTAATAAAATATGATGTCATGGCCGCCCTACTACTCGGAAAACGCCACTATGAAAATATCGGTACCATGCGTTAAATGAGACCGCACAGCAACCCATCCAATGAAAAATTCAATTTCTCATCCTAGAAAAATGAAGGGGAGCATCAATTTTCCACCCGTTCAATATCTCACGGAGTGTCGTAGAGACCATAGCACTTTTGATCAGATCCAACCTTTCACTACTATAATGTTCATTTCATTTGTTTTGATGCTAATTATTTCTGATGTTTCGATTATTATGTCTTATGGAGAACACTAATGCACTGTCATTGTTAAAATAAATACCTCATCTTAACGCGGCTAAATGTAAGTATATTGTTATTGTGCTTTCTGATCTCCATGACAATTCTCCTTAATTGAGAAAGAATGTAGTATTTCTCAATAATCACATTTAAAAAAAAAATAGGCTAAAATTATTCTTTAACATATTTAAGAAAACGCCAGTGTGGGATACAATAATACCTAAAAAATAAAATAGAAATTATATATATCTATATAGTATAACCATTGAAAATCAGAAGTAATATAACAGCAATATCGGTCCATTATCTTTTATATCGTTGTAAAATTCTGGTAGTGATACATTGTGTTGCCCAAAATCGGTCTTGGTCTTGCAAAGTACAAGACCAAGACCAAGACCGCCTAACTGTTGCAAGGCCAAGAGTAAGGCTGGTAAGAAAATAGATTTTTTCGAATAAAAATTATGGCGATTTTCTTATTAATACTTGACAATTTTAGTTAATTTATGTAAATAATTGGTATAACCAATATACTTTTGCATTTAATTCTTCTAATTTTTCATTCGGGCTTAGTTAGGTTTCTTCTATCTAAAATATTACAGTAATATTTTTATAGCAATAAGCTAATAAGTAATTGCAAGACTGTTGCGCAAGACCAAGACCAAGCCCAAGACTGGGTGCGCAAGACCAAGACTCGTGATACAGAACTGTATTGTAACTATAAAATAAGTATTTTTTTATCGATAGTTAAATGGAACATAATTTTATTTTAGCTTCAAATATTTGAATTAATTTTTAAAAAGTAAATTAAACTCACATTAAAAATAATATAAGTTGACATTTATAAAATAAAATTAAACTACAAGATTCTTGGACAGCATTATATATTACCATATATTTCAATAAAATTAATACCAATTTTCATGGAAATTTTTATAAAAATAAGAATAGATATTATTGTATAAATATAACAGAACCGAAACAAACATATTTCATTCACCTAAAAAATAAAATCTCGCATAAAATTTGCCAACCATAATTTTTTTTTGCTCAGTTGCACTTCTGTTCCCTCCCTTTGATTTCGGCCATGCTGTCACAAGTTTAAATTTAATCGAGACTTACAAACAGCCTGTTGAATCCTAATTATTTTTAATTATTGGACTATTTATTAATTTTGGTAAAAATTTATCTCCAACTTTGTTTCATGTATTGTTTATATATTTCGTTAATCCAATAGTTAATACATCATTTAGATTATCATCTCCTTCAGGTGGGAAATATAAGCACATTCTCCAGAAATTTAGAGGTAAAATTTATAAAGAAGAGGAAACATTTGAGCGTAACCTAAAAAGTAATTTTTGGTGGATTACACCCATGATAATTAAAAAGAGAAAAAAATTGTCGAAATTGGAGCATTGTAATTTGTACACTTGTATCAGTCTATTATTACAAATGAATCCAATCCAATCAAATATAATGATTGAGCAAGCATTTTTTAAGATTATCTTCTCCTTCAGGTGAGAAAAATAGTCACATTTCCCCAAAATTGGAGGAAAAAAAAAACTTTATTTGAGCATAACTCAACAAAGTATGTAATTTGTGGTGGATTAGACCCAGGATTACTTAAAATGTTACTGAATTCCCTTTAGCATTAAATAAAAATCATCGAAATCTTGTCATTTACAACATACAGCCATAGTAATTTGCACATATTTTATGGTCTATAATTATGAATAAACCCTGAAACAATAACCAAAGAAAATAAATCAATTTCTCTCTCTCATAACACATTGCATTTATTTATTTCCAAATTATATATTCATTTCTTAACTTAACAACTTGCCCATTATTCGCACTAGCCAACTGGTTATTTAATGTTGATAACCAGGTCCTTAAACCACATTATTGGAGGGGGAGTTATAAGATAAAGTGGGGAGGTGGACCTGGAAAGGCGGGGATGTTGTTCGGAATATATCCCATATGCCTACATGCAATATACATATAATGTATGCCTGTATGAAAAATTACCATCTTAAACAGGCATTAAGTGGTTTCAAGCCCTTCCTGATGAAAAAAAAAAGTGTTGTCAGAAAAAATTCTTTAAACTAAAACAATACAGTATTTTAATAGATGGTTACTTTTACAGTTTAGGTGAGTTTATGAATCCAAATGATTAATTAAATATAACTTTATTTTTCTTTTAGACTTCTCTTATTATGTTTGGTCATATTTTGGTACATGAAAAATATATTCAATTTTTTTTTGGGGGGGGGAGAGCTAAGCCCACCACGATAGCATTGAGGGGGGCTCGACCCCCGCGAGCCCTAAGTACTCGGCACCTATGCCTTAAAATATTTTATACATTCTTCCAAACACCTAGATTTTAGATTATATTACTCCCGTTCATTTATTTTCATTTTGTTATTTTATTATATTATATTATATAGTTATTTTATTTTCTGTGTATACTCTTTTATTATTATTTAGTTGCTATTTTGCTTCTATTTATTTTATTTATTTTTTTGTACATATAGTGTGAACGTGATCTTACCTCAATATAACCATTGTCCAAGAGACAGAATTTTATATTATTCAATAAATAAATAAATTGCGTCATATTCATTTTGAGACCTGATTTATCACCAGCCTTTTTATGAAGGTTTGTGTTATATGAAACGTATCGAATATTTTTTTTTTTAAATAAATCTAATAATCATGAAGATAGTACGCAATTTTTTTTTTAAAATATTTTATTGAGTATTAATACAGTCTGCCAAACTGAAGGGCATTGGTATTAGGGCTATATTATTCATTCCCACAATATGTACATAAGAAATAGAAATAAATAAAAATAACCAAGTAAGAAACAAAACAAAAAATATATATATATATATATATATATATATATATATATATAAAGATAAAGTAATATACAAGGTAAGTAAAATAACAGATTAAAGCCGAATGATAATGAAATAAATAAAACACATTCACACCTATGTAAAATATTTACATTGACCCAGGGGACTCTGAATCAAGCTTTGTCCTCCAAAAGCAGGACCCCAGAAGATCCCAGTGCTTCTCTACCAGCCGCGTCATTGGTAAAATTAAATAGAGTATCTCATAATAACTATTTATAATAGCCACTACTAATAATTATTTTAATAAAATATTGGTTTTGTTATCATATGGTCGATAGTTGTTGTGTTTGTAATTGTGATGTTAAGCTCGGGATAACATTATCCACAACACCTATTAGTGTATCATTGATCGTCAACAAATTTAGTTTTCAGTAGGAAATGACATAATTATCTGGGATTGGCGGTCATTCACGGGAAAGAATTCCTGAAGTTGATGACATCTTATTAGACCTTCTTAAGTATTAAAACTATGGCTTATTAAGAGGGGGGATATTGAGAATCGGCAATTATCCTCATGGCAAATTCATCCCCCACTGATTGGAAGCGCCCTTAAATAATTTGAATGCCTCTTCCACTGGTTGGTAAAGATGTGAGTATAAATTAAAACCAATCAACACGCAAAGCCAATTATACTTTTCCCATTAACCTTTAACTCGATCGATAATTCACAACTAGAGAGACATTAAGCAATTTCTTACAGGGAAATATTAAAGGGCTATCAGTGGAATAGGAGAGGCAACTTACCGATTCCACGGTGCCTAAGGTATTTGGAAAATTAATGGCGAAACCCATCAGCTTTGCCCTTTATCAGACCACGGAATGCTTGAAATGTCCACCACATGGTTCGGAACATCCACACAGTGGCCGAGCAATCCCGAATCATTCCGAATGCTTAGAATGAACATATTCGAAAAAAAAAATTGTAACAAAACGTATAACATAACGCTTGGCAACGTCACATATTTATTTCTTTATTTCGGTTAGGACGTTTCAGATCAGTTCAACTTCCTTTAAAATATGGTTTATTTCACTAATGAATTTTATTTGATTGTGTTTACTGGTGTTTACTAAACATATAAATATATTTTTAAGTGGCTTCGTCCAAAATAAAGTTATTTTAGTATTTATATTTCTACAAACAACAAATAAAGTAAAAAGAACGAATATTATATAAGAAAAATATATAAAAAGTAATAATAATATTCCTCCTACCCCTCCCCCCCTTTACCAAAAAAAAAAAACATTTTTCCCACCATATTCAAAATATGAATATTCTGAAACTATTTATTTATTTTATTTTATTTTTTAGTGGTTTTCTATTCAGTCCTTTTTCTAACAATGGAAAATTTTCTTTAACAATAATCTGGCACTTGTGTTTCTATTGACAGTTATAATACACAATCTTAAAATAAATTTATAATTTTGATTGTGTAATTTGAGATGCACAGATACAAAAAATTGCCACATAAAGTTTTATTGATTTTAATTACGTAAGTACAACTTAATTAATATTTAATAAAAATGATTCATAACCCTATTTACATAAATTAGAAAAATAAAAAGAAAAAAATACAATCAATCACATATGAATTTACAAATAATTTAATGTTCAGATCCTTTTATAACTATGAAATATTTTTGATTTTAATAAACCAGTCCGAAATCATATTACAGAATCTTAAAATAAATTCCTAATTTTAATGAGGTTATTTAAGATGTCTTTTAAGACTTAAATGACTTTACTAAGTTAAAAGTTAAAAACTTACAATTACTTACATTCAATCAAGTAATTATTTTTAGTATAAGTATCAATATTTACAAATATCAGTACCTGCATAAATACTATTTATTTTTCATTTTTTTTATCCATTTTTAAAATCCATAAAAAATTATAAATAAATACACTGGTCGTAACGGTGCAGGTTTTTGTTTTATTGACTTTTTTAATATCATTAATATCAATAATTTTTTTTTATATACTATTATACCATTTTACATCCGAACTAGTTCAGAACACGTGGACGGAAATGTACAGAGATGAAGTATATATTGATAATTAATTGTTATTAGTTTAAAAACAAGATTGTTGTGAATTGACAGCTAATATTAATGGTAAATATTATTAGAATCGAAAATAAATGAAATGTATATATTTAATGATTATTTTTCTTCTAGTTATGTGTCTGTTATAACTTGTAAAACTTTAGAAATCCATACATTTCATATCATTCAGAAAGAATAATATAAAAGTACAGAGATGTAATTTAGTTTTTTCAATATAGTAACAAATGATCATTTTTAAGAATAACTATCAATAGCAAAATATCCGATGAAAAATCACATAGGATATTTTTGAAATTAATTTTTATAAAAATATTTCATCCACATATTTAAGTCTCATATTCAACAGTGTTTTAGAAATAAAATATTATACTTTTCCTGTGAAATTTAATTAATAATAATTACACTTATTCTGTTAGTAAATTATGTGGCGTATAATATACAAAACAAATCAAACAAATAAATAAAAAAGTTACAGAAAGAATTGGAGCTGGTATTAATGTATTATGTATGTATTGGTATTAATGTTGGCATTAAGGTATTAGTGTAAAGTCGAATAATCCGAAATTAATAAATACATTCTCTTAATAAAATATTTTCTTTGAGAAAATTTGATGCAGCCGGGAAATATTGCAGTAAATGGTACTCCATATTTCTGGTGTTCCTAATGTTAAAGATAGCAATAATAGGTTTCGTTGTGATAAAAATAGATAAATCCACAAATTTAATATTTCTATTAACTATACTTAGATCTATTTGGTTATATTTCAACAATTCAAGTTTTATGTTTATGTTTTATGTAACTATTGTTCCTTTTTTGTTAAGTATTCAATGCATTTTACAACTTGAAGAAGAATCAATTTTTTTCTCTTAATTGATTTAAAAAACTTTTTAAATTTTGTTATTTTCGGAATAAACCAAGTTACTTATTCATCCTCTTGGAATATCACGATTTTGAACTAAACGTTTTTATTTTTTTAAGAATTATCGATGATATTAATCAATGATAATAAAAATTAAATCAGCTAGTCATGTATATCATATAATTTCTCTTTTTTTAAGATCAAAGCCATCGATATTCAATTTAATGGATCAAAATATACAATCTTCAGATAAAATTTTGCAAAAGGAATGTAGAATAGGACATAACAAGTCTGAGGATGAATATGTATGTATACACATAAACTGGAAATATACATAATTTTTAATTCCTATTTTATATACTGTCAAATAATGAACCACAAGATCCTCAGATATGTACATATCAGGTGTTCAGTAAATACAGGGAAATATTATTTAAAGGCATGGTGAAGACCTTAACAGCTAATTTTATAGCTGCTATCATCATCATAAAACCATTTAAAGAGGGTTTGTAAGTTCTGTTTTCCATAAAATCATTTATTATTCCAGATTTATTTATCACCCACTAAATGGATTACAGATACTCTGATTTCTTAAAAAGGTTTTTTTTTTTTAAAAAAAAAAAGATTTAAGTACATATTAATTAACTGCAGATTTGTTATCCGACATTATCTAACTTAGGTTTGTTGTTGTGTTGTGCAAAAAAAATATTATGTGATTTTATATTCTATCACGATAGAGTAACTGTGTTTTCGGAAAAAATAACTACATCAAATTATTAAAAAGTTTTAATTTATTTTTTTCCTTTTACCTGGGTTGCATTATAATAAATTAATTACGAAAATACACTTTTTACTAATTAAAAAATATTGCCTTATCATCTTTTCACTATATTTTGCCTTAAAATCGATCTAATAAAACTTATTAACAACTAGGACATTATAAACTTATATAAACAACTAATTCCGGGGTATATTATTTTACTTATATTAAGTTAAATAACATTTGAAATATTATTAATTATTGTTATTTTGCTTCTATTTATTTTATATTTTTTTGCATATGGTGAGAATGTTATGGGAATTGTTGTAATACTCAATAAATAAATTTTAAAAAAATATAAAATTAAGAACGACTGGTTCGGGAAAGAACCTATAATATATAATTCATATAATTTAAATATTGAAGAATAGGGTCGGAGATTCCCTGAAACGTTCATTAATAAATAATAATAAACAATTTAAGCGTGATTTTTTTATTTATTTATTTAGACACATAATATTCTGTCTCGGGGACTATAATTATATTGATAAATGAACACATTCACACCAAATATTAAGTGTGATTAATCTATAAAATATTAATGGTAATGATTCAGCAACTAATACACATACCATTGAGTTTGTCAAAGAGGTATATTAAAGGAAAATTTATGATCCTATGTAAAATAATTTTAAAATGAATACATACTTATTATTTAAGGTACCATGTTTGTTTTATGAGAGGTTTAAAAGAAAAAAAAAGAAAAAAAGAAAAGAAAATATCAGCCTGGCGCCACGTTGCTAGGCGTACTGACCGCAAGAGCCTAAAGGAAGAAGAGATCAGTAGCTACTTGGACTTAGGCAAGAACTCATTTGAGGGCCCCCCAGGTACCTGAAATGCAAGGCTTTTTTTTTCCTCTTTTCTCTTCCCCGTTTACTATCGATAAATCTCAGCTTGGCCAAAAGCTAATATACGGTTCCTACCACGCTCAATGAGAAATATTTCATCCCATCGGACAGGAGCCTGCCTCCAAAACCTACACTTACCTCGTCCATTCCATGTCTCCAAACCGTACGGTTCCGGTTATTTATACTATACTACCCCTTGCGGGTACCTGTTGGAGCTGCTACAAATCAGCGGCGCTAATATCAATGAAGAGATACGGCCCGGTAAACAAATCTCCAGAGGGATAAACGCGCCTGTCCAAATAAGATATAAATTATGATTTAATTGAATGCCCCTATGGATAGAATTTGAAATAAAGACGTTCCCATGAGGGGAGTAATGATCGTCTCTTCTCCTAATTGTATACAGGAAGGAACACGGGATTTATTACCCGTCATCACGGTTGTAAATGCTATCGTATTCTGATAGATAAATTACTGGCTCTAGGGTTGGCACCACTGGCACCAACGTTTCAATAATCCTTTTATTCCATTTTTTTTTTTTTTTTTTTTTAAATTGAAGAATACATCAAGCCTTAACAAATAAAAACTATAGAGACCTAATGAAAGTTGCGTCAACTCTACTGTTGCCCAAAATCGGTCCGCCTGTTCCAAGACCAAGACCAAGACCAAGACTGGTTAAAAAAGATGTTTTTGCGAATAAAAATTAAGGCAAAATAGTTAGGAATACTTGACAATCTTAGTTACTATATGTAAATAATTGGTATAAGCAATATACTTTTGCATTTAACACTAATTTTTCATTCGCGTTTTGTTAGGTTTCTCCTTTCTTAAATATTACAGTCATATTTTTATAGTAATAAGTAACTGCCAGACTCTTGCGTAAGACCAAGACCATGACCAAGACTGAGTTTGCAAGACCAAGACACGTCTCGGTCTCGCATTTGGGCAACACTAGGTAAATTAGACTAACTTAATATTATAAATTTTTATTTTAATCTGCAAAGAGATGAGTGGTCAATTAAAGTCAATTTCAAGCAAGACAGATAACAAAATATTATCAATACTTCATTAATACTAATAAGATTCACATTTCTTACAGATTCACATCAGTTTTTGAATTATTTCCCATAGTTAGAACTCAAATGACTGTCTGAAGTTATCGGCACTAAGTTCTTTTCTGGTACTGAACTTCTTGATAAGGAACAATTTCTTTAAGGGACACCATATTATTTAAGGGGCAGCGAGGAAGGCGATCGCCATTATTTCGAAGAACAAAAATAAAATCAAAATCAGTAACAATTAATTCACATGACCGAATAAAATATGTTAACTAAAATCAATTGAGAAAATAGAACAAGTTATCTAAATGGCTGAACTGTGGCCTAGAAGTAGTGCTGCCCAAAATACCAAGACCAAGACCGCCTGACTATTGCGAGACCATGACCAGCACTGTTTTTGAGAATAAAAATTAAGGCAAAATAGCTACTAATACTTCACAATTTTAGTTACTGTATGTAAATAATTGCTGTAATCAATATAATTTTGCATTTAACTCTTCCAATTTTTCATTCGGGTTTAGTTAGGTTTCCCCTATCTGAAAAATTACAGTAATATCTCTATAGTAATAGGCTAACTGCAAGAATGTTGCGAGACTCTTGAACAAGACCAAGACTGAGTGCGCAAGACTAAGAATCGTCTTGCTCTCGCATTTGGGCAACACTAGGCAACTCATAGCCCTATCTATAAAACAATGCTAAGATCGGCGTTGAGATGTCTAGTCTTTATGTTAGATATCCTACTACGCCTTAGATCACAGGCGGGTTCACGAGACCAAATGGAAAATTATTTTTCCATCATTGTCCATATTTTTTACTATGAGTGATCTTAGCTATGTAATTAAACAATAACAACGTGTTCTATTTTTTAAATTATAATACATACTAAATTTAACCACATCTCATGAAAAAAATATCACTGAAAGTATTATTTTTTGGGTGGTTGCATTTTTAAAAGAACTTCAAGAATCATTTAAACACGATTTCATATAGTTGGTTAGTTTCTATTATTTTTCTTACCAAGTAATTATCGTTTTATATATATATATATATATATATATAAACTTTCTGTATAAAATTAAATTCTGGATCCGCTAATTAGTGTCTTTTAGATCACTATTTTAAGTAGCCCGTCCGGGAACCGTTCGGAAACTATTATCAAATATTGATAACTATTTATTAAACATAATTTCATGTCTAAAACTAATATGAGGAGTGAACATATTGTAGGACTGTAAATATGACTTATGGAATACGGTTTTAAAGTTTGGGACCTACAACCACAGTAAAAAAATAAAAATAATGAATTGTTAATTTATTTTATGCCAACGTTTTGGCCGAAGATTCAGGACTGTATCAGGGCCGAAGAGAGACGAAATACGAACTCAACAAATTATTTTAGTTGCTAATATTTGTAAAATATATTTTTTTTTTTTTTGTTGTTATAATGTCCTTCCTCACTTTGATGAATTTTTATTTTTGCGCTGTCACTACAACACCCTAACTAACTTTATTCTCTTCAATCAACTATTCCTCCACCATTATGCCATATAAAATAACTTGTTTTATATTCCTACGATATTTTCTTATACATAATATTTGTATTATTATTTTTGTTACAATACTTATTACTTATTTTTCCAGTTATTATATTTTAAGTATAATTGTTTTAGTCTTAACCAATTTTATTATCTATTAATCCTTATGTTATTGGCTTTTGCTCAATATTTATTTTAAGTAATTACTAGGACAGTATATTGCTCCAAATTCATTTCATATATCCATTATTGTATCAGATAATATTGTATTATATCTGTTAACATTTATTATTTGCTATTTTCTCTATATCCATACTTATGAAAGTTTTTTATGTGTTATTTTTTATAGCCTTACATTAGTTTCATCTTTTTCTTATTTTTTATCCCTAATAAAATCTTCCTATCTACTCACGAAAATTTTGTCGTTACGATATTGGTATATTAATGTGACGATACTATAAATTTTAATTAACTAACTTCTAAAAACATCCCTTAAGCAATCACAAAAAATATCTGAAACTGATAATTATAGAGCAGTAAACATTAATTACGAAATTAAATGAAAAAATTACATAATTCAGGAGATCTTTTAATTCTTTTTAAATAAAAAAAAAACACTAACATACTAAAGAATCATCTATATTTTTTAAGAAAATCAACTCAAATCATATCATTGTAAATATCTAAAATGTCATATAAAATTCAATAAAAATAATTCTCGAAATGTTCAAAAAACAATAAACATTATTTTATTTATTTTTATTTTGTAGCTATGGACAAATTTGTAGGAAAGAAATAAAATATAATGAAGAAAGATAAAAAATGTAAAATAAAAAAAAAATGAATTTAGTTAAGTTGGGATAAAGGATCGCCATGTAACTAAGAAAAGTTAAATAGGAGTAGTGTTGGTGGAGTCTTGGTCTTGGTCTTGGTCTTGCACAAGAGACTCGCAACAGTCAACTTGCAGTTATATTATATTTATATTAGCCTTTACTATATAGATATTACTGTAATTTTTCAGAGGGAAAAAACTAAGCCTAAGTATGAAAAATTGGAAGATTCAAATGGAAAAATGTATTAGTTATAAGAATTCTTTATATACAGTAACTAAAATTGTCAATTATTAGTAACTATTTTCATTCACAAAATAGATTTATTTTGTATTATTTTTTACCGGTATTGGTCTTGTTCTTGCAACAGTCGGTTTTGGGCAACACTAAATAGGAGATACAGATGAAATACTTTAACTTAATTTTTATGTATTTAAATTTTGTTTGCACAAAGAATGTTCGGAAACTATGATTTATTAATTTTGGTAACTATGTATATTTATTTGGTAAATTTCGATGGGCTGGTGTAGTATAATCCTATCAAGTATGAAGTAGGATCCCGGAATATGCAGTTTAAAATTATTTATTAATTGGATCGTCAGTGATATGAAATCAGTAATGTATGATTAATCTCGATTGGATGTTACTCAAAGATTTTATTCTGCTTAAACTGGAATGGGATGAGTAGATTTCGAAATTAATATTGTCCAACGAAGGCTGATAAAAATTTTACGGATAAAACAGTACTATATGGAAGCTCATGTCAATAGAATAGGCATTTATGCATTTTAAAAAGGTATATGATATCTAGATATTCAAAGATATTTATAAAATATACTTTTATCTTTTCTTGATAAAAAAAAGAATTCGTTTCAAGTAAAAATTACCGGTATAGCGGCACTTATATCCGGTACATAACCGTTGCGTTTATTTATTTTCCATGGCTGTTCACTAGACAAAGCGTTTTTGGGAGGATAGTAAGTAACGAATCCATTACGGCCAATATGGGTTCACCTTTATCGGGTTATGTTTACTGGTACATTGATTATAAAAGATTCATCATTGGTTGTTCAGGTACTAATGATGGTTATTTACCGATGTTTGATGAGAATTGAAAGAATTTGTCTTAAGCACGGAAACGATTAAAAACTTTAAAATATGTTTAAAACTGACATACTGTGTAATATTCTAGATATCTTTATATAAGATATGAATGATAATTTTATGTTGAATTGAGGAAACTGCATAAGATTCTGAATGTTTAAATTCATTAAGTTAAATCAACGAACGCGGACAACATTTTGCTATAAGACTATATTGTCTAATTTAAATATGAAGGTTTTAAAATTTGATAATATTTTGTTATCTGCCTTTTTGGAAATTGACCACTCATGGCTTTTCAGATTAAAATGGAAATTTATAATATTAATTTAGTCTAATTTACCTAATGTTGCCCAAATGCAAGACCGAGACTAGTCTTGGTCATGCAAACTCAGTCTTGGTCATAGTCTTGGTCATGCAGTGGCTTATTAGCTTATTACTATAAAGATGTTACTGTAATATTTTAGATAGGAGAAACCTAACAAAACCCGAATGAAAAAATAGAGGAGTTAAATGCAAAAGTGTATTGCTTATACCAATTATTTGCATACCGTAACTAAGATTGTCAAGTATTAGTAACTATTTTGCCTTAATTTTTATTTTTAAAAAATAGATTTTTTTACCAGCCCTGGTCTTGGTCTTGCAACAGTTAGACAGACTTTGCAAGAACAAGACCGATTTTGGGCAACACTAAATTTACTGTTATTAAATTTCGTTTTCATTTTAATATATGTATATCCTTAATAGTACTTATATATATTGTGGTTATGTATACTTATATTCTATATGATAAATTAATAAACATTCATTATTATAAAGTTTTTTTTTTTGTCTTATCCAAAACCAAGACCTTTCAGTCGTTTATGTAACAATATAGACAATCTGGGCAATTCAAACTTTTTAAATTGCTCGGGAATGGATTGTTTTTCTTTGTTTTTTTAATGCAAAGAGGTAATGAAGCAGCTGATACATTTTTAAATGCCTTTTAGCCTAAATTATTTATTACCAAAAACACTTCCGAAGCCGCTCTAATTGCTTAAGGGCACATATAATTGATTCATCATTACCGGAACCTATTCGTTTGGTTTTTACTTCTCAATTCTGTGCCCACTTATGAATAATTGGAACAATATTGACAAAGTTCGATTGATAGTGTTTTCAATAATTACCCGTCTTCCAAAATCAACTGGATGAATAAGACTCAATTTCAGTAGAATAAAATATATATATCTCAGTTCGTATAAAATAAAAAATGAGGACCATTAACTAAAATACTAATTTGATTACAATACATCTATAAATTAGATATCAAATTTGTACTAATCTATAAAGAATTTATAAAAATATTATAACTCAGTAAAATCATAAAAAAAATATGGATAAACCAGTAGGCTTTCAAGTAAATTCTCTATAACAAAAGTAATTTTCATATAAAAAAATTAACCACGAATTTACTTGCAAGCCAGTAAACTTAAAGTATTTTTATAAATTCGTAATAGATGGACCTGTATTAGTATATAATTTGTTACCTAATTTATAAATGTATTTAATGTAAATGGTATTCCTAACTTCAATGAATTTGTATTTTTAACCTTAATTGTACTTGTTAATTATTCTTCTTGTAATTTTTAACATTAACATTAAATTTCTATTTTTAACTGTTCTTCTTGTAATTTTAAATGTACCCGTTAACATTTATTCTAGAAACCATTTAATTTTAATTGTTTTTTTAACTTTTACACTTGTAATTTTTAACATTTAATTTAAATAGCACTATTTAACTTTTATTATTTTAATCATCACTTTTAGTTTTTTAATTGTAATTTCAATTTTCATTCTTATAATCTTTAACTTTCAATTTTAATAGTTTTTGTTACTAATCTTCTTCTAATCTTCGATATTTCTAAGTTTAATATAATTTTACCTCTATATATTTTCAACTGTAATTCCTTTTTGATTTCTTAAATTTATAACAAACAATTTTAAATTGTAATTGTTATCTGTAGTTTTGTTATTTATGTATTAGTAGTAGTTGATTCAATTGTAATATTGGGCGAAAATTACTCAGATGGTTGAAAAGTCACTAAAAATTTATAAATACAACTAAAATATAAATTTTTATTTTTCAATTTAAAAATTTTATTTGATAAAAAATATCCTAATTTTATCACACATTTATCATAATTAATACTAAGTGTGGTAAATTTCAATTTTCGCAATACACTTTAGTTTAAAATATTGTAGCAATTTATAACCCATTTTTAGGTCTTAAATAAATTAAAATTGCAAATGATATAAAAAAAAAAATTAACAACTTTCAGATAATTATTATACTTGATAAGTAGTATATAATTAGTCTATTATATTTTGAATACTGTTATTATAAAGTTTATTATTGGAATATTTCTATTCTAGATGATATATATACACTCAAATTTATACTGTTTTCTGAAGTACTACTAATTGACACAATCTTCACACTTAAAATTTGCGATGCAATATTTTAAATTATTGAATTATAACAGTGGGAACAAAGTACATCTTTATATAACTTAAAACTTCATACATAATTTTTTAAATAAAAACCACAGTGATAAATTACTTTAAAAAATATTGCTTCACGGCTAATATGGTGGAATAAAAACTAATTACTGGTGTACTACAGAAAGTATTGCAATTTTTATTTTTCTTAACTACAAATTAATGTAGTAATACATAATATTTTTAATTAAGTATTCTTTTTTTAAGCGGTTGTATTTAATATGTAAAGAACAATATTCAATTAATGAAATAGAGATTCAGGTTAAAAAAAACTTAGGAACAGTAATATTATGTTTTTGTTTATTATTTGCAGTAATGACTTTTGTAATCGATCAAGAATTATTAGAATGTTTAACTTCACCTTGCAAATACTCTAAGTATATCATGGATAAAACAAAGTTGTTATAGACATATAAAATAATTCTTATAATTGTTTCTAAATAATATGAAATAAATAAATTAAGAAACTTCTTATTTAATTTGACTTGGAAATTGAGGCTTTTTTTTAAATTTAATTTAAAATAGAATTAGTATTTCCGTAATGGCTCCATCAATTGCCTAACAAGAAAATATTATATCGTTCAATTTAAAACGTTCAATCAATTTTAAAGATAAAAATTGTATATCAAAGAAAGTTACACTATTACTCAACAAACTAAATTAGGGTTTTATTATTTTTTTTTTCATAACTTTATGAACTTTGAAACAGATGAAACTTTATAATAAAATTCTTAAGATCTAAATTCCTTTCATTGAAATTTAAATTATCGTCGCCATCCATTTCGTTTATTTATAATTCATTTATATTTTATAGTTTCGATGCATAACAAGGGTTGAAGTGCTCAATTTGATGTACTTCTGTAACAGATTACGGACACTTGAACAATTGTAACCTTTGTTTCATTGCTTCTTACTGAAGAATTTCATTTACACAATAATTGTTATTCCACATCGTATACAGTGTACTGTATACAATTATAGATGTATTCGTTGTAATAGAATAATGAAAAAATATATATACAATATTGCGTTGATAGAACATTTTTCCAAAATTCTTAAGAATAAATTTTATGGAATGATTTGAACAATCTATATATGTTTCGAAAACATTTATTTATTTTTTTAAAAATATTTTAATTTCAAGATAATTCAGGATAAAAAACAATACAAAATGAAATTACCAGCAGATTTTTTTTTTCTATTGAGCTAATGATATGTTATCACGAATTAAATTTATTCTCAGCCTTATTATGTATTAATGAGCTTTTTATAAAGGAAAATTACGTCTAATTACTTTTTAACCATTATGTAAATGTATTAAAAGTTTTGTTATTCACCTAAAGATTTCCACCTCCCTCCATCATAACTTTGTAATGGAGCAATGACATGAATGTTTTAACAATTAACACTATTTTTTTTTAATTTAACACTATATTATTTTTTTTATCAATTTAATCTATATATTTGAATATGTTTTCGAATTATTGTTACATTTTGTATCTTTATAAAACAAAATATATATATATATATATATATATATATATATATATATATATATATAAGCATTCATTTTATTTATTTATTTATATATAAATACAAAGCAACTGATTACATTAATACACACAACATAATGTATTTTAGCTGTATAATTTATTTTCTATAATGCAATAATATAACAAGGAAACATGAAGCCAATGTGTACTCTTAAATGCTGACTAAATTACTGGCATTATCAATTCGAATTTTCTGGCATAATTTGAATAAAATTTTAATAAATTATTCCTCACTACTATAATGCGTTTTTTTTTTTATATTTAAACTGTTATAAATAATGACACATGCCTCCATTAAGTTGTCATGTCTAGAGATTTTAGTAACTTAATTTACTATAAGCACAATTAGATGTAAATGATTTAAATACAATTTCAATTTCTTTTTTTTTTCTAACTATATAAAGCTTTAAAAATGTACTTCAATCTCTACTTATGTTCATAAAAAAATTTAAAATATTGTTTTGTTTATTTCTACCAAAAATTCTATAACAACAGTAATAAAATTACTGAAGTTTTATCTCGATGCATTTTTATGCTAATGATTTTAATCACAATAATGGCGGTAATCCAAGTTTCATATTAATGCTCTCTCAGTTCATTTATTGTGAACATTAATATATTTTAATATTATTTTATAATTGAATTGAATATTTCGCTTTTTGAAATTTCAGAAAGCCTCAATTATACTGGCAATTGTGAACATAAAAATTAATATTTTTTTATAATATAATTTGTCATTTATTTCCAATTTATCATTTTGATATTATTTAATTTCGTTTAATACTTTTTCTTTCTTTTAACATTTTTCATATAATGAAATCTTAGACAATTGCTATCACCCTTAATTGAGACAATGAGAAAATGAAATATTTCACAAGAAATATTTTTTACAAAATTATCTTTTTTTAATATAAATGAATCACAATAACCTACAAAAATTCGATTTTATCATTATTTATCATTATAATGGTTCAAGTTATAATTAATTAAGCTTCGTGTAGTTTATTTATAGTTTTTAAAATATTTTTCAGAATTAGTTTTTGCAGAATCTTATCAACATACTTTGTTACATTTCTAAATATATTAAAAAAATAAATATACATATTAATTATTAGACCTGTGTGATATAATGATAAAGTAATATTTTTATTAATTATAAAAAGTAAAACATCGAAATCATGACTGTGAACCCAAATAGCTGTCTGCATTCATATAATGTATAATTAATATTGTTTATGTAATTAATATGTACATGTAATCTAGACATAACATGAAATTCTAAATTTATGTTTGTAAAATTATTTTAAAAATTAAATCCGTATTAGATCTTAAATTAAAATTCCCGATTATATCATAATTCGAAAATTGTAATAGTTTATTATTAACTTTTAAAAAACTTGGTGATTTATAAAAGGTATAATAGTCATTGCTTGTGGTTTATTGGTATGACTTTTATACCAATAGTAAGTGAGTCTTCAACTTATATCCTCAACATGAAATTAATTAACTGATCGATAGACAATTTTATATTTTACAACAAGGTAATATGCTCGAATTAAAACAAATTGAATAATAAAATCATATACAACATAATATAATCATATGAGACTTCACGGCCCAAAGATGAAAAATTGTTAAATTATCTATTTTATTTTTTACTTCAATGAACATAAGGTTAATAAAATCAATACATTTTTTTAATAACTCATAATATACATTAATACTGTTGTATAAAAATGAGTCGATGATGTTTTGATATATTATTTAATTGTCAACTGATAAATCCTATAAATCTCTTTAATTTTAATTTTGCATAAGCAACATTTATCACCGCGATACAACTAAATATTTTCATAATATTCCTAAGGGATGAAAAGATAAAATGATATCAGGAATTAACTCAACAATATTGTTACAGATACCAATTCTTATATGAAATAATTCACAACTCTACAACCTTTTTATATAACTGATTATTAAAGATTAGACGTTAAAATTAATAGCGTTTTCCGAAAAATATCAGTATCGATACAGCTATATTTCTTCCGGTAACATTTAGATAACAAAAATATTTTAGGCGCTTGATCGGAAGCGTATCATAAAATTGTATTCAATTTTGTATAGCATAATGAATGAATTGGCATTATTGGAAAAGATTTTTTTAATATTTAACTGATTATTAGATATAATATAATTGCAAATAATCTGGAATAATTAAAGTATGAATAGAATTGCCTCAATATTACTTAAATTGATAATAAAGCTTATATATTGTACAGATAAAAACCAAAATATTTTTATAATAAATAGAGTATTTTGAAAATTAAATATTTGTTAAATATGCTGTTAAAGAAACGAATTACTAAAGATAATATTCGAGACGGATTAATTATTCCCTCATTATTATTTTTGTTGTTATTAACTACAAATTTTTTATCACATTTTAATTTCAAAACTTCATATTGTTTTCATACTTTTTATATCATTTATAACACGGAATGAAATTTCAATTCAAAAAAAGACTGTTTATGTTTGCTTCATCTATAGCGATTTCAATAAAAATGGTTAGATATATATAATTTGATTATTCAAAGATATTTAAAAAAAAAAACATTGTTGTATTAGCGAATTGAGCCGATATCCATTAAATGTTTGGACACAATTAAGCTAATCATAAATAAACATAAACTCCTAACTTAAAACTGAACCCTACAGGATTTAAACATAAACGTGGATTATTCAATTCCATTCTAATTGAATAAAATGGACAAACAATGACATGAATAGAGGAAATGTTTGTTTAATTCTGAGAACAGTTATAGCGTACAACTAAGCTATTGTTTATGTTAATTATCTTTCATTCTAGATCACTTCATTGTTAATAAGCGGTTTTATATTTGAATAAACAGACATTGATTGTTAGCAGCCGATTAATAACGGGATTGCAAATAATAAAGAGAAACGTACTGTTTTCACTTTTCTTTTTTTTTTTTAATGGACTATTTGCAGAACAGCGAAACGGTTATAACAAAGATTAATACAGAACAAAGTAAACATACAACATAATTCTTTTAATAGAGACTTTGGAGAAACAAGTGACTGGTTACCGAAGTACAATTTGAAGGAAGATGACGGCTTGATGTGTGTTATTACACCG
This sequence comes from Nezara viridula, assembly GCA_928085145.1. Lineage (NCBI taxonomy): Eukaryota > Metazoa > Arthropoda > Insecta > Hemiptera > Pentatomidae > Nezara > Nezara viridula. Next base: position 38,647,140 of record OV725078.1, read on the forward strand.
TGAATTGGACCGGTAACTTCCAATGGAATGAATACCAAGCGGGTAATACGGAAGGGTTGCCTACCCATTTTCTTCAATAATGATAGACATCATTCAAACTGGAATTAATCATAAGCAAGAAACGATCAAAGATGACTTTCTACAAATCCAAGAAACCGTCAGATAATTGAAACAACTGCGTTACAAGCGAACGTTTCCATAAGAAAAAAAAAATTAACAAAAAATACGCGGAAATAACTATTAGTTTATAACAACATTTATACTTTTTTTTTTAAACTAACAAAATAATCAGAATTTATAAAACGGAAAATATAATTATTGTATGTACATTAAATATTTAATATCTATGAGCAGAATATCTTAGTTAATTTTAACAATTTATATTAATTATCAATAAATTAACATTTAATACGTCATCAAAACACAAATTCGGCTTATCCGAACTTTTTTAAAACAAATATTCGGTCATTTTTGATATTTACTTTTAGTACCGTCACAAAATAATTTAAAAAATATAATGTTCATATTATTTTCAATTGTTATTTATAAGACGGGTGAAATGTTAGGGTGATAATAATGTAATTGAAAAGAACAACACTGAAGTAGAATTTTAAATATTTAAAAAAAAATAAAATGAATGATACTGTGTCTACTATCAAGATTTCCAACAAAATAATTACTTTTAGGCTTTTAAGTCCGAATGTTTTAATTCATGTTTAAATATTTGTCGAGTATAAAATAAAAATAATTTTTAAGCATTCATTTATTCATTCGCTGAATAAATTTTTTTTTAAATTGTTTTATTTTTTATAAAAGAGAAACAACGATATTGAAAACCTATGCAATTTGAGACCTAATAATACTAATGTATTGCCTAAGTCCCAAGCCGGGATTTGTTGGACGAATAGGAATGTTTGAAATACAGATAAGAAGGGAACGGTTGATTGTGCGCCGGGAGAAATTTACTGGACAAGGCATCGGCCTACTGGTCTTAGCCAACGGGCTCCCGGCTTTGGCGGGGCTTTTGAAAAACCCAAAACCGTTTTTTAAAAAAATAAACTCGGTTTAAGAAAAATTTCACTCGTTTATTGTTTTTATTTGCACAGTAAGGTAGTTTTTGAAAATAATATTTCAAACGCGAACCCGCTGTTTTTTAAAATATACAAACAGTCACTTGTTGCAGTCTTGTTTTCTTAAATTGATTGATATTTAAATTATGTCAAAGATGAACGGTACATAAAATTGAGAATTGATAAATTTGATGTAACAAAATAAAATAAAAGGGTGTTGATAAAAGGCGAAACAGTTGACAAATGTTATCACCAGACCGTGACAGTGACTTTAGGTAGTAAACAAAAACGATTCCTTTATCCAAGACAGAATCACTACGATATCCACTGTGTTTACATAGCGGCAAGGAAGCGGACTTGCGAGTGCCACTGAGAAACACCTTGTAAATATGTAAAATTTACATACCTCATATAAGCTGTGAAAGAAGGGTTATTGGATGTACACTGGGGAATCGGGAACACTGTCACAAAACACTGTCACACATGTAAGAAATCGGCTTACCTCCCGGACTTTGTGATGACCATCTCAGTACCCAGCTTGTGAAACTTCTCCCAGAGCTCCTTACCCTCCAGTGTGACCTTGGGGTCGTCGACGATGCCGTCGTCCTCTGGCTGAAGAGGCCTCAGCATGGCCGGGTGTTGGAGGACGTCCTCTGCTGTCGTGTAGGGGTGCTTGGGCAGTGGATAACAGGGGATCGGAAGTGGATAGCTTGGCCCTGGCTGCGGAGTGAGTAGGCTACTCACACTGAAGTCTGTCGGCCGGTGAAGAAGGTACGCTTGGTAGGACATGGCCTGCGTGGCTTGCGGTTCCTGGCTCTCGTACCTCATCTGGGACACTCGAGCTCCGCTTCGAGCCGGCCCCACCGCGGGAGTGAGGCCGTCACCTCCCCCCCTCCACCAGCTGCCTCGAGCCGATTGGCTGACGTTCCGGCCAATCCCCGGCCGCCACAGACCCACACCCGTCCCCCTCTTCCCCTAACACCCTTATCTCATTAAATATCCACTATTATGTACTCCCTCTCCGATCCCTTGATTCTCCAAACATCACCCCTGCTTTACTATTTATATTTTTAACTCTTAACCTTTCACAGTCGGCTTCCACCCCTCGGTGCAGCGCCTCTTCTCTCTCTTCACTCTCCTTCGTAGCCATAAATATTGATACTTGGATCGATGCTAGTGTCCGTTTCTTTTTAACATTTTTTTCTCTTTTTTTCCCGCCTTTTGCTTGCCTCGCTCTTTTCCGCTCTCACTTTAGTTTATTGATGTTCTCCTTGCTCCTGTCTTTCGGGATTTGTATCATTTTGCTGCGCATAATTATTGTTATGTGAGGTTTAGAAGTTTAAAAAAGGATGGGTCATTATTGAAAGCTACTCCTTATGCTGTTAATTCCCTTAACACTTTAGACTTATGGAAATAGGATATTAGCAAAATCCCATGTTCAAAGTGCCCACAGGCGGATCTACAGGGGGGCTTTCGGGCTGAAGTTCCTCCCAAAATGGTAAAATATAACCATGTTTTATAGAAAAAAAAATATGATAAACTATCTCTTAAAGTATTCTTGTTCGTGTAATTACATTTAATAGGACTTCAAGAACCACTTTAACACTATTTCATATAGGTAGTTAATTTCTTTCTTTTTTTCAAATTAATTATCGTTATATGTATATGAAAAAATAATCTTTCTGGCTGAAGTCTCTCCTCCCAAAATTAAATCCTGGATCCGCTAGTGCAAGCGCCTCAAGAACAAGCTAATGCAGAAATAATAATTTTGGATGGACTCTTTTTTATTCGCATTCGCCTCTATACTTGAGGGTCATAGGGAGAACGTTTTTCCCGTAATACTTTATCCTTTTTGCCCTATTTTATTAAATGGTATAAACTGATGAGTATGCTGGGTGATTTAGCAACTCGTCACAGTTGAGCAGCCGTATAATTTTATTGTGCTTCTCTCTATTGTAGTACTCGGTTTCCATAAAGTATTGGAACAGAATGGCGACTTTCCCTTCACTATCCTGTAATATTCCTTTCAATGTCATTGGTAATTTTAATTTTTGTCTGATTTTTTTCTGGAAATGATGGCACTCCACTAATAATTCTTTGGTTAACTATTGTCTATTGGTACACTTTTGGCACTCGGGTGCTCCAGCGACCAATCCGTATTCGGCACAATGTGATTTCTTACTTTTGTTTTTATTCGCGTTTCCAACCTTCTACTGTAACATTTATTGCGGCCATGTTTGAAACCCAAGATAACACTATATTTATGTTAGCATCGAGTGGACTTATATGTGTATATAAATCCGATGTTGGTTTATTTTTCTATGATATAGGAAGTTCACATGAAAATGAGTTGATATCGATAAGTGTGCGTCAGTGCCTTTATGCTTATAATAAGTCAAACATTGACAACAAATATTGAAAAATGAGCTTTTTTAGAAAATTTCGAAGTTAGCTATGAATGAAATTTGTGATGGGGAAATAATATATGAAGCCGAAACAACGAGTGTTGTACACGAAGTGTTTTTTTGGGACAGGTGATAATCAACTTTTACAGAATGTTACACAGTTTCTTCAGATTGCAAAGGAACAAATTAAATCTCCATTATTAAAATAAATAATATTTATAAGTTTTTAAAAATAATAATCTATGTTAAATGAAACCTATGTTATTATGGAATATGTAAATTTTATATTAGAAAAATATTGTGAATAAAAATGTGTTTAATTATTATTATACTATTATTTATATTTTCTTCCCTCATTATGATATTTATTTATTTTGTTCTTATTTCGCTGTATATTATTTTGAAATTACCTTATTTATTTATTGATTTTGTAAATATGGTGTGAATGTGCTCTCTGAACTCTATTATAAATGTCCTTTATTGAGAGAGATTGTAATATTTATCAATAAACAAGTAATCCAGTAATTATTATTAAGATTTCTACTATTGTTATTTGCAGGAAAAGAGATTATTCGCAAAGCCATCAATCAGATTAAAAGTGCTGAATTAGTTTGGTTTTGAAGCGACACCTCTTGTTTATTTCTCATAGAAGCTTGTTATGAGGTAACCTTTTTTTTAAATATAATCCACATGCAATAAACATGGATGATAATAAAATAAAATTATTAAACATATAATAACCTGGAAACGCAATTCAGTAAAATGAGAGACAACATTCCAAAAATGTGTACCAATAGCGACATTTTTCAAGTAAAATGTTCTTGCAAAAAAATTGTAAAGGAAAATCATTGCAGAAGTTTGAAAATACAATAAAACTCGATAAAATATGATCGAAATTAGCTTGAAGCACCAATGAAATAGAAAATAATTACACTCATGAAATCAGTTCTTGACTTGGTAAAAATATTGGTTAAAGAAAAAATACTATAAAAATGAAACTTGTAGAAAGTTTATTTAAAAAAAAAAAATATATATATATATCTAAAAACATTAAACATAAAGGAAGATCTGAAGTTTATTCCTGATACATGGAATCAAATTATATTTATATAAAACAAAACAAATTTAGTATTTATCTTCTCTGATCCAAAGTGTACTTAAGTCTTTTTGGTTAAGTGCTTGATTATTGACCGAGTTTATTCTCTAAGCTCTATCCAATTTTGGGGCAAATTACTTAAGTAAGTTTCATATTTTATCTTAATGAAAATAAAAAAATATTGATAAAATTTAATTTAAAATGTTTTTAATTTTAAAATTGTAAATGGCTGATTCAGAATAGAACGTATAACGTATTATTTATACAATCCAGATGCTGAAGAAGCATATACAGTATCCCTGAAACATACAGATAAAAATAATGAAGAATAAAGTTATAAATTAAGAGTGCTTATTTATCAAATCGGACCTATAAGCAAGAAGGGCGGAGAGATTAATAAAATTAAATTAAAACAGAGATATGAATTACACAATTAAAAAACCCATTTACAATGATTTGTTCTGACTAGTATCAATGGTTGGCTACACAGTGGATCAAAACGATAATCTTATACCCATAGGTGCAAAACTTAAGAGGAAGATGGCGAGGGGGGCGTTCGCCCCACCATAATTAATCTGAGGGGGCAACAATATAAGTTCTCCTCCCCCCCAATAATTCTATATACATAATAAAATTAATAACGAATAATCTAAGGCCCAGAAGTACATAAGTATATTATCCCAATCTAACAGTTTCTATTATTTAAATCTTTATTTCTATTCAAAGATAATAATATATAGAAACATTGACAATAATCAATGATTTATTGTTTATATACGATATTAAAAGTGTCTAGTGCATTTTATAGACAAATGCAATTTATTAATTTTATTTAACTAAATTGTTTTCCTTATTCCATAAGTTATAAGTTACTTCGCTAAAATTTACTAAATATATCTTAAACATGCATAATCGAATGATATAATCTTTTAAAATACTTATTGTTATTTTTAAATATAGGTATATAAAATATTCAATGTTCTGTTAGTATGTTTTGACATATGCCGATTCTAGGTAAAAAAAAAATAAAGAAAGCCTGCAAGTATTTTAAATATCTATTGAATATTCAATGATTGGTGGCGGTCATAAAAAAAACTTATAACAATGAAATATTATTTTATTAAATCAATGTTTTTAATTATTTACATTGACTTATTATATAACATGTATTGTTATATTGTTAGTTTCAGTACACTTATGTTAATTTTCACTTTTATTTTTATACTTGATATATAATAAACTCATGGCTATTGTTTTGTGATCCATCGTCAATCCCCATTCAAACAGGAAAGTCTGCGTATATGGGTATACCATCATATCTATGAACCATGAGAAAAAACAGATATGCTTGTGAAAACAACATTATGAAATATATTTCAAAAAATTAACAGTAAAGAATAAATATGAAATAAAATATTGGCGTCGCCAATATTTTGAAGCCTTGTTCAACAATTATTAAAATAACATGAAACCATGACGGTTTCATTCATCACCGTCGCATTTATAAATGTCTTTAGTCATACGGATACCAATAGTAGTACTTGAGCTTAATTTTTAGGGTCTTTTTTACTAAATTATCGCCAATCACATTTAGATACAGTTACTTATAGTAAAATAACAGTTAATATTTAGAAATCATATGTCATAAAAGAATAAGCATTTTATTGCAAATTAATATAAAATATTAGATAAACACAAAATAGGTTAATTTTGAGAACAAAAAATATTCTAAATATTTAACTTAGGTTATACCTCCACATAGCTTTACTAATTTTGAAAATGTAAAATTTCAGTTAATGTCCTAAGGTACTTTTCCTTTTTCTGTGACATCTTCCATTCTTCATCATCATTTTGATGATCTTTTATTTGTGATCAAAGAATGTTATTTAATTTTAAAAAGTAAATTTTTTTTTATTTCACAATCTGGATAAAACAATATGTTTCTGATTCAGGTTATAACCTAATTAGTGCAATCGTAATAACTTATTACATCAAGTACGGTAGCAACAGTTCTAAATAAGAGACAAAAAAGTAACTAGTGATACCTAAGTAAAAAAATACGCCATTTGAACACTTTTAATTTCATTTTTTTGATCTTTTGAGTTATATTTATATTACTAACAGGTTAGTACTATATAAAATATTTTGTTTTTTCAATACCATTTTATAATTACAACATTAACAATTGATGCGGTTATGTACCCTTGCACGATATATTATTTTTAAACAATACATCACAAATAAACTGAATTAAATTTATTGGTTAAATAAACATAGACAAAAAAAACAACAAATATCTTTATAATTAAAATAAAGTATATACTATTTTAGAACAGAATTAAGTTCGCTCTGTTAGGCTTCATTTGAGTATTTTTTTTTTGTATAATTTCCTATTTCTGAAATTGATGGATTAGACGAATATGACATATTTAATTCTGAATGTATCTTAGTAATTTTGTTACAATGGTGGATAATGTTTGAAGATTCTTAGACATTTGTTTTGAAGTAATTGTAATGATTTCGTGTTGGTTGAATTAGTGAATATTTTCATGTGGGCAAGCGAATGTTAAAATTAAAATCTTAGAACAAATTTATAAAGAATTCATTCATATTTGGATAATAGCTTTGATTTTTTTATTGAAATATGGAAACATTTTTCAGGAGTTTTTGAATTATCTTATTCGAATAGAAATTTATTATCAAGTGTTATTCCTGTTTTACAGAATTGGCAACCGGAATTGATTATCATATGAGCTTGTGTTCGAAGGGATAACATGACGTCGTTTTGTAAAAATAATTGGTACATCGCCGATTGCTTCAATTCAATTTTTACTCATTTCTAAAAGTTTTATTATTAATTATAGTCCATCTAAGATGAACACAATTAAACTATTATTCATAAATAAAGAGTAAATTTTTAGCCGCTAGTTGTTTGATGTGACTAAAAAGAATGATTGCTCAGTTCAGCCGTTTTATATTAGTCAAGATTAATGACTTTAAAAAAATATTAATTAGTCTTGATTAGTTTTGGCTGAATATTTAGTCGAAAATCGTATAATTATTTCTGTTTGGCGATAACTTTTCTAAAAGCTATACATTGCAAATATCGAAATTTCCTCACCGATTAATGAAAACAAACTAAAAAAAAAAATACCTAAACAGTAAAAATTTTGAAATAATAAAAAAATTAATTTTTATAGGAAATAATTTAACTATTTCTGAACCATAATAGTCAGTAATATAATTGAAATCTATATTACTAGCGACTATTTCACATAAAATATCACTTTAGTGTGGGACATTAAATATAATACAATAAATATTTATTCATCGGTTAGATATTTTCTTCTTGCAGTTTTTTGTAAAAACACGAAAAGAAAGAATATAAAAATTTTTAACGAGTTTTTTTTTAATCATTAAGTCTAGTGTTGCTCAAAATCGGTCTTGGTCTTGCACTTTGCAAGACCAAGACCAGGACTGGTAATAAAAATCGATTTTTTAAATAAAAATTAAGGCAAAATAGTTACTAATACTTGACAATTTTAGTAACTATATGTTAATAATTGGTATAACCAATACACTTTTGCATTTAACTCCTCTAATTCTTCATTTGGGCTCGGTTGTTTCTCCTGTCTAAAAAAATACAGTAATATCTCTATAATAATAATCTACTAAGTAACTTCAAGACTGTTGAGAGATTCTTGCTCAAGACCGTGACCAAGACTGAGTTTGCAAAACCAATACTCGTCTCGGTCTCGCATTTAGGCAACAGTAATTAAGTCATAATGCGGCACATCATAACAATAATGTATTATGACTTATAACAATAATATGTTATTAAATGAATACAATTAATAATAGAAATTTAAAATCTGAGATATTAATAAAACGAAAAATATGTTATAAAGCATAATAACTTCAAAATAAAAAATGAGGGAAAGCATATTAATTAATTTTTAAAACATCACAAATAAATTTTAAAATAAAGATAAAATGTTAACTTACGAATGAGGTATGCTAGGAAATAAAATAAAAACAATAATAATTTAGATGATAATTTCAATGTAAAAGTCGCTTTATACTAGCATAATTTATATTTTATTATATCATTTTATAACATATTCTATATAAGATATACTTGTTGAGTAGCTGGCCAGTATTCACAATTTAATTTTATCGGCTTGTATCGTTTAAGTCTTACTGCGTCATAGCCCATAGTGAATAGCCCCAGATGTCTATCACAGCTTTCTTGTCGTCACATGTACATCTGTTGAAACCGTCCTTCATACTTGAAAAGCTCTAAAGCTGAAGACATGATAATCAAAGATTCATTTGTATTTTTACAATACAACAATCCGAAGTATTTTATCGGGGACAAACAAGAAAGATACAACTGAAAACCCGCCGCCAACTCCTGACATAACTAACATTCTACTTCCTGCTTAAATCCAATATTATTTGATCCAGACTTTCCTAAAATCAAAAATGTTAATATAGCAACATTTGCCTATGATATAAAATTATCCTGTCACTCTTACCGAATAGATAACAGTTAGACTAAAAGAATCATTCGATAAAACATCTTTTTTGTTTTGTATCAATCATTTTATTGAGGTATAATAAATACATTTTACCACACTTAAGGGTACTGAGTATTAAAGCTGTGAGGTACATTCATACTAATAAAATTCATAATAAAATAAAAAAAATTAAATACATAAAAATAGATACATAAAAGATAATAATGTATATATAACAAAAATAAAAACTGTAATAAAAACAAATTCATATAGCTTACAGTGAAATAATACAGAAAATTCATAGGAAAAAATAAAAAAATAAGTAAATTAATATTAATGATAATAAATTATTAGAATTTAGTAAATAGGAAAAAAAAAAAAAAAAAACGAAAACAAAATTAACAGTCATACTTAGATAAAACATTTAAATATCTTATATCTTAAAAGATGAGGATTACACCTCACCATATACAAAACGAAAGCAATATATATATATATATATATATATATATATATATATATATAGAGAGAGAGAGAGAGAGAGAGAGAGGGAGAGAGAAAGAGAGCTATACATTCAGTATGCCTTATTTTTTATTCTCCAGCCGTTTTGATTTAAAAAATAGCATTAACCTAGCATAAAGCGACTTTTACATTGAAATCATCATACAAAATATTTTATTTTATTCTTTAACATACCTCATTTGTAAGTTTTGTAAATTTTATTATATTTTTCAAAATTTTACAATATTCATTGAATAATATAACATTCTTTCACTTGGAGAATGGTTATAGGGAGGTAAGATCACATTCAAACTATACATACAAAATAATAATAATAAACAAAACCAGAATAACAACAAAATAATAATCAAAAAGTATCATATTAGTATTTTTAAAATGTTTTTATGATGTTTCAAAAATTAATTAATACACTCATCTTTCTCTCATTTTTTATTCTGAAGTTATCAATATAATTATTAAGCTCTATTACATATCTTTAGTTCTCTTAATATCTGAGTTTTGGAATTTCTATCATTAATTGTGTGCACAGGATTTACGAGGGGAGGGCCTTTCGGGTTGAAGCCCTCCCTCCAAAAAAGGGGAAATATAACTATGTTTTATGGGAAAAAAAATGATATGTTGAAGTTTCATTGTTCGTGTAATTACATTTAAAAGGACTTTAAGAATCATTTAAACGCCATTTCATGTAGGTAGTCAGTTTCTTTCTTTTTTTCCAAAGTAATTATCGTTATTTTTATGAGAAACAAAAAAAATTCGGGCAGAAGCCTCCACCTCCCAAATTAAATTCTGAATCCGCTAGTGATTGTGTGCAGTAAATACACAATATTGTTATGATGCACAGCATTATGATTTCATTTAATGGTAAGAGTAAGTGGTAAAATATTTGATGGTAGGATAATAATTTTTAATGTATTTGTTTCATTCAGCATGTCTCATTTTTTTATCCTCCAACCGTATCGTTTCGTGTTAAACAATCGTTTTTTAGAAGAAAATATTCAAGCAATGAATGAATACTTATTGTGTCGTTTTATATAGTCTCGCACGAAAATCACATTTTATCTTATACAATAAAAAGTTATGGATGCTCAATGCTCGTTAGTGATATCGATTTCATTAAGATGAATGACTATTATTGTTCAAACGAAGTTTAATTATTTCTTATAAAACTAATTCTTCTATCATCTCAAAAATTTTACCGTTTAGTTTTTATATATTACCTTTTATAATTGCTTTCCATTATTCAGTGAGAAAATTTCGATTTTTGCATGGCACAGCTTATAGAAATAATTATCACCAGAGACCGTATTTTCGTGCAATAAAAATTCGGAAAAAGTGCTGTAAAAAACTCAAAATTTGCAAAAACGTACAGTGAAAATAGTAAATACGTAAAATTGTGTAATTGACTCCTAAAAGTGTGTAAAATCATCAACATTGTTTAATTTATAACATTAATACATCGAAATCTTATCAAATCTTGAGCTAACCGAGAGATAAAAAAATGAAAGAAATTGAAATGTAACATTGAAAATGAAATTACAGATTATAATAACGATAATTATAAAGTAATGCAGAACATTAAAGGTTTGAATGAATTATATGTACCTATATATTATATAGACCAAACCAATTTTAGTTATTTAACTTTTATTAAAAATGATAATGAATACTTTATTTTTTAATAGAGTTGAAATTTGCAATATTATACATTACAAAACATTTTTGTTAAAATTTAAAGAATTAAAAAAAATTGAAATCGACTATAATGATTGAGATTTTCATGTGTTCAAAATATAAGTGTTGAAGCAGTTTTTCTATATCACCAAAAAAAAATATATTTTGGGGGAATCGTTCATTCTAAAAAAAAAAATATTTGTTTCTTATATCTTCCTCAGTGAGCGTCCATTAGTGATTTCCTATAAGCTGTTTAATTTTTCATAAGGTGTATAGAACTCATCAAATTCTTTGTCCTCAGATTTCAAATCGGGGTATTTTTTATCCAGATTTTATTTTTTGACTGGAGACTAAATTTTACCTTCATTAACATTTTTTTTTACTATATATTAGCCAAAATCTAATCATGACTAATGATTTTTTTTTTCTTTAATCGCGACTAATATAAAACGACTAACTAAATAAACATTATTTTTAGTAACAAAACGACTAGTGGCTAAAAATTCATGGATAATATTTAATATATAAAATTATATTAGTATTTTGAAGTCTTAAAATGAACATTAATGTTTTCAAACATAAATTGTATTTTAAATTTTTTTTTTTTTTTTTTAACCTAAAAATGAATATTTCACACGAATCCAACTCTTCTGACTTGGGGTTTGTGCTTAGAGTTTTAAGGTGCGTTTAGACATTTCACAAACTATGGGAAACATAATTATCTAACTTTACTAACAGCGATATTAGCGCTAAGTAGTGTTGCCCAAATGGGAGACGAACACGAATCTTGGTTTTGCTCACTTAGTCTTGGTCTTGGTCTTGCGCAAGAGTCTTGCAACAGTCTTGCAGTTACTTATTAGCTTATTACTATAGAGATATTACTGTATCTCAAAGGAGAAACCGAAATTATCCCGAATGAAAAATTAGAAGAGTTAAATGCAAAAGTATGTTTGTTATACCAATGCTTTGCATATAGTAACTAAAATTATCAAGTATTAGTAACTATTTTGCCTTAATTTTTATTCAAAAAATCTTTGTTTTTTTTTATCAGTCCTGATCTTGGTCTGGCAAAGTGAAAAGTGCACCGATTTTGGGCAAACGATAGCAGAAAATGTAAAAAAAAAAAAAAATAAACACTAGCTTATTAAAACAACTCCTTAAATATTTATTTTTCGCATAGTTTGCTTTATTATTATTAGTTTCTGTATTAATTATTTTTACTTATTGTAAATAGAGTGTGGGTGTGCTCTCTGAACACTATTATAAATGTCCTTGATGTGACAGAATGTAATATTTCTAAATAAACAAATAAAAAATAAGTTTGTGAAATATCTAAACGCACCTTTAGGTTATTCAGTTTTTAATTTGATTCAATATTCATTCGGATAAACTTTTTAAAAACAATAATCGTTTTCAACTATTGATTTAATGAAGTTAAACTTTACCAACTAAATTAAAACAATAATTTCCGAATTTTCAGAATTTGTTTGAGCTAATTTTCTCAAAAATATTTATGTTTATTTTTTTCTCAATTTTTTTTAATAGGATAGTTTTGAAAAAATAAAAATAAATAATCGGTAATAAAAATGATGGTTAGCTAATTATTTTATTTTTCTTCAATTTCTATTTGATATTTCACAATAGTTTCTGCTAAATAATTTTCATAAACATCCTTTTCCTCTTCAACTGACTTTTTCGAAAAGCTAAGAAATAAATAATGGCTACTATAAATCTTATGTTGAATCATACATTTCGAGTAAAGAATTTTAACTTTTTTTTTATGAAACATTTAAAACCAGTTATTGTTATAGCTCTGCATTTGACGGTTTCTATAACAGTTTTTATATATTTACAGTTATTATTCAATTAATATCATTGATTTATTCCTTATAAAGTTTGAGGTTTTGATGAAAATTATTATTATCTAAGTTATGAATACTAATTCAAAATTATTATATTCAAAGTGCAAGACCAAGACCGATTTTGGGCAACACTATCTAGTACACGATTCATTTTTGGCTTGTCAAGCAGGAAATATTTTTTTAAGATTTTCCTTAATTAGGATAAAATATAAATTCTATTGAAGTTCCATGAAAACATTTATTTTCCAATCAACAATATAAAAGTAAAAATTATAAACTACAAAATTTATTAGTATTTCTCTCATCATCCATTATATTTTAGGAATTAATATATTTAAAATTAATTTATCTGAAATCCTCCGTTTTCCCAATAGAGTATATTACATGTATTTTATTACTCTTATTTTTGGAAAATTGTTTTCAACCTAAGAAAGTACATATGTCTCCTTGTTTTCTGTCTCATACACGGGCGGATCTACGGGGGGGCTTTCGGGCTGAAGCCCCCCCCCCCAAAATGGAAAAATATAACCATGTTTTATCAAACAAAATATTAAAAAAGTATCTCTTAAAGTGTTATTGTTCGTGTGATTAATATAAAAAGGGCTTTAGAAATCACTTAAACACCATTTCATACAGGTAGTTAGTTTCTTTCTTTTTTTCCAAAGTAATTATCGTTATTTTTATGAAAAAAAAAGCTTTCGGGCTGAAGCCCCCCCCAAAATTAAATCCTGGATCCGCTTGTGGTCTCATATGATTATCAAATTCTTTCATAGTTAATATTTTTCCCCGGTTATTGCCAATAAAAAAAAATAAAGGTATGCTAGTTTAGGATTTTTTTAATATTCCGCATTTAAGACCTGTCACATTACTGGAATGAGAGTAAGATATAGTCTTACGGATCCACAGGCGGATCTACGGGGGGGGGGGGCTTTCGGGCTGAAGCCCCCCCCCAAAATGGAAAAATGTAACCATGTTTTACAGAAAAAAATATTAAAAACTATCTCTTTAAGTATTCTTGTTCGTGTAATTATATTTAATAGGACTTCAAGAACCACTTAAACACCATTTAATATAGATAATTAATGTCTTCTTTTTTTTTCAAATTAATTGTCGTTATATGTATATGAAAAAAAAATCTTTCGGGCTGAAGCCCCTCCAAAATTAAATCCTGGATCCACTAGTGTACGGATCTACGGGGGGTGGGGGGAGGGTTTTTGGGTTGAAGCTCCCTCCAAATGGTAAAATTCAACCCTGTTTTATGGACAAAAATATTAAATATTTTATTATTTTATAATAATTCATTAATTAATATTAAATAATTAAAATATTAAAAATATTTGCAACACTTGGTTACTTGGAAGACATTAAAAATTATACTAAGAATTAGAAATTTTCCACTATCACAATACTTTTTTAATTAATTTTTCACTATCTCCTACTTTACATTGTGAATCGGGAAAATAGCCCATATGTTCTAATCCGGTTTTCATTTGTTTGAGTTGTATTTGCTAATTACAAATAATCAATACATATCATACACGTATTAGCACTTCAGTTATCCAAGTACTATAAATGTTCGAAAATACCAGCAATGACTTCTAAACATTTTTGACATTCAAAAGCCGATAGTTGCCCTTCTGTTTTATATCTTCCTATAATGACTCCTTCAGAATTTTTAATAATTATGTTGAATAAGTGCATCCCGAGTGCCCACTTTTACTTTTTGTATTTCATCTTTGAACCAGCTCCATATACAATAATCCAGTACTGGGAGGTCTGGAGATCTTGGAGGTCGGCTAATTGGACCACCGCGACCAATCTTGTCGCCAACTGCCGACCTTCGAAGACGAAGCCGAGAATGTTTAGAAGTCTATGGTAGTATTTTCGAACTTCTATTAAAATAAGACTCCTATCACCGAAATGCTAACACATGTATGAAATATTTTTTATTTGTAATAAACAATAAACGTATGATATATCTACATTTATATATATATATATATATATATATATATATATATATATATATATATATATATGTGTGTAAATATATATATAACTTCTTTTTATATAATTTTTAATTTTTAGCTTTGATGATGAACCACATGTTTGGGTCACAATGTATATTATCATTTTCATATTGTTAGCTTGAAGCAGTTTTTATTATTTTTTTTTTATTAGAATTATTTAGTATTGTAATAATTTTTTTTGTACAGTAACTTTGGGTGATAAACATGCTTTGGTCACAAAGTCGGTCAACTTTATAAGCATTAATGACTGCATTTTTCATCCTTATATTGTTTTATATAACACACATGGAATTTAAAATACCTGATATATTATCATTTTCATATTGTTAGCTTGAAGCAGTTTTTATTTTTTTTTTTTTTATTAGAATTATTTAGTATTGTAATAATTTTTTTTGTACAGTAACTTTGGCTGATAAACATGCTTTGGTCACAAAGTCGGTCAACTTTATAAGCATTAATGATTGCATTTTTCATCCTTATATTTTTTTATCTATCACAAATGGAATTTAAAATCAATGATATATTATCATTTTCATATTGTTAGCTTGAAGCAGTTTTTATTATTTTTTTTTTTATTAGAATTATTTAGTATTGTAATAATTTTTTTTGTACAGTAACTTTGGGTGATAAACATGCTTTGGTCACAAAGTCGGTCAACTTTATAAGCATTAATGATTGCATTTTTCATCCTTATATTTTTTTATCTATCACAAATGGAATTTAAAATCAATGATATATTATCTTTTTCATATTGTTAGCTTGAAGCAGTTTTTATTATTTTGTTATGTTTTTTTTTTTATTCGAATTATTTAGTATTGTAATATATTTTTTTTATATAGAAGCTTTGGGCGGTAAAATTTTAGGGAATAAAATTTTCCTTATATAAATATATTCAACAATCGGATATACTAATTGTTATTGTAGCTGTAAGTTTTATTCAACGATAGAGTCATTGTTTTGTTTTGCTATTATTGAAAAGAAAGGATAAATTAATTATTAATTTCAATTATAATAAGTATAAAAATGAAATTTAAATGAATATCTAACTAGATGTTTTGTCCCTGACTAAGCCATCGTTCGATCCCTGAAATGAATGTTTAACGCGGCAATGACAGGGTTGTTTCTGTAGGCTTTATCGCCCCAAAGCATGCATAGACCAGCCCCTATATCTCTCTCCCAAACCCATACAAACTTAAACAAACACCTACCCTAGGTGAATTCATATGTCATTTCATTATTATCTTTATTTTAAATAATTATATTATTTGATGGTTATTATAAAATTAATTTATATTTAACATGGCTTTCCTGGCTTGTCCTGGCTTTCATCGAGGACTGTAAAAGTATTTGTTTAAACGAGAAAATTATTTAGTTTATTTTTAATTGAATATATATATATATATATATATATATATATATATATATATATATATATATATATATATATATTTATATATATATATATATATATAAAATAATTATCAACATTAATATAAAATCTCACATTGTCTATAGAGCACAAAAATAACAACAGCAAAACAATAAATACATTTTATCTTTTAAATATTAATGTTAAATCATATTTTAAAATTAAATTAACAGTTTATTTACATTTAAAAAGAAAACAAGGCCGGTGCAGATAACATGCCAAAATTCAATCTATATTTTCGCTAAAATATTCAAAGGACAATATTTGAGATTACCTCACCAAATTTCTATAATTATAATGAAGAGAAGAATAGTTGGGGTGCTCAGTTAAAAAATGAAGGAAAAAAATAAATTATAATATTTATTTTTTACATATGCCGACGTTTCACTTTATATCTATCTATTTTATTTTTCTAATAATTTTTTTTATTTTTTTTTTATTTTTTTTATTTTTTTATTTTATTTTCTCATTTTTTTACCATCATTACTTATGTTTCTCATACCTTGTTATCTGGATATTTTCTTAGCCCTGATGAAGGCCTGAACTTCAGGTCGAAACGTCGGCATATGTAAAAAATAAATATTATAATTTATTTTTTGCCTTCCTTTTTTGACTGAGCACCCCAACTATTCTTCTCTTCATTATCCACGACAGTCAACCAATTACCAATTATGATTCTATAATTATATATTAGAGATAAAGAAATATAATTTTCTCATATCATCAATAGTGGTTGGCTGAAATATTTCCATCCAATTAAGATTTCCCATACCTTGGTAAATTCTTACTCTGAAACAATTTTATAATGGGCACTTAAATAAAACATGATATAGTGTATCATTTTTCTTAGTGTTGAACATTTTGCACTCAAGTTGTGGATTGATTTTTATAATTTTTTTGTTAATTGAAAATTTAATCATATATTTTCTCGAGAAGAAGCTTGTGGTGATAGAATGTCAAATCACATAATTTATTTTATAAATATAGAGATGAGTGTCTGTCAATTATGTAACCAACCCCAACTTAATTATTATGGACATAAAGCTTATTTTTTCATTTCTATTGAATAATATAACATTGTTATAAATTAAGTATCTTTCTAGTTATTACTTCCTATTCAATAAAGAAAAAGAGTCACAAAAAAAAAAAAACATAAATTTTTCTGTGAAAAATTGGACGTTAGTTTATATATTTTTTTTTGTATCTCTTGAAATTTACTATCACCTCTCTAAATTTTTCCTTTTACTTACACGACATTCTGAATACACGACCAAAATGTAAATTTCCAAAATAATTATTTTCCCTGAAACATAAATAAGAAAAATGTGCATATTTTAGACGGAAATAGAAATTAATAAATATGAGGAAAACAAAAGAATTTAAGGAGAGCTTCTATAAAATATTTCCATTCTTATTTCAATATTATAATTGGATTATCAATAAGACTTCCATATTTTTTGTAATAGGAAAAATATTACTAATAATGTTCATGTCCTTGAGACAGATTGTAATGTTTTTCGATAAATAGGTTTAAAAATAATGTTCAAAAATTCAGACAGAAATTGATAGTTTTGAAATTTAGTCAGTATATTTTATGAATAAAACCTATGTTAAAAAATATAATCCGATATTTTAATAATGAATGGATCTACAAAGAAATCTAAAATTCACGACACACTTATAAAAAAATTTCCTTTCTAATTTTAAAATACGTCTCCTTTCAGACATCGATCAGACAAATACATACGACACTGAGACGATGTAAATATCTAACTATATACAGTAGTACAGACCAAGTTTTTATTGGAACATATAAAGAAAATATAAGAAGAGAAGTGTCAATTTTCTGCAATTTCTTGCTAAAACATTTTTTAGATTTTGGAACATTGTACTAGAAGTTCCCACTCCTAGGTCTTGAGCAAGAGGTGGGGGAGCACCTAGTAGATCACTTTTTTCTATCAAAGACATCAACAAAGACATTCTATACATAATTAAAGCTGATGAAATTTCCAATATGATTGATTATATACATTTTTTCACTATCTCACTTATTTTCCGAGATATCTGTCCCCAACTATGGCCAATTTTGAAAAAAAAAAAATCTCTCGTGTTTATTTCTGTTATTCGATTTTTCGCTTATATCAGGAAAAATATCCATCGCATCAACAAAGACATTCTATACATAATTAAAGCTGATGAAATTTCCAATATGATTGATTATATACATTTTTTCACTATCTCGCTTATTTTCCGAGATATCTGTCCCCAACTATGGCCAATTTTGAAAAAAAAAAAAAATCTCTCGTGTTTATTTCTGTTATTCGATTTTTCGCTTATATCAGGAAAAATATCCATCGCATCAACAAAGACATTCTATACATAATTAAAGCTGATAAAATTTCCAATATGATTGATTATATACATTTTTTCACTATCTCGCTTATTTTCCGAGATATCTGTCCCAACTATGGCCAATTTTGAAAAAAAAAAAATCTCTCGTGTTTATTTCTGTTATTCGATTTTTCGCTTATATCAAGATAAATATCCATCGCATCAACAAAGACATTCTATACATAATTAAAGCTGATCAAATTTCCAATATGATTGATTATATACATTTTTTCACTATCTCGCTTATTTTCCGAGATCTGTCCCCAACTATGGCCAATTTTGAAAAAAAAAAAATCTCTCCTGTTTATTTCTGTTATTCGATTTTTCGCTTATATCAAGATAAATATCCATCGCATCAACAAAGACATTCTATACATAATTAAAGCTGATCAAATTTCCAATATGATTGATTATATACATTTTTTCACTATCTCGCTTATTTTCCGAGATCTGTCCCCAACTATGGCCAATTTTGAAAAAAAAAAAAATCTCTCCTGTTTATTTCTGTTATTCGATTTTTCGCTTATATCAAGATAAATATCCATCGCATCAACAAAGACATTCTATACATAATTAAAGCTGATCAAATTTCCAATATGATTGATTATATACATTTTTTCACTATCTCGCTTATTTTCCGAGATCTGTCCCCAACTATGGCCAATTTTGAAAAAAAAAAAAATCTCTCCTGTTTATTTCTGTTATTCGATTTTTCGCTTATATCAGGAAAAATATCCATCGCATCAACAAAGACCCTCTAAACAAAATTAAAGCTGATAAAATTTCCAATATGATTGATTATATACATTTTTTCACTATCTCGCTTATTTTCCGAGATATCTGTCCCCAACTATGGCCAATTTTGAAAAAAAAAAAAAAAATCTCTCGTGTTTATTTCTGTAATTCGATTTTTCGCTTATATCAGGAAAAATATCCATCGCATCAACAAAGACGCTCTATACAAAATTAAAGCTGATAAAATTTTCAATATGATTGTCTCTTTTTTCGCTTTCTCGCTTTTTCGCTATCTCGCTTAGTTTCCCAGATATCCGTCCTCAGCAATCGGTAATGTGGAAAAAAAAAATACCTCATGTTTTTTACTGTATTTAACTAGCGAACTGTTGTTTGCTTCGTTTTAAGAAAAAGTCATACGGAAGAAAGTTTTTAATAATTGAATTTTCTTTAAGAATATAAGTTATTTTACTAGTTTATCTTCAACAGTTTAAAATTTAAATCAGTTTATATGTCGATTCCGAGAATTTGCAGGAAAAAATAATTATTATAATAAACGTTATTGTATGTTTGTATGTGTATGTATTGTATGTAACTATTAAAAGACGTATATATACATAGAGATTTAGATGTATAGAGAGAATTAAAGCAATATAATATTAACAAATATTATATTTTTTTTTTTTTTGCAAAATCTCGGAATTGACATATAAAGTTATAACTGATCTAACTTTTGAACCGTTGGAGATAGACTAGTAAAATAATATATATTCATGAAGAAAATTTAATTCTTAAAAACTTTCTTCTTCAGGACTTAATCGTAGAAAGATGCAATCAAGAGTTACCTCATCAAATACAGTAAAAATCATGAGGTTTTTTTTTCCCACATTAGCACTATTTAAGGACGGATATCTCGGAAACAAAGCGAGGTAACGAAAAAAGATATATAAGCAATCATTTTGCAAAGTTTATCAGTTTTAATTTTGTATAGAAAGTTTTTGTCGATGCGATGGATAGTTTTCCTGATATAAGTGATACCCGAAAAAAGTGATCTAACAGGCGTTTCCCCTCCCCACATGTGGCTCACCACCTAGGAGTGCGGACTTTAAGTATGTTTACCTCCTTACTAGTCCATACAATGTCCCATAGTCAAAAATTGAGTCATCGCTATTTCCTTCTATAATCATTCATTGACTGGGCTGAATAGAATTAAAATGAAATATTAAATAATAAAGAACAAAGAACTTCAAAAGTAGATATTTTTTATGGAAAATAAACCGAAAAATCAATATTGTTCATAGAAAATATCTCGGATGAAGATCGAATTATCTCACGATTCAAGTGGAAAGGAAATGAGTGCCATGATTTTTTAATACCTCATTAAGTATACAAAGTTTACCGATATGCAGATTGAAAACGCCCCATTTCAGAGAATTTTCATAAAATAATAAATATAAAATAAATAAAAAAGTTGTGGATTAGGATATGATGAGTCCATTCACAAATTTTTAGACGGATATTAATAAAAGAGTCTGTATCGCGTACTATACTAGATAAACGATACTTGTATTTACTAGTCTGATTTAGCCGGAGACTTTGTTTTTTAAAGGATGATTGGTCTTCCCTTTAACATTTTTGTTGGTCCTATACAAGCATCAAATAACTTTAAGTCTTAAGTATTTCCATTAAAAAATTCATAAGAATAATAAGCTCACTACTATAATTGTAGGCGCCTAATATTTCTTTGTCTATGATCAATTTCCGTTTAGCCGCGTTAACACAACACTCAAATCATGCCAAGCATCAGCATATAAAACTGTAGTTGTGCTTAGCTCGTGCGTCAACACCAAGGTACATCAAAAAGAGCTTGCGGAAAGCGCCACATAAGCACTAATTTAGCTCTATATTTCATGATTTATACGTTGTGATAAATTCCCATCACCAAACGGAACTCCGAGTATAAACTATACTATATGAATAGAATTATAAATGTTGTCAAAATATGAACTTCATTGGCTGCCCTTAATTGAGAAAATCAAAAGATTAGCGTCAAGTCCGTCGTGATAAAAAGGGACCGAAAGACCTCGATACTATAAAATTTTTGTAAATTTGATGAGTTTTAAACAAATTGTCCGCAACAGAGAAGTATCATTTGAACGGCCTCTAACACGTTCAATCTTATTGAATCAATATCGAGTTTTGTCAATATATTGACCGTGTAAGGCATACATTGACATCAATTATATTGACGTAAATCAAACTGATTGATATCAATTTATTTTTATTTTTATTGAAGTTAGTTCAATATTATTGAAACAGTGTCAACATAAGGGTTATATTGAGCAATATTAAACCACATATACGGATCTTGAGAAGCTCTGGGCGATACCAAATTTTCGGTGACCGTCCTGACAATATGTTTGAGTAGTGGGAGAGTGATACTTTTTTGCGGGGGGAGAAGGGTCTAACCCCCCCCCTCTGATTGTTTTAAAGATAAAATGGGTATATGTTTCGGTAGGTGGGTGATACTATGTTTTACTTTTATTTATTTTAATTTTTTGGGGGGAAGAGGGTAATTCTCCCCACCGATTTTGTATTTAAAAGATAAAATGGCAATATGTTTGGGTTGGTGGGTGATACTTTTTATAAAGAATTTAATAAACATTTGTTTTTATTACTCAATTTTTTTTAAATATCAAATAATTAGGAAACAAGAACAGAACCAATTTGAATGAAGAAACATTTTATTGTCTAGGAACAAAATAAAAATTACAAAGAACAGTTCTTTTTTTTAATACTAAAGCCAAGGCAATTAAAATAATATTTCTATTAATTAATAGTAATAGAAATAATTCAATTCTATTGCTTCAATAATATTGACCGTGTAAGGGTGCTTAAGAGAAGTTGCCAGTATATTATGGGCCCGTAATCTCCAATAAATGCGAAATAACGATGCCCATGAATTTAACTGCAATGTTAGTCCGCAGTACGGATCTCGTTTTATTAAATTATTAACATCCATTTAAAACTATCCGTTTTATGAGAAGCCATTCACGATGTTTCAGACGGTTATTAATAGTTCGATAAAAAGAAGTCTGTACCTACTAACTTGTAGTACCGATAATTTTTGAAATTTTCTTTTTACAGAAGAAATTTGAAAGTCTCATAATTTTATTTAATAATGCACCTCTCTTATCGTGGGCCCTGAAAGAAGGGTTGACTTCCACGCCGTCCCATTATATCCGGGGATATGACGAATTTTCTAGATACAACCCTATTCACTAGGGAACCTAGTCTTCCATTGAGATATATTGACGATTTAAATGTATCGTTAGGCGTGGGAAAGGAAGGCATAAAAACCGTAGGGGGTTCAAATTAAAGAGAGTAAATTACAACGGGTTTCCTAACTGTCAAGTAAGCAGTTGAAAAAAGGATATCTCCGAAAGTGTATAACGGTTGCAGTGGAGTTTATTATTATTATTATTATTATTGTGTGAATTGAAATTAATTCGTGTTTCCCTCTCAGGATAGGTATTTTTTTTTTATTTAAAAAAATAGTTTGTTTTTAAAAAATGTACTTATTGACATTTACAACTATATTCATAGAATACAACAAGTAATTGTGAGAAAATTATACAATAAAACATGATATAACTAGTAAGGAAACAACCCATTGGGGCTTGGACAACTTAGGACTTCAGAGCTTGGGATTTTTCAAGTTTTAATATCTCGTGAGCATCTTCTTTTAAGACACCTTGAATAGCTACCGGAAATGGATTTTTTATCTACGAAAATTCCTAAAAATGCAGCTTTTTGTCATTAAATTAATTAATAAATTATGGACTTAAAATTTATAAGTACTCATTTTCTTTCCTGTTGAATCGTAAAACAATTTAATCACAAAATCGAAAAAAAAAAAAAGCGTCCTACTAAAATGGACTGTTTGGCATATATAACCTCGTTATTTTGATATATTAGGAGTAGAGGTCAAACGCCAAACGACATTATTTTTGTAGGCCACCTTTTTTTTCTCGATTTTGTGATCGAATCATATCAAGATTCAAGCGGAAAGCTAATGGGTGTTCATGAGTTTTTATTACCTAATCAAATAGACAAAGTTTGCCGATCTCCAGATTGGAAACGCCCCAATTTACAGATTTTTGGTAAATAGAAAAGCTATAGGTTACGATGAGATGAAGTTATAGACGAAGGCTAAGGCGGATGTTAATAATTTGATAAAAAAAGGTTGTGTAGCATAGACTATAAGTGATTTGAATGTTGATATGAATTGCAGTTGCAATTTGATCGAATTTTTATTTTAATTTTACATTTTTTTTCCTTATAGGAAAAAATCTCCTACTAAACCCATATTTCGAGTTTTAAAAAATGCGCCGATCTACATATTTATTAGAAGATTATTTCTTCTTATCCTTATAAATATATATAGACTCTTATTCCATATTTTAAAATCAATCTAGACATATAAAATATCTGCTCATGATACATACAAATCCTATTCCAATGCCCAGGACCAACTATACTACAACAAACTCTGGGGGGGGGGGGAGAAGCTAGGGATGATTATAGACAAAATTTGAAAATTTGCAACAGAAAAGTTCAGTTGATGGGCCAATTCCGAATTGAAAAGGAGTTAATACCATTTTTTTGTTTTTCTTAAGGTAGTCATTATACACAATAAGTTTTGTTGAACAAGAAGGAATTGCTCAAAAACTGTTCAAGATTATTAAATTCTAAGTACAACAAGATTAAGTAGACAAAATGTTTTTGAGAAAACTGTGATTAAATTTAGACAGGTCAATGATAAAAGGAACTTTAAATTCACTAGAGTCAATGATAAAAGTGATTTTCAGGAGGTGTAATACTACAGCCGCTAATGTTTTGTGATTAATTTTTTATCAACGAAAAATAATCATTACTTATGACGAATTTTGTAATCATTATTCGCAACTTCAACTTCAAGCTTTCAGGAATAGGTAAACATTAAATTTAAGCAATCGGTCACTATATGAGAGGGTTTATATCAAAGACGGACATCTTTTATTTATAAAGAGAGCTAATTTTTGTAAGCACTTTAATTTAAAGTAATTCTAATGATTTTTTTTTTGGTTATTATTCATATGATTCAGCTTGAGCATTCTTAAATAAAATCATCAGAAACAGTTTTATAATGATGTAGAGATGGTTGACCGTGATATAATATGAGAAGGAGTTGATCGGGGGTGCGGTCAAATAAATACAAAGTTATACAAATAATAATGATAAATGGATTTACTATATCAATACTTCAATTTTCAATCTCTTTATTCGTTAACATTCGTTTTCTTTATCTGTTAACCTACAGTTATCAAATGTAATCTTTATTAGTTTGTTATACACTCATTCCTTATCTTTTATCGCAATCTCTTTACATTTAACGAACATGCTATATTCTCCTTTGTTTTCTACTTTTATTCATAATTATTTTCCATTTTTGTTTGTATCTTCTTTATATATATATATATATATATATATATATATATATATATAGAAGATACATATATACATATAACATATACATATACATATATACATACATATATATATATATATATATATATATATATATATATATATATATATATATATATATAATACTTGATATTTTAACTACATTGCTAACCACTATATCTCTGATATCATCTTTTTATTTCTTTATCAGACAACTTCTTTTTATTTTATATCTACTTATATTCATTTATTTTATTTTCACCATGTTTTGTATTTTTTGTAGCCCTGATGAAGACCTGCAAAGTGGGTCGAAACGTCGGCAAAAATTAAATAATACTATTTGTATAATTTAGTATTTATTTGACCGCACCCCCCGATCAACTCCTTTTCAGAAACAATTTTAGTTGAACTTATGAAACAAAAATTGATTTTTTCCCCACTGAAAAGATGCCTGTCTTTCATATGAGGCTTTTATATATTTATTCGAAATAATTTTTATTCTACTGAAATTTTAGTTCGCAATTAATGAATGAAATTATTTTCGGAACTTTTCATACTTTTTTTAATTGGATAAACTTTTAGTAATTTTGAGTAAACTATTATTCAATATTAAAAATTTAGTTAATTTTTTATTTAGATAAGTTCGCCACCGACTAATGTACAACTTCGGTACAAATATATAAATATAGCATAAGTGAAAAAATGATTTCGTTATGGATTAAGGTTTTTAATGTTTGTCCTACATACAAGACACAAACTGATCAGTATTTTTTTTTTCGTAAAACAATGAACTTTTTAACATATGGATGTATGAAAAAGTGGCTTTTTTATATTTTTTGATAACATTTTAAAAACCATGGGTTTCGAAGAATCAAAAATTAAAAAATCACTTGGCTGTTATAGCAACTACATGAAGGGATGATCATTCCGCCATGGAAGATCATCTGGAAGCCGGTATAATTTCTTCAGCTCTCAAGATCATTGTGGGCAGATGGGATCCGCTTCCGGTACAACTAGGTAGTGGGTATGATAATAGAAAATTAAATAGCCTACTAATAGACCTCATTACAGATACCTGGGTAATTACAGGCAATGGTCCCTCAATAAACACTGGATAAAAGGTTTAAAAAAAAACTTAATACCCTTTCGCGTTGGACTACCCATTACACAATAAATGTGGAAGTCACCAATTAACTATTTTGAATAGAAATGTTCCGAATTAGCCCCACCCCTATGTGGTCGACGAATGTATTTCTGATGCGTGAATGCTCCCTACCTCTTTATGTATTTTTTTTTTGTATGAGGATCGTATTACCATTCTCTTATGGTCTACGATTGCGGCCTATTGTGACTCGGAATGACTGGTTTCTGTTGTGGTACAACTTGTAATTATGGCATTGAACATTCTGTAAATGTGGGAATCGAAGAATAAAAGGATCCTAGGAGTAGTAACAAATTAGGTACGTAATCGATGAAGTATACTTCTGTTGATTGCAGCCCATCTATCCATACACAAAGGCCACCTACTGGGACAAGCACAGGTAGCCAATTATTCAATAATTGTACGTATCCTCTAGATAGATAGGGAATAATAGGTACATCTAAGAGATCCTCGAACAATCTCATTTTAGTATTCCAAGTCTTGGATGACTTATCATTAGAGTTGCCCAAATGCGAGACCGAGACCCAGACGAGTCTTGCTCTTGCAAACTCAGTCATGGTCATGGTCTTGGTCTTGCGCAAGAGTCTCGCAAAAGTCTTGCAGTTACTTATTAGCTTATTACTAAACAGATATAACTGTATTTTTTTTAGATAGGAGAAACCTAACTGTGCCCGAATGAAAAATTAAGGAGTTAAATGCAAAAGTATATTGGTTATACCAATTATTAACATATAGTAACTAACATTGTCAAGTATTAGTAACTATTTTGCCTTAATTGTTATTTAAAAAATCGATTTTTCTTTACCAGTCCTGGTCTTGGTCTTGCAACAGTTAGGCGGCCGATTTTGTCCGCCTAAGTCTGTCAAGTCCGATTTTGGAGTGTACGCTCGGGTAAAGTCGGCTGGAGTCGACAAATTAAAGTGTTTTTGCATATGGATTAAAATATCTCAAACACTAAAAATCGAACCTGCATATTGTTGGTGAGGGAAATGTTCATCATTTCATTCCGCTAGCAATGTGCTATAATCCAAAAGCATATCTTAACCCGACGCCGTGTTAAAGAGGTGAAAAGAGGAAAAATAGTGTCGAAAACCAAATTATAACAAATTTTATTGAAGATATGGATTAAAATATCTCAGAAACTAAAAATTAGACCTGCATACTGTAAGCGAGGGAAATGTTCAGCAATTCGTCCTCTTTATAAAGATCAATTATTTATAATTTATATTTCATATTATTAATCTCACTTTGTTGATGTTTTCATTTCTATTATGTGGTCTAAATCATACACCTTAGTTTTTTTTTTATTTGTTTAGTTCTTTTTGTTTGTTTAAATTTACTTTTGATGTTATTATTTTTCAGTTTGATTTATTTTTATTTATTGTAAATAGAGTGCGAATGTGCTCTCTGAACAATATTGTAAATCTCCTTAATTGTGACTGGTTGTGATATTTCCTAATAAATAAATTTGAAATATAAAAAAATAATTCCAGCAACATCTCCTTGGTCCTTTTTTTTTTTTTTCAAATGGTAGAGAATTTAAAATTCTTCATATTGGTGTCGAGACCTTTGATCGTTATTATAATTGGAATAGTCGGTCGGGGATGAGGCCAATATATAATACTATATATTATAGTTGTATGTTATTGTATTTGCCGACGTTTCGACCTACGTTGCAGGTCTTCATCATGGCTAAAAAAAAAATATGAACTATAAATATTAACTCTCCATTATCGGCATTGAAAACTTTCAGATATACAACCTCTTTTCTAACGATGAATCGCTAGGAAAATATGGGATTTTAAGTTTTAAAGATGGTAATAATTTTCTCGATACGTCAACTTAACATATAAATCAACAAATAAACCAATTGTTGTATATCTGGAAGTTTTCATAGCCGAAAATAAAGAATATTATACAGCTTCCCAGCAAAAAGAAGAATATAAATATTCATTAGTACTAGGGAAAAAAATAAAATATCACTCGATATTTAACAAGTTCTAACTTTAAGTTAAAATGTAAACCATGTTGTAATAAAATGAAAATAAAATATCAGTTTATATTAAACTAGACAACGTATCAGATAAATGAATTGAACTAATAAGAAAATATAAGTGATGAAGTGATGCATAGTTAAAATACAATGTATTATACAATACATTGTATTTTAACAATGCCACACTTCATCACTTATATTTTGTAGTATACATCACTGTATACACAGTGGCTCATAGTGAATTTGAAACAACCCGTAGAAAAAGAAAAAAAAAAGACTTAACTGGTTACGGTTAATTGCTGTTTATTTATTTTTATTTATTGTGCATAGTATGAATGAGCTACTCAATTATAACTACTCTATGTAAATATAGTAAAATCCTCCACATTTTAATGATCTTCTAAATCTGTAATCTTTCATTGATTTCTTGCTTACAAGATCACAACATACCAACATTTTATTCCACCGCCCACAGTTCAGCAACAAAATGCCATTTTTTTGTGGAACTAAATGTTTCTTTAGAACTTCATTATACTATATGACCAAAAAAAAGGATAAATAAAAATATTATAAAACAATTTTTATTAAATATAATTTTCTATCGAGAAGGGGTTAGGTCGGATATTTTTATAAAGCTGCAAAAAATGTTAAGAAAACTATTTACAGAAAAAATGTTTACAGAATTAATACTATATACAAGCAAAAGAAATAAAATGAAAGGTAAAAGAGAGAATTTAAACATAATTACTATATATAATCAAAGATTAATAGGAAGATACTTAAGATAATAAAGGTAATAAAAATAACAAAAAAGATACTTATTCTATATACAATGGTATGGCATGCCATACTATAAACATCAAGACATGATAGTTAAGATATAAGATATAAGAGCACATGTACATGCTAAAATAGGAATTAATAATTAGTCACAGGAAACAAAAGAGAGAATATTTCTATTTTTTTTTTCAATGCTTCCTTAATCATATTTACAACTATACCCTAAAAGAATATACTATAGCACAACTATTCAGAGTCTTCAACAACCATCTTGCCAAACTTGATTTGTCGGACAAATGCTCAACCTTAAGAGAGATTAATAATCGTTAACGTCAGAAATTAGCCTGGTACGAAAAATAAAATCATTAATATTATAGGTCTCATTATATGAGACTGATATATGATCACCTCATTCTATGATAAGTGATCAATAATATTTTTTAAAAAATTACAGCTCCTTTCGGCGAAATAGATTAAATAAAAAATTAAAAAATTATTTTCCTAGATCAACAGACGTGATAGGAGCAACGTTATATCTACTTCAAGTTATCAACTGGTTGTTTAATAAAATAGAAATTGTGTAGCTAGAAATAGATGTGAAAGCAAACCTTTCAATGAACTTTACAAACTTTGTTGAAATATTCGAATCAACCCTTACGATCCAATATTTCAATCTTGAAGAAAATTGTCCACTTTAAATTATGAAACATGGTACTTCTTGAAAAGAAAGTAAAAAATTAAAACTGAGTGCGGTGTTTAGAAGTTTAAGAGGAATGAGAAGGATAAATGAAAAACTAGGAAATAAAAAAAAAATCCTTTTTTTCGTCCTTTCTGTCTCTCTGTTTTCAATATCTCCATCTCTATTTTGTATATATTGATACATTTGCTCATTTATCTGTTTTACATCATTTTACTTTTTATTCTCCTATACGTAACAGTATATCTTGATAGATTTTACAATATCTCAATTTTCTATTTATATCTATTATTTCCTTACATAACTTCATATTTATTTTCTCTGTTTTACATTTTATATTTTGATTATGTTCAGTTCCCTCAGAGTTCCCTCCCTGATTGTAAATAATGTATATAGTGTAGGTATGTATGCGCTTTTTTTTTTTTTTTTTAATTTGCTCATCTTTGAGGTATTTTATTTAATTTATTGTATATACTTTTTAATTATTACTTACTTATTTTCCTTCTGTTTATTTTATTTTTTTTGTAGATATTGTGTGAATGTTATCTTACCTTCCTATAACCAATGTCAATAATCAATAACCAATAAATCTTTATTTGTTTTAAGGGAAGAAACCTATACAAATAGTGTCTGTCACAAAATAACAAACATGATTATCCCTATGCAAATACAGATTCCTTTTTATACTACATAAAAGTTATTACAACACTCTTAAGCATAAATTAAAAATCACATTCGGTAAAGTTCAGACAGTTAATATAGTTCCAATTATCAAATTAATATAAAAGCTAAAGTTGTCAACAATATACATAAATAAATACACATAGAACAATAAAAACAATAAATACACATTTTTTAAAAATATTAATATTAAACTATGTTTTAAAATTAAATTAAAAGATTACCCCTATACCTAAGAGAACAAACAAGAAAAATACCCGGACAGATTACATGCCGGTGTACAATACGGAATTTTTGCCATAATATGCGGAGGACAATATTCCAGATTACCCTACCAATTCTCTATAATTTGATATAATTGAGATAAAAAAAATATAATTTTCTCATATCTTCTGCACTGGTTGGCTTAAATATTTCTACCTCATCAAGATTTTCCATTCCCTGGTAAATTTTAAAATTTAAACTACTATAAATTGGGCATTTAAATAATATAAACAATGTCTCTGTGACAGATTTTTATATTATTCAATAAACAAATAAATTTAAAAAAAATAAAGTGTTCCTCAGAAATTATTAAATATAAATTTGTCAATATACCTTTATATTTTTTCACTATATACATTTTTATAAAGACTGCAATTCAAAAAAAGACCCGTGATGCTCCAAAAAATTGATTTATTTTTATATTTTAGGGTTTATTGATAAAGAGGAATTCGTTATAACTTTAACCACCATGATCCATCCAACGGAAATTAAAAAATTTTCCTGTACCACTAGAACCTATGAAGGGTCTTGGGTTCAGTACTATTTAGGGAAAGCACTGTTTCTAGGTCAACGGTTGTGCAAGGAGGTGATTTGACCAAGATCACGCTCAACCGCCAGGTTTTTCCCCTTAATTAATTATTTAATTAAGGGTACCCACTTTATAGAGGCTGGGTATGTCACAGAAGGGTCTACCGACCCAGGGTCATCCCATGGCCAATAAAACAGATAAATAAATTTTCTGCCATGAGCCGGGTTTCGAACCTGGGACCCTTAGCATTGGAAGCTCAGTACCCTACCACTGAGCTACCCCAATCCCTTAATCTAAAAAATTAAAAAATTTGAAATTAAAAAATATTTAAAATAATTTTTGTCTGTATGAATGTCCGAGCTATTCCTAAGTACGTACTCTCCAATAACTGGACATGCTCTCAAAGGTAGTTTTAACAATTTAGTTTGAACATACAGCCTCGGAGTTCCCTCGATTGATTGTAAACAGTGTATATAGGTATGTATGTGTTTTTTTTTTAATTTACTTATCTTTAAGGAATTTCATTTTATTTATTGTATATACTTTTATTTATTTGTTATTTTGCTTCTGTTTATTTTATATATTTTTTATTTATGTATAGTGTGAATGCCATCTTACCTCCCTATAAGCATTGTCCAAGTGATAGAATGTTATATTATTCAATAAATACGTAACTCTTAATGTCAAAAAAAGAATATGCAATATAAAATTTGACTATTTGCATCTGCGTACACTGATTCATAAATATATTTGACCACTAAGTTAAAAAATACCTGCAAACAAAATATGCAATTGCATAAATATCCGGTTATGAGATATCCTGATCAATTAATATCCATATTGACCATTAGCTTCTGCTCACATCAACCAACGAATTTGGTTTTGTAGTAAGCTTCATTCAGTTTAAAAAATTTTAAATTTAAATTTTATTTAAAATTGCAAGAAAAAAAGAGATAAAGACAGAGAGAGAAGTGAGAGAAAGGGAAATTAAATGTTAAAAAAAAGGATGAACAATGAAAGGAAGAAAAAAAATGTATATATATCTATTTTACTAATATAAACTAACCACTTCTGTATATTTATATATAAGTTCATTTATTGTCCTAAGGATTAACGAGAATGCTGTGTATATAGCAACCCGATATAATTGGGCAGCAATCTTTTATATTTTATATTTTTCACGATTTTTTTATGAATGGTATTTATGGTATTAATGGTATTTTTTTATGAATAAGTCATTCTGAAACACTGTTAGCTACATTTGCTGATGACTCGGCAATATTAATATCTAACAAGGATGCAGCTAAGGCTTCTCAGGTACTTCAAGAACACCTAGACGACATAGCTTGTTGGGCTAAAAGGTGTAGAATAAAAATTAACGAGCCTAAGAGCCAATTTGTTTCATTTACACTTAAACATGACTCTTGTCCTCCAGTGTTCTTTAATAATATCGCTCTACCAACTTCAAAAACTGTACGATATTTGGGTCTCCACTTGGACAAACGACTGACATGGACATACCACATACAACAAAAAAGAACGGACTTCTTTCTAGGCTACTTGACAGACGTTCTAAATTATCTTTGACTAATAAATTAACTATTTACAAAGTCCTCATTAAACCACTTTGGTCATATGGGATCGAACTATGGGGAACAGCAAAGAAATCAAATATAAAAATCATCCAGTCATTCCAGTCAAAAGTCCCTCTGAAAATTGTAGACGCACCCTTTTATGTTTCAAACCTCACGTTACACACTGACCTTAACATTCCTTTCATCACTGCAACTGCCACTGACCGCTTTAATAATTTTCATGACAGATAGCCTCTAAATTCCAATCCACTTACTCAAGCTTTATCTACTGCCACAAATCCATATAATCCGCCCAGTAGACTGCTGAGGCGCTGGCCAAGAGACTTATTGCATTGAGCTAATTGCTGCATTATCTTTTTTTTTTGTGTGTTATTTTACTACTGTTTTTTTTTTTTTTTTTGTCTTTTTGTTTTGTTATTACTATTCTTTTTTTTTTTTATGCTATCATTTCTTCTCCTTGATATCATATTTGCTGAATACCGAGGTAGATGGAAAATTTATTGTGAGCCAGGAATATGTATAACTAATAATATTTTTTATGCTTATATAAACTGGTTCCCTCTTATCTTCATGAATACCTATTTTTACGATTATCCTAGTTCCTGATATAATCAACTTTGTTGACAACTCATCAACTCCAATTTTCTTAATATGGTCCTTCATTGTTGCAAGTTGCCAATGGTAAAGTACTTAGTCCTACACACGAATAACCAATGATCATATTAGCCGATAGCTAACCCTGGGACTACGGGAATTAATACATTCCCATTTTTCCCGAAGGAAGGGATGGAGGAAATGGCTTCGTGGATCGGGAGCCTTGAAAGCGCCAGGTGGTCCAAGCCGAGATCCCAGTTCCGGTAATAACTGTCTCATCCAGGTTAAGGGGGACCCCACAGGCAGCCCACCGATCACCATCTCCTCGGAGATGAGTATCAAAGGGTTGGTAACCTCTTCGCTGGAGTTGGCTCCAGATGCAATAGGCTGCCTCAGTTCTTAATAATCCAGCTGTCTGGATCGTAACGCCCCTCAGAAAAATTTGAAAATCTTTGTTTAACTAGGAAGATGAGACAGAATAAACATTCAACTTACTCTCAGCAAAACTGTTAGTAGGAAGGTATAAAACACAATGATCTCAATAGCACTATAGAAACAACAATGGTAGGCATTGTAGACGTTTAAAGTTCATGAATAGACCCATTGTCTATAACTGGTGCATTTTTTTTTTTTTTTTTTTTTTTTTTTTTTATAATCATTTCATTGTTATAAAAATAATACAATCTGCCACAATCGATGGCATTGGACATTAAGGCTCAATGTGTACGTTCATACTATTTCATACAAATTGATAAAAAAGAAATAAAAAGAAAACATCTAAGTAAAACATATATACAATAAAATAATAACAAACATATACGATACTTGTAAAAATAAAAAAAATAATAAAAAACATTAAAAGTATAATGGAAAGAAGAAAATGATTTAGAGATGGTTGACCGTGATATAATATGAGGAGTTGATCGGGGGGTGCGGTCAAATAAATACCAAATTATACAAATAGTATTATTTAATTTTTGCTGACGTTTCGACCCACTTTGTAGGTCTTCATCAGGGCTTCAAAATATATAAAACATGGTGAAAATAAAATAAATGAATATAAGTAGATATAAAATAAGAGGTTGTCTGATAAAGAAATAAAAAGATGATATCAGAGATATAGTGGGTTACAATGTAGTTAAAATATCAAATATTATATATATAGAAGATACAAACAAAAATGGAAAATAAGTATGAATAAAAATAGAAATAATATAGCATGTAAGTTAAAAGTAAACAGATTGCGATAAAAGATAAGGAATGAGTGTATAACAAACTAATAAAGATTAAATTTGATAACTGCAGGTTAGCAGATAAAGAAAATGAATGTTAAGGAATAAAGAGATTGAAAATTAAATAAGTATTGATATAGTAAAGCTAAAATAAGAATAAGATAACATAATAATAAGATATCAGTGGATAACAAGCTAGTGGAGGTTACATTTGATAACTGTAGGTAAGAAGAATAGAAAAGAAGAAACAAATACTTGTCGCATTTATTCCTATATACAATTATTGGTGCGTTCACTTATATTGATTTACAAAAAATCTTTATTAATATTTGATATTGATTTTGAAAATATTAATGTTTGAATGTTTACTCTGCGTTTTCTATAATGTTAGATTTAAATGGCATATTTTGTCAATCCATGCTCTTTTTTACTTATTAACGTTACAACCCCTTCTTAAGAATTTTCTGTGATATATTATTATTTATTTTTTATAACGTTCCTGAATAAGCTATTATGACCAGAACAACAATGGAAGTTAATATAGTTCTGGGTCATAAGTTATTTACTTAAGAAAACAAAAAACTATTTTTAGGAGAGACAACCAACTACTATTTTTCGACTTTACTATGGCTGCGTATAAATTGAATGATATGTCATTCATACCTTCATACAGTCTGTCTACTCCGAAGTCTGGAAGATTTAAGTGTATTCAACAAGATTTAATTATATACAAGAAGATGTCCAAAAATATGTGAAAAAAAAAAATGTATGTTTAGTTACTAGCAGCAACACGCTTTTCAAGGGCACCCAATGTAGGGATGACGGTATCGTTATGGCATTCGTCATATTAGGGTAACTATAAGGAATTGTCGATAGGTTTATTAGGAAGGTATATAACGGTATTGCAGTATTAGTAAAGCCCTTTTTTTTTAACACCCAAAATTAACTGTTTTTAGAGGAACGATATGATCCGGGATGGCGGTCATTAAAAGACTAAAATATTGGAAAAACTACTTTATTTAAAGCCAACGTTTCGACCTGACATTGTAAGTCTTCTTCAGGGCTAGAACGAACAAGATACAAAAGGATACAGAAAATGACGGGTGATAAATAGTTAGAACGCAGTCATTATACAATTTTTTTTATTTGTGCTATCGTTTCAACGTGGGTCATCTTCAATGCTCGAACCACGCCCTGAAGATGACTCACATGTTTTGGTTGAAACGTTGGCACAAATAAAAAAAAATGTATAATGACTGTGTCCTGATTATTTATCACCCATGATATGTAGAACAGTCGACTAGCTTCCATCGATATAGAAAATTGTGAAAGTTAAATAATATTTAGATAAAAATTATAAACAATGAAATCAATTTATTGAAATTATATATAGTGTGAATAGAAAGTACATAGAAATAATAAACTATATAAACAGAATAAACGAAATATAACTAAGTAACAAGATCCTAAACTAAAGTAAATAAATGGTAACAATTGTTGCAGATTATTGTTGTTGGGGGAAATTGAATGTAATAAGTAGGATGGATAATATATGTAATTATGAATATAATTCTACAGATCATAAGGAAAGATTGAAAGAAAAGGGAAAATAATAAGAAATAATGTATATAAAGGGAACGTAAATAAACCGAAAAAAAAATATATAGTGAATAAATAAATAAAAATAGAGACTTATGGGTGTATGCACCATGGAGTTTAGGTTGAAACTGGGGAAATATTTACATGAGGAGGAACTCCATGAGGAAAATTGTTGACCTGGTTGGGGGATGATTAGTGGTGGGAGGTGAGAAGGGGGGTAAGTAGTAAAACCAAAACAAAAACCAGGAATATTACAGTATCTAAAATTTGAAGATATTGATGGTTACACTATAAACACTATTTTAGTCTGTTTATGATAGTTACCCTGGTTCATCTCCTTCCTCTAAAATATACAACGATCAACCATCAAAAATTCAAGTAACTATTTTTATTCTATTTCTTTGAATAATTGTTATTATTTATGTACAAATAGGGTAATGAATATTTTCCCTCGTTATATCTTAAAAATTAGCAGTGATTACGTACATAGATAATTTTATATTGTTGTGGCGACTGTTTTTATTTTATTTGTGAAGTATCTGTGGGTATGGTTGTGACACAAGCAATTTTCTTTTCTTTTTTTTCTTTTAGATACCCAGAAAACGCTCGAGGAGGACTGAAAGTTGATTCTTACACAAATATTTATCCTATATTAGTTACAAGTGATTAAATCGTTGTATAATGTTTGTACAATACAATAAAATTAATTTTAGACTATGTTGGTTTTTATTTAAGCAGTCACTACTTCCCTGTTTTGATATTTTACCTTTTTTTCTAATTTGCTCCTATGAGATTACCATTGCACTAACTGACACAATTTTAGTATTTATACGTGCACATTTACAGTAAAAACACCTTTCTTCTATCTAATTGGTATAATAACGAAATTGAGGTCGATTAAATGAAAATTGTCGCAACCCCACCCAGCCACCTCCATTTATATATGGTGTATTTAACAAACGATAAGCCCTTATAATTTTATTATTTATTAAGATATAACTACGTTTCGAGTTACTTTGCCCATTTCAAATTATGTATAAACAGCCACAAAAACACATTTAATAATAATTACCATTAATTATCAAGTGACAATTAAATTTATGATCCACATACTATTGTGAAAACTTACCAATTCGAAAACATTTTATAAATTCTAAATTTATCTCTATTATATAATTTTATTGTTTATATTTAGTCCAAATGCGTATTTACCATTCCCAAATAAGACAGCCATAGCTTTTCGTAGCATTTTCTGCTCATTTTGTCTAATGCATGTCGATTCTAAAATGACAAAATAAAATGTTTATTTGTGAATATATAAAAAAAAATTATATTTTGGATTTTTAATTTTATTTCACACAATCTGTGTACGCTCACCCCGAAATCCTGTAATATCTCCTCCTTTTGCTGTTTAACTTGGACAGTACAGTTGAGCTTATTAGCGATATATGCCCCTGTAGGAATTAACTAAATATATCAATGGGATATAGAGATGATAGTATTTTCTAATGACCCATCAATAAGTTTTTTTTTTTTTTTGTTATTTATTCAGAAATATAGCTATCTGTCACACGGAAAATAATTATAGTAAGATATGAACACATTCACACCATATATACAGAAATTATATAATTAACACAAAAGTAAAATAATAATAAAAAACTAAGTACAATAAAAAATAAAATAACCTAAAGATAAGTAAATTAAAAACACAGTCATACCTACATACAATATATACAATCAGGCAGGGAACCCCAAGCCAGGCTTGTCCCTCCAACTATAGAGGGAAAAGTAGCATTCAAAGAGATCCCTGCGCTATTCTCTCAACCGCGTCACTGATGCTAAAGCCAGAGGAGATTACGCGAGAGCACTTTAGCCACATACACTCATGTTTTGAGTGAAGAATCAAGCCATTGCCAGAACTGCAAGATATATACTTCAAAAGGTATATATAAAGGGCCAGTGCCGCTTCCACTTTCGAGAAGGATTGTAGAAAGGGGTGGAGCTAGATAGAGATTGTGCAAGGGGATTTGGATGATTTGTAAGGTTCTGTGGAATTTTGAAAATTTTCAGGGATCAGGTCTAGGACAAATGAGATATTAAGGTCACGATGTAGTGTTTTGTTGGTTTCATGGAACGGAGCATCGACTGTTTTTCGGATGACATAGGACCAAAAGGATTGGATGCGTTTGATGTTTTCAGAAAATGTTGCTGTCTCCCAAAGTTCCAGTCCGTAGGTCCAAATAGGTTTCTTGTAGATCAGTAATTTGTTGCCCATTGGAAGTAGAATAATATATACAGTCTACCTATTATTAAACATATTAATATTACACATATAGTTTTGGAACAAGGAATGGTATTGGCCGGTGCTCGTTTATCATCGATTCTTCCCTTCAAATGTTGAAGTGGACGAATTTCTTTTCATATTTCATAAATTACATACTAATTAATATTTTACTAGCTCAACTGATTGATCTCCTCTTTGTTAATAATGCCTTTGATATTTATAAGGGTCTTTTTTACTTAAGTATCGCCAGTTACTTTTTGTCATATATTCATAACTGTTACGGACTTGTCAAATACACATGATTTAATAAATGATTAGGATACTACTAATAACCTGGGTCATCAAACGTGTTGTTATATTGAGTGTGAAATTAAAAAAAAGATAATGAACTTCTTAAATAACATTCTTTCATGGCAAATGAAGGGCATAAATATGATGCCCGCAAAATATTCTTTTATGGCGTATGATTTCTAAATAATAACGGTTATTTTACTAAATGTAACTGCTACTAATAGTGACTTGCGATACTTAAGTAAAAAAAGATCCATTTATAATAAAACTAATCATGAATTCTTATTAGAGTATTTTCTACTTATTTTTCTATTTGCGTTTTCCTTACCTTAATGGTTGTAATTCAATCATGATCAGGCGCTACTAATTAGACTGTTATCTAAAAAATGTTCACACTATATATATATTTAACTACACATTTGATTTTGAAAACGCAACTGTACTTACCACGTTTCCCAATCACCAAAAACGACTACTTTCAGAAGCTATATTAATTAATTCGGAAAAAAATAACCCGGTAAACCACAAAGTAGACAAAGAAAATATTTGCAACACATATTCGAAAAACTTCCGCCTCCTCAAACAATAGTCTATAATAATTAAAAATTGTTTTTCATTTTCCTCATTTCCCCGTCAACTTACATAGGTAAATACTCCCACGTTTATTATATATATATATATATATATATATATATATATATATATATATATATATATATATATATATATATATATATGTATATATACATATAACGTCTATTCCCAATACAAATATATACTATAAACAGGCACAGATATGTTTATACTTTTGCTATCCGAAAAAGCACTACTGGGAAATCTTCCCCCGATCCTTTCGCTTACCTACCAAAGTGTTAGCACTTCAATACCTTCAGTGCTCGAACCACGGTTATTAAGATAAAATATTACAATTTTTCTAAATTGATTATATACATTATTGTTAGTTTGTATAACTTTTTACATATTTCATTTGTAATATTGTCTACTGTAATTTTATTTAAGATACATGTACCATCAATCACTATATATTTTTATTATTAACCATTATCTGTAGTATAGTATTATATCTATGATTGTATTTAAAAAATTTCAGCCCTGTTGATGACTCAGAAGTTTGGGTTGAAACGTCGGCCCTAATAAAAACTTTAAGTAACTGCTTCCTGAATATTTATCACCCATTATATATATATACTAGTAGGCCTGTGCGAAAAATTCGCACAGCATATTGTTATCAAACGCAAATTAATAAGATAATAAATTAATGCATCATATCAAAAGATAAAGAAATCAAATGTTCCTTTTTCGATAAATATAATTGACAAAGAAAAACAATTAATTTAAATCTTCATTTCTGTTTGGAACTAACATGTACACAATAAGCTGTATCATTGCTAAATATTGTCCGATTTCAATGATTTTTTTTTCATTTTGTAGGGAATTTAGTAATCTTTTATATTATTCTGGGCATAATCCAGGAAAAAGTGTGTAATTTTTTAGTTATTCGCGAATAAATTTGTTTTCTTTCATAACTTGTTTGCCTAAATTTTCGGGGTGATTATACTATTTTGCCCGCCTGAAGGAGAAGGAAGCCTTCGAAATTGGTGGCTCAATCTTGAGATTTGGTGAATTAAATTACCGATGATATGGCTTGCTGATCAAAAACACCATCAATAAATAATATAAACTCCTCCTCTCTCGATCATAGAGATCTCAAGTCCACGAAATGAGACATGTATTCAATGACAGTACTACAATTAATGTAAGGTTGTGTGGATGCTAACCCTATGCCTTATGCGTTATCTCGAAAATATTACGTTTTTTCGCTTAAAAACGCAGGATCCGATTCCGATTCCGGCTCTTGCTGTACGCATCAAAATCTTCAAGATCCAATTTGTGCCCTATCGACCTACAGAACTACCACCGTTTCAGTATTGAAGCCTAGCAAAATGTACCGACTTTGTTTTATTTTAGAAAGAAAAACAAAAGTGGAGAATACGATTCGCTAACCCCCCGTGAAATTCTGAATCCAACGGTACCCCATTCATGGTATTTGAGCATGACAGGAGCTTATGTTTGGTACAAAACCGATTTCGAGCCTTGCTGTAATAATATGTGTGGGGATATATATATATCGTGAATGACACACATATGTGATATTTTCGCACTGAGATCTCCTCCGATCCTGTCAACCATAACTGAAAATACAAGCTTGGTTACGAGTTCTCTCCCGATTCACCTTTCAACTTTTTTTATTAATATATATTACATTCAAATAAGTGGGAATGAATTACCATTATTACGATTGATCTTGATTCAGAAAATCCGTAATATTACTCAATAAAGACAGTTAATTATATTCTTTGTATCACCATAAGTTTTAGCTCGATATTAACAAGGCGAAATGTTTTGCACTCTATGGTAACGTAATCCATTCATAAGTAACATATATGTCCCATTAGTAACACAATACGGAGTATTACCGTTATTATCTATATATATATATATATATATATATATATATATATATATATATATATATATATATATATATATATAACGTAATTTACATAGGTTTAGGGAAAATAACTTTGTTCATGTCACACTCCATGCTGTTACCGAGTTCAGTCTATGATGTCTATGAGCCCTTTGTATAATTAATACCCAGAAAGAGCTCATGGTTCTAAGCTTATGCTTCCACTCTACTATGGAATATTTAGTTCAAGAAGTGAAAATTGAATTATAATACCAGATATGTACGATAAGCCGGGGTAAAGTGGGTGACTTTTCGACCGGGCTGAAAAGGGGTCTGTCTGCCAGCGTTTGAAGGATTACACGGCCCAGCAGTTTAAGTCCTATTGAATAATTTCATCTTCTTGGTCAAATACCCTCCCTCAGGTAGCCGGGGTATTGGGGGCTAGCATTATACCCACCGTATTCATCTAAGAACACGGGCTAGGTTTCATCAAGAGTGGCTGAAGCACTTGAAATGAACAAGAAATTTTATTTTCTATTCGCACTTAAGTGTATGCCTCAAGGTCAGTTTAATACAAATCGAATCAAATCGATAGTTATTTATTGATCGTTGTACGTCGACTAGTTGAAAATTAGACAATGTACCAAATTTTATATATCATTGTGACACCGAATTTTATGGGGAAAATGAAATGTTGCTAAAGAGGGGAGCAACCCGAAACGTTTAATAAATAAATATAAAAAGTTGATATTGTTTTTTATTAAACTGACCTTAAGGCATACATATAAGTGTGATTATAAATTAAATAATAAAGGTCAACATTTAAAAAATGAAAAAGAAATTTTATAATGTAAGCATATGAAAATGTCAATTTTCATGTACACCTATTTTTTAATTTTCATAGAAATTATAAACTAACACAAATCCTTCGTTTTTTATTAATTTTATTTATTAAAATGTTTTCATATATTTTATTTTATATTTTATATATTTTCATTCTATTTTATTAATAACAAATAATTTTATTATCTATTTACACTTAATTGTATGCCTTAAGGTCAGTTTAATACAAATCGAAATTAACTTTTTATAGTTATTTATTGATCGTTGGACGTCGACTAGTTGAAAATCAGACAATAATAATAAGTGTGACACCGAATTTTTTTTGAGAAAATAAAATATTGC
Source organism: Nezara viridula (assembly GCA_928085145.1). Taxonomy (NCBI): domain Eukaryota; kingdom Metazoa; phylum Arthropoda; class Insecta; order Hemiptera; family Pentatomidae; genus Nezara; species Nezara viridula. The sequence continues at coordinate 38,689,759 of OV725078.1, forward strand.
TGAAGAGGGGAATACTGATTCTCATTTAATAAATAACTATAAAAAGTTAATTTTGATTTTTATTAAACTGACCTTAAGGCATACACTTAAATGTGAATAGAAAATAAAAAATGAGGTCAACATTTAAAAAATAAAAAAAGAAATTTTATTCTGTGAGCACATGAAAGTGTGTAATTTTTTATATATACCTATTTTTTTATTTTACCTAGTATTTTAATTTTATAGAAATTATAAAGTAACACAAATCCTTCATTTTTTATTAATTTTATTTATTGCAATTTTTCCATGTATTTTAATTATATTTTATTATCATACATAAATAACGGTGATTTACAGGGTGTCCCGTAAGTAGATGGTAATTTTTATAGGAGTGATAACACACCTCAAGATCTACAAAAATCTTTATATAAACATTGGTCCAATTTTCGGCATAAAATAAGAAAATTTAAGTTTTGTGTTGTTTTTTTTAGTAAGTCAGATTTTTTTTGTTGAGTAGGAAGCAATAACTAAAGAAATGTTTATTTTTTTTGTTTATTATTCCTTAACGATATATACAACTGTATTAAATAAATACATATAGTAAATTTGAACATATGGATATAATGACATGAAAACACTTGCTGATTAACTACCCAATGGTAGCACTCTAATGATATGTCTACATTAGGAGATCACGGGGCCATCTTCTTTTCAGACGCCTCGGAGGGTTATCAGTAATTGAAGAGGAAGCAAGGCTAGAAACGAAAGGGTTGGGATGATTCTGAAGTTTATTATGGAAGGATAGGTATCTGGTATCTGGCCCAGATCTGAAACAAAAGAAACATGGTTTAGTGGAGCCCCATAGCTCAACTCCGTAAGTCCAAATAGGCCTTATTATAGTCATGTATATGAGTCTTTTGTAATTAATTGGAAGTTTAGAGCGTTTGTCTAGTAAGTGCTGAAGTAATCAGAAACGTCGAGCGGTTTCTTGTCGTTGTCAGTCTAGTATGAGGATTCCAAGTTAGACGTTTATCTAAGTGGAGTCCTAGGTATCGGAATTGTTCAACAGGGATAAATGTTTAATTTAAGTAATTAACAATTGCTTCACTGTAAACTAGATAAAATTTAACTCAATTGGGAATAGAGTTTCTATTGTTAAAACCGTTTAAATAAGATATTTGAGCGATTAAACTATGCTAAGTTCTGTTTTAAAAAAAATCATAAAATAACGATATTTTTTTACCACCCTCTAACCACTATAGATGCCCCATCTTTAGTAAAAAATTTCCTGTCTAATAAGCTTGAAGTCTATATTAATTAAGTTGTGTTTAATTAGAGAACATTTTAAGATTTACCTGTTTTGTGTAAAATAATGATGCGATTTTATGTCCTACATCTAAAAGTACCCATGTTTTCAACTAAAATGACTACAATTAACTTTTGCAAAGCATTTAATTCTTATTTTTCCATGATCTGGGATGTATTATAATAAACATAATTGTCTAAATTCATCTTTTATTTATAAAAATAAAAAAATTAAAAATAATTATTTTTCAAATATTTTTAATGTAAAATGGTTATGAAACTTTTTGTTAAGGCAACTTTTTAAATTTCAAATTAAGGCAAGGCAAATAACTCTCATGAGTTCTTAACAGGCAACATTCTGCTTTTATGGAGTGGACTGTATTTTAATGAATTGGTAGGTTATACGAATTGTGCAAAAACAGCTGAATTACGTCGGCTTAAAACATCTCTTTGTTACCTGAGGGCGCCCTCGGAGTATCTGCCGTGTCTGACTATCTTTGTCAGTCTGAGACTGAGCGGTCCTTCGCCCGTACGGATTAAGCGTTATCCTTTAGATCTTCTGATCTGTCCCCACCACTCGCCATAACGAGGAAATTTGGAACCATTTTCGCTCAAACACTATTTGCTTTTCTCTCAGATCTCTGTCATAAGAATACGATCCGTATTTATATGTGACAAACCTAACGTTTCTAGTCCTAATATTTACGTTTAAAATAATGAAACGTAGTAGGTTCAATTATTTCCATGAAAACGTAAATATTATATGACTTCCATACACGTATGGAAGTCATATAATGAATGTTTATTAATAATTACAAATTATAAAATAACATTCCGGGGATCTATCCCCATCATCAAAATTAACACCTTCTTCAACATTATATGTCATTGTTAATATTTAATTCGATTTTTAAGTAATTATTGCGAATTATTTAGTTGTGCGGGTATTCTTCCAAGCGAAACCCACTACAATGCCAGGAATTCAAATATAATTGTTTTTGATATTTAGGATGATACGAACAGTAAAGAAACAAACGAACACCTTCATAGGTCATCTTTTATCTTAAACGATTCTATACTTCTGTAACACGAGCTGTTCCTTTGCGACTGTAAAAAAAAATCTGAGCAGGGATGCCAACCTCTTCTTTTCTTAAAAATAGTGCAACGGAAAATTGAATCATAATAATTGTAGTTCATATTCAATAACACTTTCTGTGGTCTATACCACATTTTCACTTGTTTCCTGTTTTTAAAGTTCTTCCGAATTAAGACACGATTGACATTTGATTCCTTACAAAAAATCTTGAACACGTCAAAATGATCCCCCCACGAAAATTTAAAACCCCATAAAAATGTGTCTTGATCCGGAATTTTGATGGTACGATTTGGACCAGACCACCCTTTTCTGGCATATAGACATCATAACTTTGAAGTTAGGCGTTGGTGATGAAGATATGCTGATTTCCAAACTGCAGTGGAACTACCAGCTACCTCCTCGCAATTCAGAAATTTTATCTTGATGGATAGGTTTGAACCTAAACAAACCAAAAACAGAAAGTGTGAAGAAAAAAAGTGGGTATTTATGAGTTATTATTATTACCTTATTAAATGAACAAAATTTATCCATCTCCAGATTGAATACGCTCGATTTCCGAGACTTCGTAAATAAACAAAATTGTTGGCTAAGATAAAATGATGCCATGGATAAAGTATTAGAGGATTGTTTTTTTTGTTTTTTTTAGTATTAAGATCTTTTTCACTACCGTGGTTATCCATGACCAAAATATTATTCAAGATATTCTCTCACTGGTCTAATGTTTATACTTCTCTGATGTCCCATGTCCCACCAGCCTTTCTTCCTCCGCGTCTTTCCATTTTACCTTTAGTCTTCTTTTTTTTACCTTTCTTCTCCCTTCTACTTTCAGTTCCATACATAACTTTGGTAATCTTTCAGGCATCATTCTTTAAACATGCCCAAACCAGCATAATCTTTTATATTCAATATTTCCGATAATGTTTCTTTCCACCTCAATACTTTCCAGTTTTCTTTAATTTTTTATTCTTTTCCTTCTCGAATTGCTTGCTGCCCATCTCCAAAAGTCGATCTCTACTACTAACAGTCTTGCGTTGGTGACCCATGACGTCGAGGCATATATCGTTTTCGGCTCGAATATAGCCTTGTTTGTATAGCTCGAATATAGCTCGGATATTAACTTCTTTGTGCTTGGCTGTATATTCGAGCTGCAAAGGATACCGTAGAGTATTGCCGTGACTTTTCTTCCGTCACCAATTCTCCTGCCGACATCATTGGTGGATGTGCCTTTTCTATTAAATATTGACCATATGTATTTAAATTCCTCTACCATACCAGACTGAAACGACAAGAAACCGCTTGACGTTTCCAATTACTTCAGCACTTACATGACTATAATAAGGCCTATTTGGACTTACGGAGTTGAGCTATGGGGCTCCACTAAACCATCGAATTCCTCTCGTATCCAATCCTTACAATCCAAAATCATTCTTAAAATCCTCAATGCTCCCTACTTTGTTACAAATAAAACCATCCATAATGACCTTAATGCTTCTTATGTTTCAAATCTGGCCCAATCCAGATACCTATCCTTCCATAGTAAACTTCAGAATCATCCCAACCCTCTCGTTTCTAACCTTGCTTCCTCTTCAATTCCTGGTAACCCTCCGAGGCGTCTGAAAAGAAGCTGGCCCCGTGATCTTCTAATGTAGACATATCATTAGAGTGCTACCATTGGGTAGTTACTCAGCAAGTGTTTTCACGTCATTATATCCATATGTTCAAATTTACTAAATGTATTTCTTTAATACAGTTGTAAATATCATTAAGAAATCAAAAAAAAAAAAAAAAAACCCTCTTCTGTTTTTATACATCTTTATCAATTGGCGTGGAATCAGATGAAGTGCAATGGTGTTCTGTTCATACACAACCCCCACTTTTCATATCTTTCGATAACCTTTCTGGACACGTAATCTATGTCCTGTCTATCCTGGGGTGTGATTACTTGGTCATCAGCAAACATTGTGTTCATGATGCACAAATCTTCCCCAATCCTTATTTCCCATTTAGTTTTCCACTCTCTGAGAGCAACATCTATATAAATTTGGAAAAGAGTAGCCAAAAGGAGTTTTAATAATTTGATTAAAAAAATAAATAAATAAAATAAAGGTCTGCACCACGGACTATTAAAAAAAAAATCTTCATTTTTTGGAATTATTATTTTTTTTAGCTTCATAAATAATTACCTATTAATAAATATATTTCATTCCTTCTCGCATACCCCTGGTAGGTATCAACAGTAGGAATATAAAAAAAAAATACAAATAATTTTGTCTGGATAGGAGGTTCAAACTCCTAGGTGCAAAGCGATTGTCTCTCTACCAAATGGACCACCCAAACAGAGAGGACGTGCATTTATCGCATCATGTTCCCAAAGTCAGCTTGAATCTGTCTTTTGATTTAACTTTTTTTAAAATCTCTAATAAATATAATAATAAATATTATCAGTTTTTTGTTTTAAACAAGTTTTTTTTCCTCACTGTACTGTCAGTATTGTTTCGATCTCTTAGGAACGAGGTGATTAGTGCTTCAAGAAGTCGAAGTCGACCAAAACAAAGAGCAAATCATAGCGAGATAGGAAAAAAGATATTTTTGCTGCAGTAATGTTCCTTTATGTGGACTTGATTGAAAATCTTTCTTCCACCATTTTTTTTCTGCGACTATTTTAGGCTTTGTGTCCACCAAATGCATAAAAAATGCCACAGCAGCTATGTGAAATAAGATTTGATCTTTGTAATGCTTAGCCGCATGAACTATTCGTCTGATCTGTTCCTCATCATACAGCTACATAATGATCTTAATCCGTAAAAGATACTAACAAATAATATTAATTTATTCCTTTTATAAATAATTGAGCTTATTAAATATGCCAATTGGCAAATAATCTATTGACAATTCCCATTATACAAAGCGCAAGGCTATGATAGCTTAGAACTAGTTATCTATTTTTTTTTCTTGTTTCTGGGAAGTTGTATGATATTCTTTGTTATTTGGCAATGTTTACATCCAATTAACAACAATTGAATTTATTTGCTGTATTATCAAGCTATAATAAATCAAAGTATATAACATCCAAAGCAACATTTTGCTTTTAGACTAACTATGGGAGATACCCAATAATCATCATAATTGGACTTGCATAGACTGACAGTTTAATGTCACTCCAAACAAAAAGAAGAAGGATAATTGAATCTTGTGAAACAATACCACATATCCAATGCCGTTCTGCCACTGCTGCTATTGAAGAAAGATGTCGAGCCTGTCGTAATGCTCAAGGAAATCACTTTGAACAACATTTAATATGAATGCTAATGTTTACATTTAATTAATAAAGTAGTTGGAACAAATAAATAGGTTTTATTTATTTCAAATAACGTAAATAATTCATAACAACGAACATTTTTAGGACTGAATATCTCCTAAACAAAGTGTTTGTGGACATACCTTTAAAGGAAATTTTTTTTCTTGTTTTGAGATAATTCATTTTTGCAGTTTGGCATCTTAACCCTCAAACTCTGTATATTCCTTAAACAAAAAAGTTATTTTTCTAGATTTTCCATTGAATTAATTCCACCTGTCTTGATAATCATTTATTCTTCTCGTAATATAGTATTTTCTATGGATTATTTCTCGATTTGATCTGCTAACATTGCAATATAATTTTTTATAGCCTATATTTCCAACTTTTTGTCCACTGTTTGTAATTTGTTATCAATAAACACACCTAAAGAATTCATAAATTCCTTTAAGGATTGGATTTTAATTATGACTTCTTCAAAGTCTTCAAACCAATTTCTTTTTCGTTATCAGGTTCCTGACTTTTAATTTTTTTACTTTTATGATGATGAAAAATGATTTCTCATGTCTCTTATTATTAGTCATATCTCGTCTCAATCATTAAGAGAGGGTTTTTGCTTTTTAATTTTTTGCCCTTGCACATTCGTAACTTATTTTAATTTAACAATTTATTTAGATTTTCTGCTACGGCGATTCTTCTTTGTCGTCGGGACAAGAAGTAGCGAGTTGAATTGGAGCATCCGCCTTCACACGACGCGTCCATAAGCTATCTCAAATTGAACTATTTCCTATCCGGCCGGCACCGAGGCCGTGAGGGATGTGTTCCGATTACAGAAACGGAATCTAATTAGAATTGTAGAAGATGTGCAAAAAATGGAGAGGGTGGAGCTTGAGCCACGCCCCCCTCGCCGGATGGGTGGTGCAACATTCTTATCTCCTCATTATCTCCCCCCCCTTCCTCCCCCTCCCCACATGCACCTAGTACTTTGCAAAATTTACAGCCGGTGCTTGGACAGCCCCGCTGTGTTCCTCAATCGATAAGGGCTACCTCATACTTGGCACTTGAGGACAGTAAGGGTTGTGTCTTGCTCCGATAGGAAACTCCGGATATGGCTTGATAACATGATTTGCAAATTATGAGAAAGCGATCGAGGTTGAAGATAACTTCTGAAAAATTATAATAGCCTTGTTAAATTACAGAAAAAAATGTATACCGCTTATACAGTGCAGTAAAGTGGAACTGCGCTTATCCGGACTCTATATATACGAAACTTTGATTATCCGGATTTTTATTTTTTATTCATGACTATTAATTGCTCATCAAAACAATACAGTTTATATTCAATATATTTAAATTTCCTCAAGCATCCTTAAGGAAAAACCAATGCAACAAAAAAAAAATTTGGTGTGTCCACTAATACGATTTTCCTACCTATTTCAGAAAAGTTTTTATATCTTTACATATGTTCATTAAGAAACAAAAAAAATTGAATTACATTAATTTTCCTGAAAATTGATCAAAGAAATTTTTTTTTATATTATTTTATTGAAATTTACAGCTGTAAACATATATACAACCAGTAAATTTGGTATAGGAATATATTACATGAAGGTACTTGTGAAGAAGCTACCCATTGGTAACACTTTAAAGATAAATTAATTTAGGAGGTCCATTGGCCATCTTCTTTTCAGACGCCTCGGAGGGTTGTCAGGAAGCACTAGCGGATCCAGGATTTAATTTTGGGGGGGGGGGGGCTTCAGCCCGAAAGCTGTTTTTTTCATAAAAATAACGATAATTACTTTGGAAAAAAAGAAAGAAACTAACTACCTGTATGAAATGGTGTCTAAGTGATTCCTAAAGCCCTTTTAAATGTAATTACACAAACATTAATACTTTAAGCTATATTTTTTTAATATTTTTTACGATAAAACATGACTATATTTTACCATTTTCGGGGGGGGCTTCAGCCCGAAAGCCAAGTAAGTGTTGTAGTAGTCGGAATCTGTTGGCATTTGTCAAGAAGGAGCCCTTGGTAACGGATCAAGAAAAGATTTGAGTACAATTTATTAGATAAACTAAAACATTATAAAACGGCTTAAGGTAGATCTGTGTAAAAATTTCAAGGCCCTATAATATTGCTGATCAAAATATTTTTACCATAGCCTAAATTCATCAGAAAATAGTGAAGCTTGTGTGATGCGGGCAACAGATTTTCGTACTTTCACTTAGTTATAATTTTTTCTCTCTCATTCACCTCTTTCTGACACCAGGATAGGAACCCGTAATCTTACATTGGAAATTGCATAACTTTAACTCCGTTAATAGTTGTCCGAAATGAACGAGTTTTATAAAATTTTGTAGGGAATTTCATTACCTTTCAAAACAAGTTAAACAGGCTAAACGGTGTTTTTTTCAGACTCAGGGGGCTCTGAAACGTATAGATCCGTCGAAAATGGCATTCCTATAAGTAGGAAAGCAATAAATTAAAACATCTATAGAAAATAGAATACGCTGTATCATCGCTAATACTGGTTAGATTCCGATGATTTTTTTTTTATTAGTAATTTTATTACATTTTAAAAGTTTTATTATAAATTTTACCATAGAATATATACTTAGCGAGTTAGGCACCAAAACATTTTTCTTTTCTTTATAACATTTTTTGTTGAATTTTCTCGGGAATTTAGTACATGCACACAAATTGAAAGGACAATTATTATAGAACAATATAGGAAAGTTTCATCAAAATTGTTATGGCCGTTTTTGCGGTGGAGTCTATAGAAAAATATGTTTTTCATTTATTGCGCATGAAGCACCCAATTTGTGTCACAGTTATCAGTAGTCAAAACCTTACAAAATGAAAAAACAACAAAAACAACGGTTCACTAGTTCCTGAGAATATCTTGGAACAGACAGACAGACAGACAGACTGACAGGCCAATGACTAAAAATGTGTTTTTCGGACTCAGTGGGCTCTGAAACATATAGATCAGTCAAAAACCGCATGTCGGAAACTTCACCCGAATACTTTCCTTACCTAGTATAGGTAGGAAAGTAAAAATAGAAAACAAGCTATATATATATATATATATATATATATATATATATATATATATATATATATATATTTTTTTTTTTATAACATAAATATATTTCTCATTATGCAGGTTCGCACCTTTGTTCTTTGTGTTGTGATTCATTTGCCTATTGAGAAATAAATTAATCAAAATTAGTCTTTGGTTGCAAATTTATTTGAACGTTTCGAGAAAAGCTTCGCTCCCCTCTTCAATATATTATTGACCCAAGAATTTGGCGAGTTACAAAATTCAATCCAATAAGATTGGTCAATGGTCTTACAAACCTGATGGATTACTTTAATCCATTTATTTAAGTGCCTTTGAACAGTCTTATTGTATTGAATTTTGTGACTTATCCAATGTCTTGAGTGAATAATATATTGATGAAGTGAATTTTCAATCAAAGACTAATTTTTATTAATTTATTTCTGACCAATAGGTAAATGAATCACTAAAAATATAAATTATCTTTAATATAGTAGCTAGAACATCTTTGAAAAGGTTTATTTTACAAATTCACGAGTAAATAAAACATTTAAAAAGTCTAAATAACAATATCAGAAAGAGTGAGAACAAATTACAATATTTTCTGAAGGATATATAGGAAAGAGGAATCAAAATCTAAAAAGCTAGATGCAAGGGATAACATTTAACAGGCTTTACTAATATTCATAAGAACTAACATTAAAATGGTGAGAAAGTCTTATAATTTTATATGGAATAAGGAAAAATAGCACGTAAGTTATATTTACATAATCTACTAATCGTATAGGTGCTGCGACAAAGCTTCATGTTTCACGACAGACAGTGATGAAACTAAATGAGCTGTTACGAAGTTCTTCCATAGCCACCTTATTCACCAGACTTACCTCCAACAGATTATCATCTATTCAGAAAATTGGAACTGGAATTGGAAATTGGGAATAGGAAAACTTCTTTGAAGCATGTGTGTATTTAAGTATTTATTTTGTTATATTAGTTTATTTTAGTTTAGTTTAGTATATTTTAGTTTATATACATTTACTTTTAGTATCATTATATTGCTGTTTATTATTTTTATTTATTGTGCACAGTATGAATGAGCTACTCTTTATCACTATTGCTATTGTCCTTCAATGTGACAGATTGAAATATATCGCAATAAAGAAATTTCCACAAGTAAAAAAAAAAATATGTGACTCTCAGTTCTCAAAGGTATTTTCTGAATTCATTCCTTCACTAAACCCTTGATTTTTCAGTTCTAAGGTTGAAAAGTTGATAACAAGATGGGCAAATTGTATTGAAAATGAGAATAAATATTTTAATTGGGTAAAGTTGTTTTACTGAATAACCTTTCCTGTGAAAACTGACATTTCATATGAGCCAATAATGTCAATATATGAGGACTATTTGTTTTTTCCAAAAGCATTTTCTACAAATAATCAATACCTTATTAAACATTTGTAAAAACATTTCTTTAAATATAATTTTTAATCATTAATTATAAGTATGACTGCTAGTTTTGTTTTCGTTTGTTTGTTTTTTTTCTATTTACTCAATTCTAATATTTTATTATCATTAATATTAATTTCTTTTTTTTTCCTAATGAATTTTCTGTTTTGTTTCACTATAAGCTATATTTCTTTGTTTTTATTACAGTTTTTATTTTTTTATATATATACATTATTTTCTTTTATATATCTATTTTTATGTATTTCATTTTTTATTTTATTTTATTATATTGTAAATATGGTATGAATTTTCCTTACAGCTTTAATACTCAGTACCCTCAAGTATGGTAAAATGTATTATACCTCAATGAAATGATTAGTACAAAAAAAATATATCAATAATTATTGGAATACAATCTATCTCCAGTAATGGGTTTGGTGAACTGTCCAGGGATGCACCCCTAATTAATTCCATCCCCATCCCACGGAGGGTGCATAATGATCCAGTACTTCTTCCATCCGTTTCACATTTATTCTTCCAGCTTCCAGTAGGGAGCACAGATTCAATTTATACCAAAAGTCAATTTTTCTACATCTCAAAATGTCCTAACTTTTGTTATATTAAACAGTTTTAATGTGCAAGATCCGAATTAATAACCTGTTTTCTGAACTTCTACTGTTGGTATATTTGGATAATATAATGAATTGTTTTAAGATCAAATGAAAATCCTGGTAAATACATTTGATTAGACTACAATAGTATGTAGTATAATATATGTAGTATATTGAGGCATTGATGATTAGAGACAATCAACAATAACATGTCATATATTGAGAACTATTTTATGAAAATGAATGGATGAATGAAATAAATGAAAAAATAATTTTATTCTGGGATTACAGTCCCCTAAGAATAATAGCATATTGCAAATTTATGGGTAATAGTCTGGCTTAAAATAATAAAAAATACAAACTAATTAACTGCTTATTGTTATTGCAATTGTGTAGTAGATTGAAATTAAACAGTAAAGTAATACAAGTTAGCGGTAGTCTGAATGTGGAGTAGGTGGTGGAACAGGAGTTGTTTGAAGGAATTGGTGGACGAGGATTGACGTATGGAGGTAGAAAGAGAGTTCCAAAAGGAGGGAGCACGAATGACGAAGTATTTGCTGAAGGAAGTAGTTTTATGGAAGGAGATTATATATGTTGAGACCTAGTATTAAGAGAGTGGAGAGAGGAGAGTAGAGTAAGGAGTTCCAGAATGTAGGGAGGGTTTTAGGTTCTGAGGACTTGGAAAAGGAAAACATAAAGGAGGAATTGTCGTCGGGAAGTAGGATAAAGCAACTTCAACTCGGTGTACCAGAATGAAACATGCGAACGCCTGGGGATCCCGAAGATGTATCTTATAAAACAGTTCATGAGTTTCTTCAGTCTCATTTCTAGTCTGACACATAGCCCTCCATATACCAAATATCCGTAGTCGAATTGGGGGAATATAAGAGAGGTTACAAGGAGCTGTCTGGTGTTTAGAGGAATACAATCACGGAATCTTGTAGTTGTTTAAATACAGTTATGGATTTTCGGGTAATCTGGGAGATATGGTTATTCCAGGAGAGGTTCTGGTCAAAGGTTACTCCTAGGCTTTTGACTGTATATTTTATATTAAAAAAATAAAAACAAAATAAAATAATAAAAAACAGTACCTCTACAACCCATGAAGGGTCTTGTCTTGCTTGGGTTTCAGTCCTATTTAGAGTAAGTACTGTTTCTTAGTCAACGGTTGTGCAAGGAGGTGATTTGACTGAGATCACGCTCAACTGCCAGGTTTATCCACTTAATAAAGGGTACCCGCTTTATAGAGGCTGGGTGCACCCCAGGAGGGTCTTGTAATCCCAGGGTCGCCCCACGGCTAATGCAACAGAATAAATATTTTTTCTGCCATGAGGCGGGATTCGAACCCAGGATCTTGAAGATTGGAAGATCGGTGCCCTACCACTGAGCTACCCCACTCCCGATTTTATATACATATACATCCACTATTTTATATAAATATTTCTTTATTCACCATACATTCATTCTATGGACTGTTGGAAGGGGGCAGGCAAAGAATAGAATTCTGTATGACCTTTCTACCTATGATGACCTATTCATCAATGTCTTTTTTACTGTTGCTTCCCTTCTAAAGCCACCTGCCTAAGTATGTTAATTGCTCAGTTGGGGTTAAATCCCATTCCCTTTCATCAAATTATTAACATTGGCCAAAAACCTCGTGATTGGTTTCATCTCATCGAAACCTACACCTTTTTTATTTACGAAAATCGTCAGAATTGGGTAGTTTTCAATCAGGAGATCGGCAAACTTTGTATATTTAGTTAGGCACTAAATGTTCAACGCTTTTCACTTGAATCGTAAGATAATTTAATTACAAAATCGAGCGGGACTTTTACACCTAATATTTCAAAATAACGAGGTTATACAAGCCAAACGGGCCAATTTTTTTTATCCCACCTGTTTTTTGTTAAATTATCTTACGATTCAAGTGTAAAGAAAATGGGTATTTGTGAGTTATTAGTACCAGATAATACGCCCGATTTCTGAGAATTTTTCGTCGATAAAAAGTTTTTATGTTTGAATAAGATAAAGCTATTCCCGAAGTTTTAGGTGGATGTTTATAATTTGATAAGAATTATGTACCGCGGAATGAAACATTATGTGAGTAGTTTCTAATATTATTGAATGCCATATACTCGATTTTTTTGTTTTAGCGATTTGGAGGTACTCCAATAGCTCCCTCCCCATGAATGATATATCTTAGTCATCAGAAATAATATATATATTTTTTACTAAAATATTTTTTTTTTTCAACTTATTCATTGAAAAATATTACAATCTGTCTCAAGGATATTTATAATATTGTTCAGAGATCACATTCACACTCTATATACAATAAATTATACAGAAAAATAATATATATATACAATAAATAAGGGTAAAATAACCTAAAAATAAATAAATAAAAAGAACACATACATATATATATATATACAATATTTACAATCTGGCATGAGAACTCCAAACCAGACTTGTCCCTCCAACTGTAGAGGGAAAAGCATGATTCCGGGTGATCCCCGCACTTCTTTCTCAACCGCCTCAACGGGGCTAAACCCAGTGGAGATTGAACAAGTGTGCTTTAGCCACATACACTCATGTCGCGAGTGGAGAATCTGGCCATTGCCAGAACTCCAATAACTAAAATATTAAATTTGGTTTTTAATTAATTAATTGTATTTCATTATTATATTTTAATTACATTGAGAACAGCTGCATGGGATAAGACGAAGCGAAAAGCAGAGTTGGAGAGTGACGTCATTCCAGAGGAGCAGATTGACAAGAGCCGGGAGCTCTCCCACCCCTTCCGCCCTATTACACAATATAATTATCCTTGAATTAATAGAAGCAATTTGTATCCTTTATTCCTTCTAATCGACCAATCCCAAGCTTCAGTTTGTTTTCTTGTCGCGAGGCTGCCACATATGTCTTCAGTCCTATATTGCCTAATTGTTTTTATATAATGTTTTATTGCGATTATGTGACTAATTTATTTTGTACAGCTGCTTATAGATTTTGATTTATATAATTACGAAAATAACTATAGTTCAACATAAAAAATAAGATCAAAAATATTTAAAAAAAAAAAAAAAAATATATATATATATATATATATACACACTGCTACATATCTGGCTGTCCGCTTTTTCATGTATTTATACCATATATTTCTATTTCAATTGAATACAGGAAATTGATCCTTTCGTTTGACAGAATGACTAATATCGATTTCAAAATTTTTTATTATTAATTTTAGAAATATCAAGTGAGAAAATGTATGCCTTTATTTACAGTTCTATATTTCAACACTGCAATCACCTGCTCTGGAATCAACTAAATCACTGTCTGTACAGATATTATAAACTTTTCAATTAGAAATATCACTCTCAGACACAGTTCTGTTTCTTGGATTCCTTTTAGACAAAACACCAACATGGAACCCACATACCAGACTTAAAAGGCAAGAACTTAACCGACGACTTGGCCAGTTATACAGACTACTTAACAGAAAATCTAACCTCTCAATTGAAAACAAACTATTAATATACAAGACCATACTGAAAACCATCTGGACCTACGGACTTGAACTGTGGGAGACAATTAAATTTTTGAACATCAAACGCATCCAATCCTTCCAGTGCAAAGTCCTTCGTACAATAGTATATGCTCCTTGTTATGTTACAAACAAAGCTCTACATCATGATCTTAACTTCCCTTATATTTTTCACGTTATTCCGTCCCGTTTCTCAAATCATCAAAACCTAACCCATCATCTTAATCCCTTAGCACAATCCTTATTCAGCTCCAGCCATCCCTACAATCCTCCTCGAAGGTTAAAAAGGCAATGGCCTTTTGTAAATACGTCATTGGACTCCTGGCAATTGCCAGCTTCTCCACTCAACTCATGAGCGTATGTGGATTTAGTGCCCTTTCTCAGTCTCCACTGGATCTCCATCTCAGTGATGCGGCTGAGAGAGATGCGCTGGGATCTCTTAGAGTCTTGCCTTATCTTCCACACGAGGGAGAAAGGGCCCGACTTGGAGCTCTCTCGGCTGACTGTAAATATTGTAAATAAGCATGAATGTTTTATTTATTTATTTTTTTTATTTGTGTGATATCATATTTTATTTCATCTGTTTTACTAAGGTTTCTTTTTCTTATTTTTGTTATAATTGCTATTATTTTTGTAATTGTATATATTGTATGAATGAGTTTCTTATATCTCAAATACTCAATGCTCTTGATTAAGGCAAAATGTATTTTTTTTCAATAAAATTTTTAAAGTAAGAAATATCACCAAATTGACTTTATTGTTGAAATTTTAGTTATCCATTCTGTCAACTTGAAAGGTTTAATTAATATGAATATGGAAGGATAGACACCACAGACCCCCCTGGTTTGATATACTTGATTGGTTTATTTATAGTTACTAGTAAGATATCCTTTCCAAACGTATCGTATTACCAATTTACTATTTACAATTTATTGAATAATAATACAATCTGTCACATTGAAGGACAATAAGTATCAAGGCTTCCTTATACGATATTTACATACAAAAGAAAAATAAGTATAAATATATATATTTTTTTAAGTACATAAGGTACAGAAAAAAGTTAAATAAATTAATAGATTGAAGTAATACATATGTACAATATTTACATTCGCCCAAGTTTTGTCCTCCATACTTGGCAGGCAAAGCAGGACTCCAGATCCAGGTGCTCCACTCTCAGCGTTATCATTGATTTTTGAAATAAACATTATGAATGCATTGAGAATATTACATTGAGGATGCTGATATGGAATGACTAGCCACTATTATTTTATTATAGTGTTGTCCAAATGCTACACCAAGACGAGTCTTGTTCATGCGCACTCAGTCTTGGTTTTGGTATTGCGCAAGAGTAACAGTCTTGCATTAACCGATTAGCTTATTATTATAGGCATATTACTATAATTTTTCAGATAGGGAAAACCTGACTAAGCCCGAATCAAAAAATCGAAGAGTTAAATGCAAAAGTATATTGGTTATACCAATTCTTTAAATATAGTAACTAAAATTGTCAAGTATTAGTATCTATTTGGCCTCAATGTTTATTCTCAAAAACTATTTTTCTCTAACAGTCTTGGCCTTGGTCTTGCAACAGTCAGGCGATCTTGATCTTGTTCTTGCAAAGTGCAGGACCAAGACCGATTTTGGGCAACACTGTTTTATGGATATAGTGGAGGCTTCTACTACTTCTTTCTGGTCTCTGGTGCTTCTAACATCCACTCCCTGGAACTTCTCCACTGCTTTAAAAAATAACCAAGCATCAAGTTTTTCTTCTTGTTATGGCTTTACTTCCAAGTTTTCTTACGAGTACCTTCAACTTACCTCTCCAAGAGAGACAGAAAGACAGATTATTCTGTTCCACCCACCCCCTTTTTTATCTCTATCATTTCTGACAAATGGTTATTTTTTTTCTGTTCCTTCCAAAAATATTTTCATTTATTTTTGTCTACAATTCTTCTCTATGATTTTTATTGGTCAACTGTTTAATGTTTAATGTGGTTTTAATATCAATGAAGTAGTTGAGGGAGAAGCGCTGGGATCTCCTGGAGTCTCGCTCTTCATAAGTAGAGCAGGTAACAGACTGGTTCGGAGTTCCCTTGGCTGATTGTAAATATTATATAAAAGAATGCCTCTGTCTACGATGTTTATTTTACTTTTTAAGTACGATTTTTTTTCAAATTGATTTATTCA
Organism: Nezara viridula; assembly: GCA_928085145.1. NCBI lineage: Eukaryota > Metazoa > Arthropoda > Insecta > Hemiptera > Pentatomidae > Nezara > Nezara viridula. The sequence goes on from OV725078.1 coordinate 38,706,293, forward strand.
TAAATATTTTTTATTAATTTCATCTTTTCTTTTTATGCTAATTTATTTTGTTCGTATTTCTGCATATTATGCGATTACTTTAGTTATTTATGTTTTCTGGTTATATGATGTGAATGTGATCTCTGATCTCTATTATAAATGTCTCAATTTAATATTACAAGAAAGAATGTAATATATCTCAATAAACAAGATAAATAAATAAATAACCTTTTGAAAAAAAAAAAAATTGACTGTGTTAATTTATTTAACAGAACAGAAAGGATTTTGTTGAATGAAAATTAATATTGAAGTACATTTTGATTAGGAAAACCACGAACATTCGCCATTCAGCAACGTGCGGTCAGAAGTTCAACTCGTAGGGTACATCCATCAGAAGAATGATAAGAATTCGCAATGCAGGTGTTCTCACTTTCAAGTGGAATTTCGGAGATTTTCTACTGCTGTTCTTTTTCTGTCCTCTTCGGGGATGGAGGGCTTCTTTTATTTCCTCAATCAACTTCCTCTTCGAACCATTTTTTTGTTTTTCACTCTTTATGCAGCTTATCTGATATATAACTGATAGTGTTGTCCAAAATCGGTCTTGGTTTTTCATTTTGCAAGACGATGACCAAGACTAGTGAAAAAAAGAAGCTTTTTTTGTGAATACGAATTTAATTAATTTATAAAGACAATACTGAAATCTATTTGGACTTACGAACTTCAACAGTTGGAAACAGCAAAATTTTTTAACATCAAACGCACCCAATCCTTCCAGTCCAAAGTCCTTCAAACAATAGGTGATGCTCCTTTCTATGTAACCAACAAATCCCTACATCATGACCTTAATATCCCATTTGTCCAAGACCTAATCCCAGAAAAATTCTCCAAATTTCACCAGAACCTTACCTATCCTCCGTATCCCCTTGCACAATCCCTATCCAGCACCACCCATCTCTATAATCCTCTAAGAAGGTTAAAACGGCAGTGGCCCGCGATCTTTAACATTTATTATATATTGGAGATCTAGCAATGGGCATATTCTACTCTCACGACATGAGTGTATGTGGCTAAAACGCTCTCGCTCAATCTCTACTCGGTTTAGCCTCAGTGACGTGGTCGAGAGATTAGTGTAGGGATCATCTGGAGTCATATTTTTCAATTCTGGCTCGAAGTTCCCTCGCCTGATTGTAAATAGTGTATATAGGTATGTATGTGTTCTTAGGTTTCCCCATTCTGAAAAATGACTGTTTACTTAACTATACCAATCCCTTCCAAGGCTGTCAGGGATATTGTCATAATAATTCTGCTCTAAGAGCTGGTGATAATTTATTGCTGTGGACTGTAAAATTAGAGGAGTTAATGGATTAAAGAAGTGAATATTTAAAATTTATTGCTATATTTTATTACATGTAATTTTTTCGGAGGTTAAATATAGGTGGGTTGGGATACTTGCATTTTCTCTTTTCTTCTAGTTGCCAGTCTTCTTGTTCATCTTCTCTCTCTTCCTTTCTTGGGCCCTTGCCGGCCGCTGTAGATTTTTACTCCATGTTTAGTAAACCAGTGGAATTACAAATTTTTAAACTGTCCAGTCTGGTAAATCTCTCACGCTACGTGAGCGTCTAAGCTTCAATAATGATTGCGTCACAATAACAACTGAGGTATATATGCAGTATGTTCGAGATAACAGCTGTGATGTGGTTTCTTGATTTAATTCAAATATGAATTTTGATGTGTTCCCTAAACAATGATAGTAATGACTCGAGACCCTATTGAGGTACAAGTATCGGGAAAACAGGAAACGCTTTGGTATTAGTGTTGCCCCAAATCAGTATTGGTCTTGCAGTTAAACACATTGCATTTTACACATTGCACTTACCTATGTTCACAAGTCTATTACTGCCACTAATTAATTACAAAATACACTTTATAAACATTGTTTCCAACATTCATTGCCAGGTGTAGTGTTGCCCGCAATCGGTAAGAAAAAGAAAAAAGAAAACAACTTTTTTAAAAACTAAAATTAAGGCAAAATAGTTACAAATACTTGACAATTTTAGTTGCTATAAGTAAAGAATTGGTAGACAGATATATAATACTTTTCCATTTCAATCTTCCAATTTTTTATTCGGGGTTAGGTAGATTTCCCTGTTCAGACAAATGACTCTCTGTTATAATATCTCCATAATATGTAGTGGTTACATTTTTAAAAAGCTTATTAAATTTTCGAAAAAAAATATTTTTTTAAAATCGTCTAAATCTGACCAGTTGTAGCATTGTTACAGTGTATTGAATTTTAATAATTGTTCACTTGTCTGTCTACGTTGCTTTTGTTCATCAAAGAAATCGCAATCTAATGATTTCTCTGACAGTTATTTTTAATGAACGCCTTTAAAATTGAAAAAAATAGGTAGGAAAGCCATGTGAGTGAACACAACAGTTTTTTTATTTTAATAATTAGTAACATTGTACAGATTAACTTTACTCTATAACTCTTCTATTGCAAGGGGGGGACCTATCACCATCTTTTTTGCTTTTAATGTATTTAATTTCGTTGGACTTTACTATGTTTATGTCAACAAAACATCTAAATATACCTATTCTGTATCGTTTTTTCCAAGATCTAAAGTAACATGTTTAATAAATGGCAATAAGCTCATAGGTAACTGCAAGACTCTCGCGACTCGTCTTGGTCTTGCATTTGGCCTACACTGATTAATGATATGTGTTAATTGTCGTTATTCCATATTAATCCAACTCAACCTAGTTAAATTTAGTGTATGTTAATCATACAGCGTACTATCCCCCAACCCCTTTCCCATATTGCGATTTCGAAGGTACATTATATAATTAACAAGACACGACTTGAAAAAAAACAAAAAGTGAAACTTTGAACCACCAAACTACCAACTTTTAAACCAGCATTTGTCTATGGTACCAAGTTAAAGCGTTTGACGCGTTCCTCCGATAGGTTGCAGCACTGTAAAGGTAAGACTTACTTCCTCGAGCTTTCAACAGTATTTTCATTTTAGGAGAAATCATGCTCCTATGAATAATCCCGAAAAATCGTGATCAAAATCAAGAAACACACAATCAAGTCCATCAATAACACATCCATCAGAAAAAAAATCGTCAATCATTGTTCCGAAGAAAACATCAATATATACGCCTCTGTTGTTCACATCTGTCTACGACGAACGTCTAATATGAGGTTATAAGAAAACGACAAGAAACTTTTCTTGTTATTCAGCTATTTTGCATTGAAATGAAAAAAAAAACTTTATTACAGGACGTCTGGTCCCCTCTTAAAAAAATATAAATTAACAGTTTCGGAGACATTAGATGTACAAATAATGATAAGAATGAAATTAATAAATTTTAAACTTAAGAAATTACACAAATTGATATATATTACATATTTTTTAAACATTAGTATCAATAAAACAATGAAAATGATCGCAATGACGTAGCAATAAAATATTTTTAATATGACCATGAAAAACGACAAAAAAAAAAATGTATATTCTTACATATTTATTGAAGACTGTTAATTCAGAAAAAGGTTAAATAATTGATGTTTAAATGTTAGTGATAAGGTTTTACAAATAGAGATGGAAACGAGATAGCACGTTTGATAAATGATTTTTCGAAGCATTTTTTTTTTCGATGGCAGATCTATGAGAACTGAGATACTATAACATTGGCAAACGTTCTAAATATCCAATTAATTATATATATATATATATATATATATATATATGTATATATATATATATATATAATTTAAATGGAGTCTGTATATTTGAGCTTACAGAGAGCTTTTAGGATCCAGGAAAATCAACATTCCTCCTAGGCCAAACATTCTTCTTAAAATCCTGAATTCTTCATATATCAAAAATAAAATCATTCATACAGACGTTAACAGTCCGTAAGTCATAAGATTCACCACGCCCAGAAAAAAAAAAATGATACTTTTCCGTTTAAAATGGAAGTACCAAAAAGTTAAAAGCAGTACCAACTCAAAACCAATCAAAGCCGTACGTTTCTCTAAAAATTATAAATAAATTTTAACATCGGTAACTCACAGAGAAGTTATCATTATTCACTCAGTAGCTTAGTTTATTATAAAAATAAAATAAACAAATGTTTAATCTTTCCTAATATTTTTTGAAAGAATGTTGTAATTCACAACTGTCACATAAAATAAATGAAATCTCTTGAGTATACAGGCTGTCGCGTAATAAGAGGGAGATATTTTAAAGGTTAATAGTAGACATCAATATCTACAAAAAAAAAAAAGTAATAGCCCAATATCCAGTAGAAAAGTAGGAAATTTAAAATTTTTGTTTTTTTTTAATCGAATCATGTTTTTTTGTTGAATAGGGAACTTTAACATAAAAGAAAATTGATTTAAGTGATTAAAAATTGCTCCATAGTAAAATAGATAAAATTTAATTTAAACGAAAACAGATTTTGTGATTGTTACACAGCTGAGCTCCGTTTAAAAAAAAGTCATAAATTATTTGTGATTTTTTTTTTATCACCCTTCAAATGTACATTTACCCCACTTATACAAAAACTTCCTCGTTTAATAAGCTTTATGCTCGTATTAATTAATTTAAGATTTATTAGGAAAAAAATTGAGATTCACTTAAGTTGTTGTTAAAAATTATGTAATTTTTAATGTAGTCACTCAAAAGTACCTGTGTTTTTAGCAAAAATGACAACAATTAAATATTTCAAATATTTCTCTGTACTTACAGGACACCCTGTATATGAAACCTGACAATACTATGACGTGTTATTTAATACTAATTAATGTAAATTAAATTATTAACTACAATTAAGTTGTTCTTTACTTTTCATTGGACCCTAATCGTAACAGCTATTGAAAACTTAACTTGGACCTAGCTATAATATTATTAAATGAAAATTAAAGTGAACCTAAGGCCATATTAGTACAGAAAATCATGTTTAACCATTGGACATTGGAACAGGATTTCACATAAGTTGAATTGTTTTTTGGGTTCTTTTGCATGTGTAAGAGTAATATCGTCATAGATTGATAATATTACTGTTATAATTTAATTTGTATTATTGTTTTAAAGTATTCAGAATTTTAAACGATAGTTGAAAACGTCCATACTTCGAAACAAATAAAATCTACTCATGTGACGAGGTTTATAGGTTTTAAACTAAGTTTTGGAATTTACATCTAAAATTAAAATTTGTAAATCGTAAGGCATTGTGGAAAATATAATTTGTTCGCACTAATAATATTTAATCTAGTCTTATTTGGTGCTACATTAAATCTTAAATATTTCATAAATATAAGAACATCATAGATTATGAATTTGTCTAATTTTCTTTCCGATTACGAGAATGAATGTAGCATACTATTCAAATTTATATTTTATTATAAGCCTGTGTTAGTGAACTGTAACTGTTATTTATTTATTTAATTTTTTGTCCATTTTTTTTCATATGTTTCTACACTATGAATTATAAATAAAATACAACTTTTTTTCAATTACCAAGGTTTTATTTACTCTATAGTAATTTCAGCGTTTTATTCTGGGACCATAATCACCTAAGATTGACTATATTCAAGCTATATCAACAATAGCTTGGTAGGACAACTACAAAATGCTACTTGTCAATTATCTATAATTAGTGTTGTAATTACGTAAATAAATAATGCTTAAATCGAAGTACATGGAGGAATTAGCTTTTTTAAAAAATATTTGTGGACGAAGGTTGACTTACAGCCTATTCCTAAAGGAGGTAAAGCAAATTCCGTAAGATTTGCTAAAGGAAGTGATAATACGGGATGGGACATAGAGATATCAATTGGTTCAGTAATGGTATTTAGAAAGTTAATAGATTAACGTAGAGTAAGGAATTTAGAAGGTAGGAAGGCATTTTGGTACAAACAACTTAAAAATGAAAAATATCAGAGTCATTGCTGTCAGAAAATAGAATAGAGATACTTCAATTCGGTATACCAACAAGAAACATAACAGTGACTGGGAATCCCGTAGATGAATCTTATGGAACAATTCATGAGTCTCATCAGTCTCGTCTCCAGCCATGCAGACAGTCCCTTGTATTTACACCAAGCAACCAAAGTTGAAGTGGAGAAAATCAAGAGGAATTGCAAGGAGCTTTCTGGTCTTTTGAGGAATAGATCAGTTATATAGGTAAAGAAGTAATGAAATTACTGGAACCACTGAGGATAGTATCGTTTTTTTTTTTAGACTTTGGCCTGAGTTCATTGATGATGAAACAAAGAATATTTTTTTGTAACTTTCTGTAGATTTGGAAATCATCACTACATTAGGGGTACGAGGAGTGTTGAATGGAGTCATGAAGACTGTTGTCGTAAACAGAGCAAAGGATTGAAGAGAGTGAAGAACCCTGAGGAACGGCTTGTTTTGAGAAGACGGAAAGCGTATATATATATATATATATATATATATATATATATATATATATATATATATATATATATATATATATATATATATATATATATTTTTTTTTAATAGATAACTTATCGAAAAACCGCTACTTTATAATGTAAATTTTGATTTTAAAAAATACCTTTAAATTAATGTTGCCCATATGCGAGACCAAGACTCGTCTTGGTCTTTCACACTCAGTCTTGATCTTGGTCTTGATCTTGCGCAAGAGTCTCGAAACAGACTTGCAGTTACGACATGCAGCTTATAACTACAGAGATATTACAGTAATTTTTCAGGTAGGAGAAACCTTACTAAGCCCAAACGAAAAATTAAAAGAGTTAAATGCAAAAGTATTTCTTTTAATACCAATTCTTTACATATATTAACTAAAATTGTCAAGTATTAGTAACTATTTTGCCTTAACTTTTATTCACAAAACGATATTTTTTACCACTTGGTCTTCGTCTTGCAACAATTAGGGGGTCTTGGTCTTGGCCTTGCAAAGTGACAGACAAAGACCGACTTTGGGCAACACTACTTTAAATGTCTAACAATAAATAAACAATGCATGTAAAATAAACAGAATTAACCCGATTTACCAGATCCACCATTGTCATTAAGTGGCATTTCATTAACTCAAATAAATATTTACTTTTATGAATTTTTCATTTTTAAAATTAGTAATTGTTATAACTATATTTTATTTATAAAAGAGTTTGTATTATTTTAGAGCACTAACTGTGTTTTCTTTTGTAAATAAGATCAAAATTCACAAAAACGTTCTTAAAAGTTAAGCTCAATCAAAAATGTTCTTAGTGAATTTTTGCAACAAACCGTAGATTTTTTTTTCTACAAAGTTGATACTTTAAATAAATATAAATCCGGACATAAGTCACTAATAAAAATCATTTTGAGCCCACTCAGCATATACAAATTAAAAAATTGTTATATTAGACTTATATTATAACTTAATTGAGCAGTAAGAAGGATAGGAAAGAATTAAGAATCCTGAGGACCACCTTATGTTAGTTAAACGAGTTACTTAGTGACTTTTTGCAAGAAACCAATGATTCATTTATTTGTTTTTCTTCAAGGTATCAAACTAAATAAATCCGGACCTAAGCCATAAATATAAATTATTGTTATTTAATAGTCATACAATTTTTATAGTCCAATTTTACAACAAGAATAACCCTTACTTCCCCGTTATCAAAAAGATAGGAAGGAATATCTCTTGCTGATGATATCCAAGCTACAAAAAAAAAAAAGTCACGTTAATTAGGACCTGGCATGGTTGAAACAGGGTGTTGGTTCAGAAGTGGTTGTTGCAGAAAGGAGTCGGCGAGGGTTGTATAGGAGTGCGGTGGGGGGCGACATGGCGGGAGGGCCGAGGGTACCATATTGGATCCCCGCCCCGTTGGAAAAAAGTCTCATTATGCAGCCGGCTGCATTTCTACATGCAGTTTGCAGCACGACCCCTTTAGATAAGGGAGCCTTATTTCCATTTGCAAATACATGGCCCGCTTCTCAGTCAATAACTGACTCCATCTCTGGATCCCCGGTAATGGAAAGTGTACCCTCTTTGTTCGCCCCTGATGAGCGAGCAACCCCAGTAGGTGTGCTCTAGCAAGTTGTGAAACGTCATAGTCCGTGTTACAAACTCCGTTTTTTCAAATTGTTAACAACCGCCTAAAACTTCGTCAATATCTCCATCTAATCGTAACCTACAATTATTTTATTTACGAAAATTCTCGTAATTGGAGTGCCTTCAATATGAAAATCAGAAGACTTTATCTATTTAATAGGTACTAAAAACTCATAAAGACCCATTTTCTTTTCACTAGAATCGTTAGATCGTGTTTACTTTAAAATCGTTTGATAATGTGATTACAAATTCGAGAAAAAGGGTGGCCTACAAAAATATCGGGCTTTTTGGCGTGACCTCCATCCATAATATGTCAAAGTAACGAGGTTATATTGACCAAACTCGGTTGTATTGGGTTATCATGAGTTTTTGGTACCTCATTAAATTAATTAACATAACGAGAAAATGCAATAATTCTGAAAATTTCCGTAGATAAACAAATTGAATATTACTATAAGAAGAAGTATTCATAAGCTTTTATGTGGATTTTAATAACTTGGTAAAAATGGGTCTGTCCTACGGGCCATCACACAATGGGACGAATAAGGCAGAACTCGGCACATTGACCGACATTTGAAATTTACAAAATGGCTTTATAAAGTGTTCACAAACATGTTATTTGAGCTTTGAAGTATATCGTTGTGTGTTTTCAAGCAATTAAAAAAGCAGTTAAAAAGTTAAAAAAATGTGTAAAAAATAGAATAAGCTGTATCATCGCTAATACTGGTTCGATTCCGATGATTATTTTGTTTTGTTTTGTTGGTAATTTAATTACCATTCAAAAGTTTTATAATAAATTTCACTGTATAATATATACTTAGTGAGTTAGGCCCCATAACATGTTTCTATTCTTTATAACTTTATTTCCTGATTTTTTTCGGGAATTTAGTCTATATACGAAAATTGAAAGGACAATGATTAGAACATCATAGAAAAGTTTCATTAAAATCGTTAGAGCGGTTTTTACGCTACAGTCTATAGAAAAACATGTTTTTCATTTATTGCGCATGGCCCAACGATTTCTGTCACAGGTACCAGTAGTCAAAACCCTACAAAATAAAAAAAGAAGCAACAAAATCGGTTCAGTAGTTCCCGAGAAAATCTTGGCACAGACAGGCAGACAGACAGACCAATGGTTAAAAATGTGCTTTTCGAACTCAGGGGGCTGTGAAACGTATAGATCCGTCGAAAATCGCATGTCGGAAATTTGACCCGATTGCAATACTTTCCTTACCTAGTATAGGTAGGAAAGTAAAAAGTTACGTTAATTAACACTTCAACAATATACACAGAATAAAATATTTTGCTACTCAGTCGTAATGATATTTATCTTATCTTTTAAATATTTTATGTCTAGTATATTCTATTCTAAAGCTTTTGAACAAAAGCAAATGAAATTCGGATAACCCGTCACATTAGATAATTGGAAACCATGAGAAATGAAGAAGTCGATAGGGTGGCCAAGAAAGCAACATCGTCTTCTTTATTGATCATGAATATACATTCTTCTTTAGAGACTTGTTACAACCTAAACACCAAGCTAAAAAGACCTGGAAGATCTTTAGGAAAACAACGATGGGTATAGAAAACAGAAGAGAAGAAGTTGTTATCAGACTAAGAATTGACCACACGCGAATGACACGTGATTTCCTTATGGGTATAGATGGGTATAGAAAACAGAAGAGAAGAAGTTGTTATCAGACTAAGAATTGACCACACGCGAATGACACGTGATTTCCTTATCAATAAATCAAAACCTCCAAAATTCGAAATATCGTCCATGACACGAAAGCTTTTTTCATAACTTGAGAATGTAACGAAAAATCGAAACTATTTTGGGAGCTAACAGAACCAATATAAAAGCAATAATAGATTCATTATAAAAACAAGACAATATGTTTCATAAAACATAATAGGAAAAAATGTTAAGGAAAATTTGGTAGATTGAGTGTCAATAAGAAATATAACCTAACTTATCTTATTAGATAATTTGTCTTCAGATTTCAATTTATCATATCAATTAAAAAATTACAAAAAAAATAAATGTTTAACTTTATCTAAAAAATTACTTCAGAAAATTGTAATAAGGCATTACGTTAATGTATTCCCAAACATTTCGTCCCACCTCGGCCTTCTTTAGAAGTTATTAATGTCTGAATTTAATTATTCATGTGTTTGTAAAAAATATAATATTCATTTTTTTATTATATTAATATATTCCTTTAATATAAAAATCTATAATTACTATTGAAATATACATAAATATGAAAAAAACCGCTTTCACTTTTTTTTTTTAATAAAAATATATATCGTCGTATTAAAACACCATGTTTTACCAAAACTATATATTGTTAAAAAAACGCAATATTTTACTAAACCGAATATCATTTAATAAAAAAAACAATTTTTTGTTAAGCTGAAATATCTTTTAATTAAATAAAACTAAAAAAAAAAATAATGGCACATAGAAATATCAAAGCACTTGAATTTAAATAAATCATACATCTTAATGTGGTACTGAAAATTCATTAACACCCATTTGCTTACCACTCCAATTATAAGATAATTTGATCACGAAATCGAGGAAAAAGGTGGCCTACAAAATATTGGCCAGGTCTGCCTCTGCCTTTTGCCAAACGGCCCAATAGTTTTGTGGACTACTTGTTTTCCCGATTTTTGAACCAAACTATCTTACGATTCAAGAGGGAATAAAATGTTAGTCCCTGTGTTTTTAAGTCCCTTATAAAGTTTCCAAATTTTACCAATCTAAAAGTTGAAAACGCCCCATTTCTAGTGTTGGCCAAAATCGGTCTTGGTCTTGTACTTTGCAAGATTGCAAGAAGTCCTCCCCCCCCCCCTCTAAAATTAAATGCTGGATCCGCTAGTGGTTCATACTATAAGAGTTAATAAAACCAATTTTCAGTTCAAATACATATTAGAAACAAAATTGAAATGGAGGTATGGCTTCTATGAAGAAAAAAATAATTAGTATTTTCGCATTAATTTCAATTACATTATTACAAGGCATGTTTTTCCAACGAATGCATATTTAAGAATTTGACATAATTTATATTATTGAAAACAAAATAGATTGGATGATTTAATTTATATTCATATCTTTAAGTTGATAGTTAGTTATTATTTTTCTTTTATTTATTTATGTTTCTTGTAAGTATGGTATAAAGAAACTCTTTTCATCACTACAACCATCGTCTTTAATGTGACTGAGTGTAATATTAGTCAACATAATAGTTTCAACCAAAAACACAAAAACAAAAAAATCAACAATGATCACTTCTGTAAGAAAAGAAAAAAAATCTTCGAAGTTGGTTTCTTGTTAGTTTCATTGTTGCAGCTTTTCCAAACAATCACTACTAGTCAAACCCTAAATCTATATGAAAAAAAAACGGATAGACTATAATAGAGTTGGATAATGACTTCCAATCAACTAATAAAAAAGAAATGAGAAAAAAATACACAACAAAGAAAACATTTTATTTCTATTTTTATTGCTTTAAGTATTATTATTTTCCTGTTCAATTTATTTTTAATTTAATGTATTTATTGTACATAGAGTATGAAACAGCTGCTCTGTCACTATTACTGGTGTCCTTGATGAACGAATGTAATATTACTCAATAAAGAAATGTCTGTATTTCTAGATCTAAAGCGAAGTCGTAGCAGAGAAATAACGGACGACGTCCGTACTTTTGAAATAGAACCACTAGCAGATCCAGCATTTAATTTTAGAGGGGGGGGGAGGACTTCGCTTCTTTTTTTTTTTTTTTTTTAATATAACGATCATTACTTTGGAAGAAAATGAAAAACTGACTACCTATACGAAATGGTGTTGAAGTGATTCTTGAAGTCATATTAAATGTAATTTCACGAACAATGATATATTGAGAGATAATTTTTTTCGTATGACAAGATAATATTTTAACATTTTGGTATATTTGCTCACCACCTCTTTAAAACCTTTAATCCACATCCCGATATTCTTAACCAAAATCACCTTCAATGTATTGAAGCAGAACTGGATATCCCACTCCAAATGAATCCTCCTCCTAAAGCCTTTCATCCTTCAGAAATATCCAACATCATTCACAGGTTACCTTCCCGCAAAGCTCCTGGACACGACCTAATTACATCCAAGATCCTTACATCAGATTAAAACTACTTCCTCGGAAAGCCATTCTATTCCTTACATATATATATAATGCTGTACTCCGATCCACATATTTTCCCGACCCTTGGAAACAATCCATTATCAAAATGATACATAAACCCAAAAAGCCACCAGAATATCCATCCTCTTACCGTCCTATCTCTCTTTTACCCATCATGAGAAAAGTCCTAGAAAAACTCATCCTAAAACGCCTGTACCCAATCCTAGATTCTAATCACATAATCCCAGATCACCAGTTTGGATTCCGCAGATCCCATTCCACTATCCAGCAATGCCATCGTGTGGTGGATGTTGTCTCCTCTGCATTAGAGCGCGGAATGTACTGCACGGGAGTCTTTCTCGATGTAGAACAGGCTTTTGATCGAGTCTGGCGCCCAGGACTACTTTACAAACTCCGTAAATTCCTACATCCTACATACTTCCTCATTATCCGTTCCTATCTAACTGATAGGTACTCAAAAGTCAATCACAATAATGCTTATTCATCCCTCTTTTCCCAGTCCGCTGGTGTTCCTCAAGGTAGTATCTTTGGTCCTATCCTATATACAGCTGACATCCCAACACATCCTAACACTGTTATTACCACGTATGCCGATGATACATGTGTCCTATCCGTTAATAATGACCCAACCATTGCATCCCAAACTCTTCAATCGCACATCACAAGCCTTGAAGAATGGTGTCAAAACTGGAGGATTAAAATAAATTCTAATAAATCCCATCAAATCACCTTTACCCTTCGAAGTAAAGCTATGACCTCATGTCCCACAGTATCCTTTAATAATACCCCACTTATCCCTGTTGAACAAATCCGATACCTTGGACTTCACTTGGACAAACGTCCAACTTGGAATCCTCATACCAGACTGAAACGACAAGAAACCGCTCGACGTTTCCGACTACTCCAACACTTACTAGACAAACGCTCTAAGCTTCTAGTTAATTACAAAAGACTTATATACATGACTACAATAAGACCTATTTGGACTTACGGAGTTGAGATTTGGTGCTCCACTAAGCCATCGAATTCCTATCGTATTCAATCCTTACAATCCAAAATCCTTCAGAAAATCCTCAATGCTCCTTACTTTGTCACCAATAAAATAATCCATAATGACCTTAATGTTCCTTATGTTTCCTATTTGGCCCAATCCAGATACCAATCCTTCCATAATAAACTTCAGAACCATCCGAATCCTCTCGTCTTTAACCATGCTTCCTCTTCTATTCCTGATAACCCTCCGAGGCATCTGAAAAGAAGATGGCCTCGAGATCTATTATTGTAAATACATTTTGTTTTTAGAGTGCTACCAGTGGGTAGTTTCTCAACAAGTCATTTCATGTTATTATTTTCTGTTATCAAATTTACTTAATGTATTTAATTTTTTAATACAGTTGTAAATATCATGAATAAATAAAAAAAAAAAAACAAAAAAAAAAACATTTTGGTGGGAAGCTTCAGCCCGAAAGTCTCTCCCCCTCCCAATAAGAGCATGATTTTTTTTTCACCATTATTAAACTTTTTTTTTTTTTTTTTACATTCCTTTATAGTGTAATATTACATTTTGTCACAACTTAGGACATTATTAATAGTGATACAGTAGTTCATAACAGGGGTGCCCAGAAGAAGGTTTTATAGCGCAAGTTGCGCCATCAAAAGTTTTAAGGGGGCACTTTTTGACATGGTTTTGAATTTTTGAGGGGGGCACATTTCGACTGGGTTATGAATTTTCGAAATGAAAAGTTTCAAATCAAGGGACAAGAGGACAGCAGCAATTGTAATTGTACATGATTTATTATTTTTAAATATCAACTTTAGCTTTCACTGTTTATAAGAGGAGGAGAGCAATAAAATATCTTGAGAAAGGTAGAAGAGAGGTTCATAAGGCAACGAGCTTGGGGGAGGGGCACCCCAGTTTCATTAACACTTTATTTACAATGAATAAAAATAAATTAAATGAAACAACAATACTAAACTGTAAGAAAGAAATTTATCAGTTATGAAACCATACGAGACTCAAGAACTATTATCACTACCATAGGGGCTGACTTTCGATTTTAATTGAGAGGGGTTGGATTAAAAAAAAAAAAAAAAAGAAAAAATTTATGGGGGGAGTTTTTACTATGTGAAAAATTGAACATAATTATTGTAAAACGAACAAATATAATATTGAATATTTAAAATTAATTTCATACCAGATTTAAACGACAAGAAACCGCTCGACGTTTCCGATTACTTCAGCACTTACTAGACAAACGCTCTAAACTTCCAATTAATTACAAAAGACTAATAATAAGGCCTATTTAGAATTACGAATTTGAGCTATGGGGATCCACTAAACCATCGAATTCCTCTCGTATCCAATCCTTACAATCCAAAATCCTTCGTAAAAGCCTCAATGCTCCCTACTTTGTAACGAATAAAACCATCCATAATGACTTTAATGTTTCTTAAGTTTCCGATCTGGCCCAACCTATCCTTCCATAATAAACTTCAGAATCATCCCAACTCTCTCGTTTCTAGCCTTGCTTCCTCTTCAATTCCTGATAAACCTCCTAGGCGTCTGAAAAGAGGATGGCCCCGTGATCTCCTAATGTAGACATATCGTTAGAGTGCTACCATTGGGTAATCTTCCAACAAGTTTTTTCACGTCATTATATCCATATGTTCAAATTTACTAAATTTATTTCTTTAATTCAGTTATATCATAAAGAAATAAAAGTAAAAAATAAATATATAACATCTTTGTTTAAATTAAATACAAAGGAAGGGGGAAGAGACAGCCTTCAAAATATTGGTACATTTCTAGAAAAATGAATAATGTAAAAAAGTGAAAAATATATTTGATTTTTTAGTGTGTACAAACTCAAATAAAAAATAGAACGTTTTTCACAGTCCGACTAGTCGCAGAAAATATGATAAAAATATCACGTGCAAATTGAGGGGTTTTTGAATCATATAATGTTAGGACATGTCGATATTTATTATTATCTTTAAATATAAATGACAACTTAAATAAAAGTAACATTTAGGCATTAATAAAGTAGTTACATACCTACTACCAGCTAGCCGACGTTTCTTAATAGATTTTAGTTTACTCATTCTACGCTATATGTTTATTCCTTCATGTATTATTGATTTTAATTGTTTTTTACCTGAAATTATAAGGGGGGCAAAACGATATTTTAGCCCCATCAAAATTTTTAATGGGGGAGCGAGTGCCCCCCCATCTTCCCCCGAAGTCTGAGCCTATAAAAACAACATTTGACTCTTGGTTAATTGATATATTATTTCTATTATCTATTACATTAGTTTTTATTAAATGTTTTCAGAAATCAATTAGGTAGCCATTATATTATTATAGCAAATATTGTTGTGATTTGATGCTTGAAAAAATACAACAGAAAACATTTTCTAATTCGGATACTTAGAGTGCTACCAATGGGTAGTTTCTCAACAAGCGTGTTTCATGTTAGTATATTCCTCTGTACACATTTACTTAATGTATTCATACTAATACAGTTGTAAATATCATAATAAAAGTTTTTAAAAAAAATAATAATTCGGATACGAATACCACCAAATTTCATTAAAATCATACTGTGAATAGAAATTAAAAATAAAAAGCAACATTAATAAAATGGAAGAGTAATTTTGTTAATGTAGCTTTACTAAAATTCACAATAAATTTTAAACTTTCTATAAAAAATACAATAGTTTTTATCACGTGGGGTTTATTTTTTTATTTTTCAAACCCAAAGCATATGTATGAAGTTTTTGTACGTGTTATTCAACATTTTTAGACGTAATCATTATATTAGTTTTCAGAGAATTTTTCTTCGTTCCAGGAATATTGAGTGCTAAGAGAGTTTCCAGATGATCGGACTAGTGGGAGTAGTATTAGCGAAGTTCTTGAGTACTCTATAGAAATATAATAAATTTAAAAAAAATTATATCACGAAATATAAGATGAGGTTTAACTGAAAAGCTGCTAGGAAAAACAAGTGATTCAACAATAGGATTCATACTTAGATCTTAAGTACAGGAGTTTGTTTGTCTTCAAATAATGGATATTCAAAGGGTCTTAAAAACAACAATGGTCCAGAGTATTATTATTTTTTCTTTGGAAATGATCCACTTCAACTTTCAATAAGTGGGACTATAAATGCTCATATATTTTAAATTAAGTTGGTCTGCAGAATTCCATTTTCAACGAATTTCGTTTAAATAATATTTATTACGATATTATTTGTTTAAATAATATTACGTTCCAGTAATCAGCACTCCATTCTCAGTCTGTGCTTGGAATTAGGAGAGATAGGACGTCGTTCTGTCAACCCAAGACATCTAACAGATGTGAAACAAATTCTTTTATTTCGTTTTTCTTTTATAACTATTCCTTTTTAATACATACAAATTATTTTTCTCTTTTCTCTTCTTTGTATTTGAATATACCGTTTTATTTTCTCTTCGCATTCATTTTTTTTATGGCGGATCCCGTAGATCTTAAAAGCCCCAAGGCAAAAAGAAAACGACCTCGTGGTCGAATTAAATTATTAACTGAGGATAATATAACTCCTTCAAAAATCATTCCACCATTCATCATTATAGAAAGGACCGATGAACATAACATTCAGAAGGTTTCACCATTTTTTATAAACAAATTTTTGACAGGTTTAGTAGGAGATTTAAAAAGTACAAAACAATTAAGAAATGGCTCTTTACTAATTGAAACCAAAAACTCCAATCAGTCTGAAAAACTTCTACGATGTGATAACTTTGGTGGTCAATTTCCAATCCAGGTGTCCCCTCACAACACTTTAAACTTTAGTAGAGCCGTAATTAGGTGTTATGAACTACAATTTCTTGAAATAAAAAAATAAAATAAAAAAAACTGTAATGAAATTCTCACCAAATCGTACATAATAACGTTCTCAACACCGAAAAAGGCGGAAACAATAAAAATAGGATACCATACAGTTCCAACAATACATTCCTAATCCGATGCGTTGTTTTGGCTGATTATCATTTGGACACCCTACAATATAGTGCAAACGAAAAAAGTAAATGTATACAATGTGGAGAGGCAAGACACGCCGATAATACTAAATGCATTTTGCCCCCGCGGTGCGCCAATTGCAGAAATGAACGCTTGAATCTGTCCAGGATTGCCCTATTTTTAAAATACAAAAAGACATAAAAACAATACAAACCATAAATAAAATTTCGCTAAACGAAGCCAAAAGATTATATAAAGAAGAGAACCCAAATTTAGACAACACAACAAAAATTAAATATCAAATTGAAAAAAAAAAAAAGATATTGGTATCCAGACAGATTCAATTTTTAACTTTGGAGAAAACATTATAAAAAAATATTATACAATTAAAAAAATCAGCAAACACTAATTCCTTTACCACCTACACCTTTAATCGCCCACCCTAATTAATCCCCTCCTTCCTACCTCCCTTCTCACCCCCCTTTCCTTCCTCCCTTCCGCCCCTCTTCCTGCCCCCATCCCGCTTCTCTTCCTACCTCAGAGCCTCCGCGATTAAGATCGAGGAGCCCAACACAACACGCACTCGTCAACTCTGAAGACTGACGTCGCTGCTCCGCATATCGAAGACCCCGACCATAAATCGGATATCGATCCGGAAGGAGAATTTATCATGGTAGACAATAAAAAACAGGGCAAACGCAAATCTAAAAAAGCATGATGACTTATAATTTTTTTTTTCAATTACGAATATAATAAAAACTATTCAACATATATTTATAAATTAAATTGATGCCCTAACATACATATAAATATTATTCAAAATAGTAATGTCCATTTAATTAACCCTAACCCTTCTTCCCCTACCGTCCAATCTCAATCCTTTCTAACCATGCAAAACCTCTAGAACGAATAGTCCAATCCCAAGTTTCCAACTTCCTAGAACAGTCCAACCAACATGACCCTTACCAGTCTGGTTTTCGAAAAGGGTACTCCACACAATCCGCCCTAATCAAAATCGTTAGTGACGTTCAGTCGGCCATAGATGACAAAAAACTAAGTGTCCTAATACTCCTAGGCTTTTCCAAAGCCTTTGTTACCATTAACCATTCCATTCTTTTCTCCAAATTGAAATCGTTATCCTTTTCCAACAGCTCTATCTTTTGGTTTCAGTCATTCCTCTCTTAACGTACCAATCAGTCTCTTTTCCCAACCAACATTTATCATAATATCTAACTCTGTCCTCAGGAGCGGCACCAACCTTTATCATCCTATCAAACTATGTCCTCAGGAGTGGCACAGGGCTAGTGTTGCCCAAAATCGGTCTTGGTCTTGCACTTGACCAAGGCCAAGGCCTTACTATTGCAAGACCAAGACAAGGACTGGTAAAAAAAATCGATTTTTTAAAACAAAAGTTAAGGCAAATTAGTCACTAATACTTGACAATCTTAGTTACTATATGTTAATAATTGGTGTAACCAATATACTTTTGCATTTAGCTCATCTAATTTTTATTCGTAGTTAGTTAGGTTTCTCCTATCTCAAAAAATTACAGTAATATCTCTATAGTAATAAGCTAATAAGTAACTGCAAGACCGTTGCACAAGACCAAGACCATGACTAAGACTAAGTTTGCAAGACCAAGACTCGTCTCGGTCTCGCATTTGGGCAACACTACACAGCGCTCTAGCATATCTCCTATCCTCTTTAGTTCACATATTAATGACCTTCACAAATCAATCCTTCACTGTTCCCATCACCTTTATGCCGATGATTCCCAAATTTAGCTCTCCTTTGCTCCCTCTAAGTGGTATGATGCGTTTGCCAAAATACAAGAAGACCTAAATCGGATTTGTGCCTGGGCAAGTGAAAATGGATTAAGGTTAAACGCTGCTAAAACCCAAGCCATTGTCATTAGTTCCAAACCCCTTCTCAGATCAAATACCGACATTCCTCTCCTGTACCTAAATAACCAACCCATCACCTTCAACTCTTCAGTTAAAACCTTTTCATAAATCAAACCCTCTCCTGGAATTACCACATTTCCCGACGTGCAATTTCCATCCTGAAACTCTTCCATCACTTCCGATATATTGTTTTTACTAACTATCTTGCAGTATTAGGACCTTATTGCTCATATTATGTCTTTAGTATATCAGTATAGTTATGTATATCCTTCTGTTATTACTTAATTTTTAGTTTTTTTTGTGTGTTTTTTTTATTGTGATATGCATTTTGGCCAGATATTATGTTAATTTTGATGTACAATATTGTTATTCTCAAGTGACTTTGTCCCAGAATAAAGTTGATTCTTCTATTCTATGTATTTATGTATGTGTGTGTTTGTTTGTTTGGGTTTTAAGGCGTAAAACCCTAGGATCATCAACATCTGTTGTTCATTTATTTTTGTTAACTGGAGTTCAGAAACTCATTATAAGAGAAAAAAGGAAATTATAAAAATGAATAAATAAATAAATTTTTAAAAAAATAATTAAAATAAAAAATAATGAAATGAAATGAAATAAATAATAATAATAATAAATGAATAGAGATAATAAATAAATAAAAAATATAAATGAATATTAAATAAACAAAGAAAAATATAAAAGATAAAAATTAAGTGCATTTTTATATTTTGTTAAGTAACATATCAGTTTTAAGGAAACTAATAACTGCTTCTATGTTTGATTCATTATTATTTAATATCACTGATATATCCGGTCTATTTAAGTTTGAGGTATAATAGGGGCATTCCTGAAAAAAATGACAGACCCTGAGAGGGCTGTTGCATTATTGGTTTGTTGGAGGTGGCTGTTTATTGATAACATATAAATGGGTCAAATTTGTATGACCTATTCTTAACCTGGTCACGGCGATTTCTTCCCTGCGATTAGAAGGGTTTGATGTGGTCCAGGGATTTAGTGATTGTTTGATGAATTTTAATTTGCTTGATGTGCTCTCGTTCCACATAGACTGCCAGCTGTCTGATATTTCCTTTTTGAGAGGAAAACCCATTTCTGGAGGAGTCGACATAGTACCTCGACCTGTCAGCGTGAGTGTTTTTTTGGTGGACATATCTGCAAGCTCATTACCAACTATTCCTACGTGGCCGAGGATCCGTATAAATAATACAGAATTTACTAAATTTTCGAGAATATTTGTGATTTTTTAGAATAACAGAGTGTTTTAAGTACGTGTCGTTTAAACCTTTTAATAAACTCAAAGAGTCAGTAATTAAAACTATTGTAATTGGAGTTATTGACATACAGAAGTAGAGGGCTGAAGCTATTGCATAAAGTTCCGCGGTATATATGTTGCATAATTTATGTTTCGAATTGTGAGTAACAAAGGAAGAAGCTGCGGCGTTATAAGATTTCGGACCGTCAGTGTAAATTAAGAATGGTTCTGGAATATTTTATAGAAGAGCGGAGAATGCGGCTTTATACTCGGAAGGTGGCGTAGCAGAACTTCATGCAATAGACTCGGCCCTCAACGGTCACCAAGACGAAGACTGAGTGTGCAAGACCAAGACGAGTCTTGATCTCGCATATGGCAACACTATTGAACAGATACAGTAAGTGTAATTGTATATGATTTACAATTTTTGAATCCCACTTTCGCTTGTATTGTTTTTTAAAGAGGAGACCAATATAATTTCTTTGAAGAGCTGGAGGAGGGGGAGGAGAGGAGGGTGGGTAGACCTTTTTTTCAATTAACCAACGATGTTATAATTTTATGAAAACTCAGGAGGATTTGGAATAGGGGGACGTGTCTTCCTCTATGCCCATATTTATTGTGATATGCAGCTAAATTTACCATAAAATAAACTACATTACCGCATATGAAAACAATAAAATGACTTGTGGAAATACTCTTCAATGACAGTTGAGTGTTGAAAAGCTTTTTCATTAGAAGTTCATAATTTGTTTAATTTTTAAATTAAGTTTTAGATTAAAGTTTTATTTTTATAATCGAATGTCTTATAAGTTAAGGAAAAATAATTAGATTAGATTTAATAATTTTCCCAAAGTTTTTAATTTATCTTATAGTTATAAGGTAGGAAATTTAATTTAGTGTTTTTTTAAAAAAATAATTCAAGTTTTTTGTTGAATAGGAAGTAATAACTAAAAAATTATTTACATTTAGTAATTTCAGTACAGCAAAATTAAAAAAAAAAATCTTTAAAAATGAGTTGAATTGATCTAGCAATAGGAGGTATCAGGGGACAGTCTGTGGGTCACCGATTTCAACCGAAATAATTGAATATTTTGTGCTATCACATTTGTAAACATTTTCCATCATTTGTGGGACACCGTATACATTCCATTATCTACTATCCTAATCTTGATTTTATTAACATTTCTCTTTCATATTACCATATATTTACTATATTTATTTTTTCAATTATAAAATTTATACGATATATAATACAATCTCGCCAGTAAGGAATTTATAAATTATAAATATCACGAATGCATCACTAAATAACAATCTCATGCATCACTCAATTTCTGTTCTTTAAAGAATTTTTTTTGGATTATTTGTTTATTGATAACTATCACAATCTGTCTCAATAAAGGACATTTATAATAGAGTTCTGAGAGCACATTCACACCATATTTAAAAATCTTTCAAGATTAATAATTAAAATTGTACTGTGTCAAAATAAAATAAAGGATATCAGATAATAAAAGGACTGATATCGTAACTGGATACAACTAGTGCTATCTGGTGGTGAAAAAGTAAACCAACCTTTGACCTAGGTGGTTACGATTTACTTAACGTTTAGACATCACGATGAAAATATTACTTTTAATTGTTCGTTTAAAATGTTTGTCCGTCCCACTTCATTTTTTATTAGTGTATACTTATACATAATCACTAAATATAATTCTTTTTACTTTTCGTAAGTCTTTTTATATCCATTTGATTAAATATTAGAAACTAGACTTCTTTAATGTTCTATTTAATTAGTCAACAAAAATTTCTTTTTTTCATCGTTTCGAGTAATTTTTCTCCTCTTCAGAACATCTGTAAAATTTATTTTATATTATGACTAATCCTGCATTAATATAATTATGTTTTAAATTTACTATCTAAAATTTTATATTAAATATAATTTCGATTTCCTTCTTTACAATTAATTAAACTATATTAATCCAAGGAAAACTTTCTGGGACTCGAGCTAATTTTTTGTGAAAACATTTTTATAATTTTCAATTCTTAGTCACAATCACAACTCACAAGGGATATATATAATGAAAGCTCTTATGAAAATAAAAACCGAAGAAATTCGTGGAGGAACACATTTCTCTAAGTTTAGGCTAGCGCAATGGAAGGGGTAGTTTTTTTCCTAATTTATATTGTCAAACACTACAAGAAGCATATTAATGAATGGCATCTCAAATCCAAAAATTAATCAAAATGTCGGAAATCTAATGATCCAAAAATGTATAAAAAAATTCTGTCTATGCCGATTAAACACTCATGTCGTTGATACATATACGTTTTAAATGAAAATAAGTATAATTTTCAGATTATGAATTGATCGAAATATGTTTCTGGGTTCTGCGTAAACCAAATTGTCTAACAAACTAAGGAAATAGACAAATCAGCGTGTTGGAGCTCAGAATATTAGAACGTGAATATTACAATGATCCTCTGTTAGTACAATCTACAAAGGGCTTTGAGTTCAGAATTTAGAGAGGACGAACTGTTTCTTGAATGACAGTTGTAGAAGGGGGTAATGCGGTCAGTATCCTCGTTCAAACGCGAGGTTTATCTTTAAACATAACGAACATCATGGAAACCTATTTTAAAGAACTTGGATTTTCTCCAATCTGAGGTCTGTAGTGTCAATCTAAGGTTATGTATATTCACGTTGATTAGACTATCTCCTACAGCCGGGCTCGAGCAGAATGATATTTCAATTAAATAAATAAATATATTATATTGTTTTTAAAAGATAAATTCTTCACAAACATGTGCTTTAATTCAATCAAATTGAAATATTTCATTTATTCAAGTAGGTGTTCTTCGAATTGAACTCCATATTAAATTTCAGTGAATTAAAAGCGAAGTTACAATCTAGAATTACTGAGTTTAATGGAGTTAATAAACAGTTGAATTAATTTTAATTAATTAATATTATATTATTCTGCTGCTTTCTCATATCAAGGGTTGGAATTAGGATTTTTACAAGGGGGTGGAGCGAGTTTAATTTGGCCTTAATTTTTTCAACCCTTCTTCCTTCCCCTCCCCCAACTCCCCTCTTTATCCAATAAAAATTGACAGTTTTAAAACAATATTTCCAGATTTTTTTTTCTGTTGTCATTACAGATCTTGTATATCTTTGTCCGCCTTAACACCCTCACTCTATCTCTGCCTATCTTTGGCCATTTCTTTCCAGTTATCTGCAAGAAGCTCTATTGCACCTTTGTTGATTCGATTTATCCCGCCCATCATAACTTCTGTGCATTCATATTATTATATATTTATTGGCCAGTTTCTGTAAGCAGCTCTTTATTGTTCTTTCTTCTCAATGTGATAGTACTCTGATGATATATCGCTCATTATTTTGTACGGAGGATATTTCTCTCAAATCTTTCATTACTTTTTTCTACGGCACCGGTTAGTGTCCAGGAAATATATTTAGTATTAAATATATTACCTGTTAGTTTTTAGGTAATATATTTAGGAATAAATATCATCATCTGATAATATTAGCAACTGACGGGATCAGGGACAAAAAAGGAGAAAATAATATTTTTTTATTTCACCGAAAATAAAATTCGCCTCCCTTTAAATATTGCCACTCAGAACAAGTATCTGTTTTACCCGACCCTTAGTTTTGGCTACTGTTGCCGGAAAACTAGTTTGGTTTCCCCGTTCTGAAAAATGAATGTAATATCTTTATAGTATGCAGTAAAATTACGTATGCAGTAAACAAATAGTATGCAGTAATAGCTTCGTAAGATTTGTTATTGGTGCCCCGAGGTACTCCCATGTCTCTCACCACTACACTGAGTTAAGGTGGCTCTTCCCCCCTTTCGAAGACAATATTTCCCAGGTACGTTCCTTTATCAAATCATCAACAACCATCGTCCTTCTTACGCCTAACCTTCTCCAATTCAAGTCCTCAGTCCATTCCCTTTCAACAAGATCTCGACCTTCTGAACTCTACATCCCTTCTCACAGATCTGCCTCATTTCAAAACTACTTCATAGCTCGCGCTGTCAATTTCTGGAATAACTATCAAAATTCGGTATTCCCCCTCTATATCCCCATTCAAAACCCTCCTATTCCAATAACAGTCAGATGTTTGCTAAACTTTTGATATTATACATTTCTATTATATCATTCATCACCAAACGATAGTTCTAATCTATACTGTAAACTTCACTAGAGATATTACAATATCGTCCTGCTCTTAATACCACTGAATGCATCTATTGTTTGTTTATTTATTATTTTTTATTCTTATATAATTAAAACTGTACCTATAGCTAGAATTAGACAATGATGAGTCTACATATTATTCATTATTTAAATACTCTGACATTTTATATTGTGAGATTTTTCTTTCCTTTGTTTGTAGAAACACACCTAATTTTACAGAAGAACTCAATGTATATTTTATTATTTTATTTTTATATAAGTGTATAATTATAATTTTTCCTATTGTGCATAGTTTTAAGTGTTTTGTATATAGATTTTATTTTTGTATATAGCTTATTTAACTAATATTTTCTTTACGTTCTATTTTTTTTATTATTGTTTTATTTTGGCCAGATGTAGTCTTTTAATTATGTTCTATTTTGTTATTCTGAAGGGACTTTGTCCCAGAATAAAGTTATTTTCTATTTCTATTTCTATTTCTAAAACATTTTTTAAATGGTTATTAAGTTTACGGCAAAAATTATCTAAATCGGACCAGTTTTAGCAACATGACACTGTATTGAATTGTTCACATACCCTTTTACACTGCTTCAGTTTGTTAAAGAAACCGTACTCCGATGATTTCTCTGATAGATTATTAGGAAGATTGGTCTAATTCAATTGTGTTATTTTTAATCAGTATTTTAAATTGAAAATCGAAGTCATGTGAGTGGGCACACCAGTTTTTTTATTTAAGTAATTGGTGGCATTGTATTGACTGCCTTTACTCTATAGTTCTTCCAAGTGGGGACCTATCACTATCATTCTTGACAATGCCTTTAATGCATTTTCAAGTTAATTTTATTAATTTGATTGGACTTTACTATGCCTATTGTTGCTCAAATGCGAGACCGAGACGGGTATTGGTCTTGCAAACTCAGTCTTGGTGTAGGTCTTGGTCTTGGAAAAGAGTCTTGCGAAGGTCTTATAGTTATCTATTGGCTTATTAATATATGGATATTACTGTAATTTTTTAGATAGGAGAAATATAACTAAGCTCGAATGAAAAATTAGAAGAGTTAAATGCAAAATTTAAGTATATTGGTTATACCAATTCTTTACATATAGTAACTAAAATTGTCAAGTATTTGTATGCATTTTGACTTAATTTTTATTCAAAAATCGATTTTCTTTACCAGTCTTGGTCTTACAACAGTTAGGCAGTCTTCGTCTTGGTCTTGCTTATGTCAATAAAACATCTAAATGCATCTATTCTGTAGCGTTATTCTAAGATCTAAAGTAACATATTTAATAAATAACAATAAGCTTATAGGTATCTGCAACACTCTTGCGAGAATCTCAAGACCAACACCAAGAGTAAGACTGAGTGCGCATGACCAAGACTCGTCTTTGAGCCACGCTAGTCTTGGTCATTTCATATTTATTTCTCGTTAAAGGTAGCTTTAATCTTTCTGGTTTATAGCTTTTATAATTTTAGAATAAATGTGGTGATAATTGGCATAAGCTCCCAATACCAGCGGATATAAGACACGATGATAGAAAGTAACTAAATTTATAAATAAATTTTAGATTTATTTATTTTTGACCCCTCTATGGCATCTACAACTGATTTTATTATTGTTAAGTAATTTTCAAAATTCATAGCTCGCAGGATGTGCGACACCAGTTTAAAGTTTAAAAATAAAAAGCAAATCAATATTCTTAGAGGCTTGTAAGTTGGATGAATTTCTGAAAATTGTTTAATTTCATGGCTTATTTCAGTTTTTTGTTTCTTAAAGTAATAAATGTGCTATCGTACAAAATTTTTATTCAAAGCACAATATTACAAAAAACACAATATTATTATATATTGTATATTATTAATAAAAGCAGAAAACAATTGGACTCACAGTTCAACTTAAAGTATTTATATTTACATATATAGTGTATAGTTTTATAAGGATTTAAACACGATTTAGATGAATTGCATTACATATAAAATGTAAATACAATCAATTTTATTGAAGTTATATTTAAATTGTGTGGACAATAAGTTTATACTAACGATAGCGTGATGAGAAATTAGCAACGAAAATTGTGTAGTTACTGTAATTTAAATGTGTTTGAGGCTGTACATTGAAACACATACAGTTAAAGTGGCTTTACCGTATTTCTCGACGGCAATTCGTTCTTGGTGTTTTCCTTTTCCAAGTCTTCAGAACCAAAAATCCTCCCTATATCCTAGAACTCCTTACTCTACGTTCCTCTATCTAGTCACTTAATGCCAGATCCCAACCTACAGATGTATATATCCCTTCCCATTGAACCACTTCCTTCAGCAAATCCCTCGGCATTTGTGCTACCTCCTTCTAGAAATCTTTACATATCGGCAAACGTCAATCCCCATATACAAATTCCTTCAAACAACTCCTGTTCCACTACCAACTTTATATTAAATCTTCCACAATCATGTAAGAATTTTTAGATTTTATTTTGCTTATTAACAGTTAATTGACTAGTACCATTTTATTTTATGTTATTTATTTTATTTTATTTTGTTGTATATTTGCTTATTTCTACAAAACCAGACTAACGTACATGTTTCTTGAAACTTGTCATTATTCTTATGGGACTTAAGTCCCAGAATAAAAATATTATTCACTTCAAAAACTTAAATATTAGGATTAGGAACTTTTAATTGGTTACTTAATACATTAAGATAAAATATGAAGTTCCTGGTAATAAAACACTGTTGCTTCATAAATAAATATTTGAATAAGCAGTATTTAATTTTTTTTTTATATATATATATAATCTGAAAGTTTACTTTTTTCCTTTCCTACCTATTCTAGGTAAGGAAAGTATTGCGATCGGATCAAATTTCCAATATGCGGTTTTCGACGGATCTATACGTTTCAGAGCCCCTTGATTCCGAAAAACACATTTTTAGCCATTGGTCTGTCTGTGTCTCTTAAGATTTTCTCGGGAACTAGTGAACCGATCTTTTGCTTCTTTTTTTATATGGTAGGCTTTGGAACAACATGGCACCCCTCTTACATCTACAGTCTTCTACAGTTCAAACCCGTGGTCCACTTTCAGAAAACAAGATCCCGTG
Source organism: Nezara viridula (assembly GCA_928085145.1). NCBI lineage: Eukaryota > Metazoa > Arthropoda > Insecta > Hemiptera > Pentatomidae > Nezara > Nezara viridula. Next base: position 38,734,056 of record OV725078.1, read on the forward strand.
TTTCCGACCTTTATATCCTTTCCCATAGAACTAAGACATTTAAATATTCTTTTATTGCCCGATTCACTGCCTCTGATATCCGCCATGCCTCTTCTTTGTCCTCTTTCAAATCTCATCTCTACCAATTCCTTTCATTTTATGAATCAAATTTTGATTATGGTGAATGGTTGTTGAAATCGTTTGAGTTTTAATTTTAAAAATCAACTCATAGTGCTTATAACATTATGTTTTTCATTTCCACTGATTTCTGTTTTTCTTTTCATTTCAATATTTTTTTTTTCCAAAATGGGTTTACTTTTTGTTTTTTTTAAATATATTTTCACGGAAGATATTGTATATATTTTTTAACTTTGATTAATGTATTATTTGACCAGTTATGGTTTTTGTTGCTTGTTCATGACTGTTATTATTAAGGGATCTTGTCCCAGAATAAAGTTTATTTTCTATTCTATATTGTTTTGCATATTATCGTACTTGTTATGACATTTTGCCCGGTGTATTATCATACTTAATATAACACATTCTACTGCATATTACTATAATTTTTATTGCATATTGTACTGTATTTTATCATACTTTTTATGGCATATTATCATACTTTTTATGAAATATTATTATATGCCATATTTCATTGGGTTTTGTTGAATATAAATTACTTATACTAATGACTACTCTTAAATATTAGTAATAGATAAATACTGGATTTTCACAAATTTTTTAACGTTTGGTGATGGATAATTTCAATTATTTGACTTTTATAAGTCCACAATAATATATTTTAAATAGTCCGAGATATGAAATATTTAATGATAGAGTCATTAAAAATTTCTCCCATAGACAAGGCAATATTTCTTTCGTATTCTGTGGTAACCTTGATTCTGAAATCCTTATCTTGTGTCCTAAAAAAAAAGAACTGCACTCGGATCTACTGTATCTTCTCGTTAATTTCCCCCATTTGTTTTACACGACATTACGAATCAACCTAGGCCCCGAGAACATAACTTTTACTAATGACAATCTCGGAGCTTCGTCATGACCCTAGCGCATCGACTAAAATTTCCCAGCCGTGAAGAGCATCGGACGTTCCTGAAGATGCGATCACCAAAGTTATTCCGACCCAGTCGGTAGTAATAAATGAAAGATTAGAAATAAGAAAAGTAAAAGCGAGTGATTAGTTATATGATGGGATGGAAAAGGGGCTATTTGTAAAGGAGCGGTGGTATAATGAGACCACCAAGGCAGTCGGACCTTTCTTCAGCTCACCATCCCCTCCAGCTTTCACAACCTCTTGCAACACTCGGCTTAATCATTTTACTCCACCCCTCTCTCTCTCTCTCCTGGAGAATGGCGAATTTCTCATGTCTTACAACAAAAAAAAAGAAGTAATTGTCTAAAAAACAAAACCAGCAAAGAAGTAATGCTATTAGCCCTGGAGCCAGGGCCCTAAAATCGACCTGATCGCAGGCGAAGGTTTGATTGTAAATTACGAAAGTGTATGTTACTCTGAGTAAAAAAAACCTTGTCAGCCGTTCCGGAGCCGCTGCTTTCAAATATGGCGGCTGATTTAAAGAATATTAGGCCAATAATTTGAGGATCGAAACGAGAAATCCATTGCGAAAAATGTGAGAAAAGTTTTTATTTTTTTAACTTGTGTATATGGGTTTAGACATGTAAAAAACAAAATTACTAACGCAGGCCACCAAGGGAAAACTTTTTACAGCCAAAAAAGTCCGATATTTTCGATATTTTTTGGGTTTTTCATCTATAACTCCTAAACGATGCATCAAAGCGAAAAATGAGTACATAAACTTTAAAATTTGGTTACGCGGTAAGGTCAACAAACGCTGAGCTTTACGAAATTTGCCAAAAACTGAGACGAATTACTATCAATGCCCCTGTAACTTGGAAATTATTTTCCCAAGAGGAAAAACCCATAGAATCAAAGTTGTAGAGCATCGAATTTCGCGTATACTCAGTATCAACTATTTTAATGTAGGCCACTTGCTGCGAACAAAATCGGTAATCTACCGATGGTTAGAAATTGGTAATGAAGGTAAACATGATTTTCAATATTTCAACAGTATGGGTGTCTATTAGTTATGAGTTAATTTTGTTTAAAGTCTATTACATGCAGTATAAGCCTCTTTTCCAGCTCTCAACAGCAAAAGATTTTGAAAAATGATATGCCGAAAGATACCGAATTTTATAAATGAATAACGAATCCCGATTCGAGATATACAATTGGCCCACAATAAAAATGTCAGTACTCAGTATACGCAAACTTTGATGCTCTATAACTTTTATTCTATGTGTTTTTCCTCTTAGGGAACTCATTTCAAAGTCACGGGGCCATTTATAGTAATTCGTTCCAGTTTTTGGCAAATTTGGTAAAACTCAGCTTTTGTTGACCGTGGCAAATTTAATATACCTTACCGCGTAGCCAAATTTTAAAGTTATAGATGAAAAACCAAAAAAATATCGAAAATATCGGACTTTTTTGGCTGTAAAAAGTTTTCCCTTGGTGGCCTGCGTTAGGAATTTTGTTTTTTACATGTCTAAACCCATATATACAAGTTAAACAAATAAAACTTTTCTCACATTTTGCGCAATGGATTTCCCGTTTCTATCATCAAATTATTGGCCTAATATTCTTTAAATCAGCCGCCATTTTTGAAAGCAGCGCCTCTGGACCGGCAGACAAGGTTTTTTTACTCATAATAACATACACTTTCGTAATTTACAATCAAACTTTCTTCAACAAAAAAACAATCAAAACTGGCTCCAGGGCTATATAGTATAACCACAAGGCTGTATATAGTGTAAACGTATGAAAAAAGGACAAAATGCCAATTTCGGAGACTGTAATTATTATAAAATAAATAAAACGTAATCAATCTAAGAAAAACTAAATTTTTCTGAAACCCTATGACCATTAAAAAAAAAGAATAAATAAAAAGATAATAAAATAATTTTTAATAAATATAATTTTCTATCGGGATCTTTGTTTGTTGGGCGTCTGGCTTTACCAGTTTTTCATCTCTGAAGAGATAAATCTAGAAAATATACTTACCCATTATTTGGCCATCATTAAATATATTTATTCTACCATGCTAGCTCAGGTGAGAAGGGGTTAGGTTGGATATTTTTATAAAGCAGCAAAAAAAAAGGTTAAGAGATCTATTTACAGAAAGAAATATTTAGAGAATTAATACTATTTTCAAGCAAAAGGAATGAAATAAAAGGAAAAAGAGAGATATCAAACATAATTACTATATACAATTAGAGATAAATTGGAAGATAATAATGAAAAAAAAATACAAAAAAGATACTTATTCTATATACAATAGTATGACATGCCACATATAAACGTCAATAAATAGTCAAGATATAAGATATAAGAGCACATGCACATGCTAAAAATAGGAATTAATAATCAGTCACAAGCAAACAAAAGAGAGAATAATGAAGAGAAGAATAGTTGGGGTGTTCAGTCAAAAAGGAAGGCAAAAATAAATGATAATATTTATTTTTTACATATGCCGACGTTTCGACCTGAAGTTCAGGCCTTCATCAGGGCTAAGAAAATAACCAGATAACAAGGTATGAGAAACATAAGTAATGATGGTAAAAAAGATAATAAACAATAAAAAAAAAAATAAAAAAAAATTAGAAAAATAAAATAGATAAATATAAAGTAAAATGAAATTGTTAGAATAATGACTAAGAACTAAGAGATAAATAATAAAAACCGTTACAAAGTGTGGAATGATGAAGTAGGCATAATCAAAAAAGGTGACAAAAGTGTTACAATGGGAATCTTAGAATAAAATGTAAAACATAAAAAAGAAATATGAAGTTATATAAGAAATGAAAATAAATAGTAAAATCAAAACATTGAGAATGGAGTAGTTAGATAGAAAATTGAGATATTGTAAAGTCTATCAAGATGTACAGACAATGTATAATATAATAAAGAGTTAAAAACAGAGAAAAGGAATGAAAGGAAGGAGGGAAGAAATTGAGAAAGCTGAAATAAGAAATAAATAAAAGAAGTACTACCTGTCTCCTTAAGTGTCGCAGGGAGAATAAAAGTCGTTACAAGGGAGGGGGAGAGGGGAGAGATGTGTAGGTGGCGTCACAATTTTAAAAAAGAGAGAATAGTTTTTTTTTTCAATGCTTCCTTAATCTTGTTATAACCCTTTACCCACAAAATAGTAGGCTGTCTCCTACTTAAAACTTCCTTTATTTCATAAATCCCCCAAAAATGAATTTTGCTTCTTTTAATGATACCCATCTATGTTTACAGGTTTATAGTAGAAGGATATATATCGATAAATTAAGAAACGTTTCATTGCAATCGAAAAATAAATATATTTCGCTCTACTGATACCGAAGGTAATGAAAAGTCTTATTTAAGGGTTTTTAGAGGTTCAAAAAACGAATATCATCTTTGTTTATTCCTCCTCTTACACATTCCCTATCCAGCACCACCCATCCCTATAATCCTCCTCGAAGGTTGAAGCGGCAGTGGACCAGAGACCTTTTGTGAATAATCATTTATTGGAGTTTTGGAATCTACCAGATTCTCCACTCATGCCATGTCTGTGTGATTATAGTGCCTCTGATCAGCCTCTACTGGTCCTTAATACCAGTAATGCGACTGAATGAGAGTCGCTGGGATCTTCTAGAGTCCTGCCTTTCCTACCATGAGTGGGGGGAAAGGCTTGGATCGGATATCTTGAGTGAACAAATTTTATTTTATTTATAAATTTTATTTCTTTATTTTTTTAATATATTTTATAGAAGTACGTGTGTATTTGGGTAGTTATTTTGATTAGTTTAGTTTATTTTTGTTTAGTTTAGTTTATGTACATTTACTTTCACTTATTATTATTTTTATGTATTATTTATTTATTTTATTGATGATAGAGTGTGAATGTGCCCTCTGAACACTATTATAAATGTCCTGAATTGTGACAGATTGTAATATCTCTCAATAAATATGTATAAAAAAAAATAAAAATAGTTTAATATGTACTACACAAGCTTTATTCTTGTTTTCGGAACGAATCTCGACAAAATACCAGATTTTTAGTATGTGATCTTACTTTCGACACATGTCCGGTTTAGAAATAAATATAACATACAGCTATAGTAAGAGTATATTGAAACAAAAGTAGATTGGAGTATATTGAAACAATTAATGCTGACATAATGAGTAAAGTGGGTTCAAATATTATTATAAGGAGAAACAAAGATGAGATTTGTATTTTAAACCACGAAAAATCCATAGTGCGAACTTTCATAGAAAAAATTGTTTGCTCAAAATTTTGGCCTTCGATTTTATGTTTTTTAAATCATAAAAATATAATAATTTCAACATGGGTGGAGCCATTTTTTTATTTATTGTACGTAGAGTGTGAATGTGATCTCTGAACACTATTATAAATGTCCTTTGAGACAGATTGTAATATCTCTCAATAAATATGTATAAAAAAAAAATATGTACTACACATGCTTTATTCTTATTTTCGGAACGAATCTCGACAAAATACCAGATATTTGGTATGTAATCTTACTTTTGACACATGTCCGGTTTAGAAATAAATATAACAAACACCTATAGTAAGAGAAGAACATTGAAATAATTAATACTGACATAATGAGTAAAGTAGGTTCAAATATTTTTATAAGGAGAAACAAAGATGAGATTTGTATTTTAAACCACAAAATACCTATAGTGCGAAATTTCATAGCAAAAATTGTTTGTTCAAAATTTTGGACTAGGAGCCTTCATTTTTTTTTTTTTTTTTTTAAAACATGGCTCCACCTATCGACACGAAATTTAGAATGAATTTAGGGTCCTATAAAATACACGAAATCACATAAACCAGACGTTCGCAAATAAATTTGTCTTAAAGATAGAAATAAAAAGGTTCGGGGAGTTTTTCTTTATTTATTCCTTGCAAAGGATGGAAATCTAAAGGTATGGTTTCGGATAGAAATAATTTATTTTTCCAACGGTTGCAGTAACGTTGACTTAAGAGAAAATCCTGAGGAGTTATGAATGTTTGAGTAAACGGTATGAAAAAAAATCCTCCCGTAAAATTAAGCTCCAAAAACTTAATTTTTTATAATTTCAAAACAAATTCGTATTAAAGAGATGCAATGGACGCTTTTTAGCTTTAGTTTTTACCAATCTGAATCGTTTTTCATCACAAAGCTTTGCTTGGCCTACTTTGCTGAAATCGTCTTTGGGTTTTTGGAATTTATTATAATAAATTAATACTCGTCCTCACACTTTATAGACAAGAACGTTATGGATTCGAACCCCTGCCTCATCCACCATATAGTCCAGACCTCGTACCATCGGATTACTACTTATTAGATCCATGGCCAATTTTCTTCAAGAGAAAAAAATTGATAATTTTGCGGAAGATAAAATTGCTGTCCAAGAGTCCTTAGACGGCCATCCCAAAGAATGCTATTGGCGTGGGATCGAGCAATTGACTAGCAGATGCTAATGACGGAGATAACAATGGATTATGCTTTGAAAATTAATTAATTGTATTTTATATCAAAGAAACAATAATACTAAAATTTGGCTGTTACTTCGCTGGCTTTTAATACCAGTGAAGTGGTCGAGGGAGAAGCGCAGGGATCTCCTGAAGCCTCGCTTTTCCCTCCAAAATTGGGGGGACAAGTCTGGTTCGGAGTTCCCATGGCCGATTGTAAATAGTGTAAATAGGTATGCCTGCGTCTAAGATGTTTATTTTATTTTTTTAAGAACATTTTAATTCTATTTTATTTATTTATTTTATTTTATTATTACTATTATTATTATTTTCTTCCCTCATTATGATATTTTATTTTGTTCTTATTTCGCTGTATATTATTTTGAAATTACCTTATTTATTTTTTGATTTTGTAAATATGGTGTGAATGTGCTCCCTGAACTCTATTATAAGTGTCCTTAATTGAGACAGATTTTAATATTTATCCATAAACAAGTAATATATTAGTTCCAAAATATTTTGTAGAAAAACTTTTTTTTTCTTTATACAGCCTATTACAATTTTTTAAATTTTTGAAAATTTATTGACATGAAAGATGTAAATAAGAAATAAATTACCTAATAATATTAATTGAAAAAAAAAGAACTACTAAAAATATTCAGATTGGTTTTTAGTGTCCATTGCATCTCTTAAATACAAATATGTTTTGAAATAAAAAAAATTAAATTTTTGGAGCTTAATTTTATGGGAGCATTTTTTTTTTTTTTTTTTTTTTTTTTTTTTTTTTTTTTTTTTTTTTTTTTTTTTTTTTTTTTTTTTTTATATCGTTTACTCAAACATTCATAACTCCTCAGGATTTTCTCCTAAATCGACATTACTGCAACGGTTGGAAAGATAAATTATTTCTATTCAAAACCCTACCTTTAGATTTTCCTCTTTTACAACGAATAAAGCCTTTTAATGTTTAATTTTTTTTTTTTTGTTTAATGATAAATATTACAATCTGTCTCAATAAAGGACAATTGTTTAATTAAACAATTTTTTTCGTATTACAGCTATTATTTCTGTGTAGGATGGTCATTTTTGGTAGTATTACATTCTAAATATATGTACTTATGTATATATAGGTGTTCTGTAATTAGAGGAAAATTTTTATAGGAGTGATAGCATATCTCAATGGCTCCAAACAGTTCAAATAAGCAATGGACCGAATTTCAGTAGAAATATAGGAAATCCAGGTTTTTGGGAAAATTGTATCTAGTTTACTGTTAAGCAATTATTAATTATTCAAGTTAAACATTCCTTTAGTAATCGCTTCCTATTCAACAAAAAACCTGATTTACTTAAATTGACATAAAACTATGATTTCCAACTTTTATGCTATAAATTTGCCAATTGTTTATATAAACTATATGTAGCTCTTTAGGCCTCTTATCACGCTTAAAAAATTCCTACTACTTACGGGACACCCTATATATATATATATATATATATATATATATATATATATATATATATATATATATATATACATGCGTTTGTATATGTAGCCGTTTTAATATTTTATTGTACTTTCCCCCAGATATGCTGTGTAATTCGAACTTTTAGTAGTCCACAAACACCACATTGTGCCAATTAGTTTGGATATCTGAGAATGTAACGTATTTTCAATTAATTTTCACATTGCTTTATATCAACCAGGAAAAATTAAATATCAATTTCAAAATATTTATAATATAAGTATTTTATGTAAAATATACAAACCAACGTTTTGTATTTTAAATACTCAATACTGAATTGAATTAGTTCATTTTAAAGTATTTTAATATATTCGTTTGTAAAAGAATCCTTCAATGTGAAAATTGAGTTTAGAAGTTTTTAGAGATTTGATTGTATTGAATTTGTAATACTATACTTTGTGGCCATACAATACATTACCCTTAGTTAAAAATCTAGTGCGCGGATCATACAACTTTTACTCACCGCTCTACTTCTTAAAGCAATTCTTGTCTTGCAAAATTGGCTTATTACAATAAGTTTTTGAAGCGCCTTTTTAATTCAGCTGCATCTTAAACAACACAGTTTTGGTTTTCGGCCATATAATTCAATACAAAAACTCATCAAGATCATCAAAATAACATAAACTCTATTTATTATATCAATTGTAGGTAATAAAAACCTGAATTCTGATTGACTGTAAAAGATTTGAAACAACATATATTTAATCATGAATAAGTGAGAATTGTACTACATAGTAAGAATTATAGTTAATTAATCTGTATAACTTTTAATATGTATTTAAATTCTTATATTTTACCCTTGCAAATTTTACAAAAATACAGGTCGATAGGTCAAAAGTTGTCACACTAAAGTTGTCACAAATGTTCTGATTTCACAAAGGAAATTTTTTTTGGAATAAATCGACAATCTATACCTAATTATTTAAATATAATATGAGATCTAGAGTTACAAAACTACGATAAATGTATTTGAGATTATAAACATATGCTTTAAACATCCATGAAATATTTTAATATTTCACTACTTTCACACAGGTACAATGAAATAGTTTTTAAACAGTGTCATTACCTTGATTTGGTGGATTTTATATAATTTTTCTTCAAAGTTAATAATAATTTTAAAAGTTTACATTTAGTTAGGAAATTGTATTTAATTTCCTTGGATCCTCAATGCTCCTTACTTTGTCACACATAAAATAATCCATAAAGACCTCAATGTTCCATATGTTTCCGATTTGGCCGAATCCAGATACCTATCCTTCCATGATAAATTTCATAACCATCCGAATCCTCTTGTTTCTAACCTTGCTTCCTCTTCGATTCCTGATAACTCTCCGAGGCGTCTGAAAAGAAGATGGCCTCGTGATCTCCTCATGTAGACAAATTATTAGAGTGCTACCAATGGGTAGTTTCTCAACAAGCGTGTTTCATGTTATTATATTCCTCTGTACACATTTACTTGATGTATTCATACTAATACAGTTGTAAATATCATAATAAAAGTAAAAAAAAAAATCCTTGGAAACGTGTGATTTCCATTAAGAAATATTAGTTTTCCCAAATTAGTATTTATAATTTTTCTTAACTCTTAATTATCTTTTATGACTTTATATATCAGATATTGTTTTTTTTTTCTAAAATTCTTTGCTTTCCAACGATACATTATGAGTATACCTTCTGACTATTATTTCCAGAAATTCATTTTCGACCTAAATAAACATTTTTCCTGGTTTGCCATTATTCCATTATCAAATACTTTCATACTTTATATTTATCAATTTTTATTGGTACTGTGATTAAGAGAGAGTTAATTTTTTTAAATAAACCAAATTAAAGGTGTCATGGTTGAACATTGGACATTCAATATAGATAAGACCTAGCTGATATTAAAGACCACTTAATAATACACTGATATACTGAGTTTAATCAAAATGGTTACAGCCGTTTTTGAGAAAATCGTAAAAACGTGTTAAATCGATGTAGTACCACTTCCGGTTTGCCGATTTTGACGAAAAAATTCCTATAACATCCCAAAGATAGAAAAACTTTAAATACGCAATTTCAGTTTCGTACTTTCTTTCGTTTTTGAGCCAGGCTGTTCAAATACATACATACGCACACAGACCATGGTTATTGTGGGACTTGGTTATTTGGACTCAGGGGACCTCAAAACATATATTTCCGTCAAAAATTCAGATTCGAAAAATTTCCCGTTCGCAATACTTACCCTTAATATATATTACACGTATAGTTAAGTAAAAGTAAACATTTTCTTCTTAGTATTTTTAATTAGTAATAGTATTTTCAAGTACTTTTTAGCAAATAAAAAAAAAAAGGATTTGATTTATGAAATACTTAGAGGATATTGAACTTGAAATAATCTGACAATAGATCAATTTTATTAAGAAATAATACTGATTGATATAAATGATTTATTCCTAATTAATTTTTTTCTGACGCATATCCGCTGTCTACTTATTTCATAACTCCTTTCATTGCAAAAATAAACCTATTTCTCCAGGAATTAGTTGCTGAGCACCATTTTATGATAGGTAAATAATTTGTATTTGAAATACTTTTTCTAAAAACAATTTAAATAATTTATAATTACAATACACTGTATTTTAAAAACACAAAATATTTGGTATTCTAAATACTGTATTTATTTATTTTTTTTAATATTACTTCTGTTATCACATTTACTAAACGTATTATTTCTTAATACAGTTGTAAATATCATAAATAAAAAAATATTACAATCTGTCTCAAAGGACATTTATAATACTGTTCAGAGATCACAATCACACTCTATGTACTATAGTCTATGTATGTAAAAAATTATGTTTTTGGGTCTTTTTTTTTCATACCGTTTACTCAAACATTCATAACTCCTCAAGATTTTCTCCTAATTCAACGTTACTGCAACTGTTGGAAAGATAAATTATTTATATTCAAAACCATACCTTTAGATTTTCCTCCTTTGCAACGACTAAATAAAGAAAAACTCCCAATAGGTTTTTTTTCAGTCTTAAGCCTAATTTATTTGCGAACGTCTGGTTTATTTCATTTCGTGTATTTTATAGGACCCTGAATTCATTCTAATTTTCGTGTCGATAGGTGGAGCCATGTTTAAAAAAAAAAATGGAAGGCTCCTAGTCCAAAATTTTGAGCAAACAATTTTTGCTATGAAATTTCCCACTATAGGTATTTTGTGGTTTAAAATACAAATCTCATCTTTGTTTCTCCTTATAAAAATATTTTAACCTACTTTACTCACTATGTCAGTATTAATTGTTTCAATGTTCTTCTCTTACTATAGCTGTTTGTTATATTTATTTCTAAACCGGACATGTGTCAAAAGTAAGATCACATACCAAATATCTGGTATTTTGTCTAGATTCGTTCCGAAAATAAGAATAAAGCATGTGTAGTACATATTAAACTATTTTATTTTTTTTATACATATTTATTGAGAGATATTACAATCTGTATCAAAGGACATTTATAATAGTGTTCAGAGATCACATTCACACTCTATGTACAATAAATAAAACAAATTATACAGAAAGATAATATATATACAATAAATAACAATAAAATAACTTAAAATAAATAAATGAAAAAGAACACATACATACTATATACAATATTTACAATCAGGTGAGAGAAATCCGAGCCAGACTTGTCCCTCCAACTGTGGAGGGAAAAGCATGACTCCAGGAGATCCCTGAACTCCTCTCTCAACCGCGTCACAGGGGCTAAACCCCAATATTGTTTTTAAAAATAATAATTAAAATACTATTTTTTCCCAAGTATGTTTCGTATGAATGGATTCCCGCTCGACATCGCTTTTCCTTTCTTGAAGTTATACTAAAAGAACTGCAAGAAATTATCTCACAAACCGTTCCCGTTATTTATCCAATTATACATATATTATCTCGGTCAAGGTGTCCAAGGATTCAGAATGTTTAAATACTCATAAAGGATAATCAGAGACCCATTTATCACTCCTATGGGGCCAGTAACTGGCGGGTCGCCCCTGGATAAAAAAACAAAAAAAAACGAAAACAAAACAAGGAATAGCAAGAACAATGGGGAACGTGCTTGGCTAAGGACCCAGGATAAATGTTCACTGTTGAAGTTCCCGATGGATCAGGCACCAGCTTTTCTTATCAGTCTATTATCTCGAATAGTTCTTGTATCTACAAATCGCTTATATCAGGGAGTATAGAAGAAATTATATCATACCTTTTCTTTTTCTCTCTCTCTTTTAACTAATATATTTCCATTATAAATATAATTGCCATTTAATTTTCATTAAAAATTATGCCGGTTTGTGAACATTTAATTAACAATTTTTTGGATCCATTTTTCATCCCAAAATATACAAACGAACAAAAATATTCTTTAACAGTATTTTCTTCTTTTTTACAGATGTTTTTCTTTTTGTCGGTCAAGTTAAAAAATAATTTTAATTAAAAAGTAAATATTAAAAAGAACGCATATGTATTATAAAACTTTATCATATATATGTTATTAATATTAGTGTTTTATTATTTACTCATTTTTTTTAGAATATTTGGATAGTAACATTTTTTTTTTATTTTTTTTTTTAGAAAGAAAAAATAGCCACCAGTAAAAATCTTGACTGAGAAATAGAAAAAAATGTCTGATTGAGAATATATTGACAAATAATTTCTTTTAGAAAATTTGTACAGGTGGTAATAATATGTACAAAGAAATATTTGAAAATGGCCAAGGGGCCGAAACGTTACAAATAAATGTGATATAATTAAATAAAAGTTTTTTAATAATGATAGCTACATTTTTTATTTGTTTGTGTATTTTGGAAAGGAAGATGGCTCCGAAAATTTGTTAATTATTGTTATTTTATTGTTCATACACTCACATTATCGCATCTCATCTTTAAATAAAAAATTATATATATATATATATATATATATATATATAGATAGATAGATAGATAGAAGAATCAACTTTATTCTGGGACTACGTCCCTTGAGAATAACAATATTGTACATAAAATTAAACATTACATCTGGCCAAAATGTATATTACAATAAACAAAAACAAACAAACAAACAAAAAAAACAACTAAAAAATAAGGGATAAAAGAAGTGTTTACATAACTGTACAGATATCGGAAGCCATAATATGAGAAATAATGTCCTAATACTGCAAAATAGTTGCTATACACAATACGCTATGAAATTATAAATGAGCGACAGATAATAATAAAGATGTTATAGTAATAGTAGTATGTTCGTAGAACATAATAGTATAATCGAAATACAATAATAGTGTAATCGTACATACACAATATATACACCCAATAATACAATAATAGTGAGAATACAATAATAGTACAATAGTATATATACAATATACATATATTAATATATATATACATATACATACATACAATGCAACAATAGTATAATAATACAATATAGGCTACCCAGCGTCTGATTGAATTGTAAGGAGGAATTGGAAAAGGAGGGTTTTAAATGTGGATAAGGATGGTGCATGGCGGATTTTAAGTGGGATGGAATTCCAAAATGTTGTGGATCGGACAATCTTTATATATATGTGTGTGTGTGTTTAATGTTTGGTGTTAATCGATTTCAGCTTTTATGTCCTATTTATTTATTTTTTTTATACATATAATAAAGTAAAACAGAAAAATAGTTTTATATAATTCCCAAAAGAATAATAGAGATGTACATAAAAAAAAAGGATAATTTCCCGTCAGGAGATCTATTACATTACATAAATAAAAGAAAAAAAGCTTACGATTATTAACAATATACACAAGACACCTAGAACTATACTATACTAATGCACTTACAAACCAATGAAAAATGTTACACACTAATCGCTGCATAACAAAAAAAATAAATAAATATAAATAAAACTCCTCTTTTAATAAGCATATAGTCACCAATAATTAAAAAACAATTGCGTAAATCAACAATATATACAAAACAAAACAAATGAAACTATGTACACGATACTTAAAACTATATAAAAAACAAATGATAACGATATGAAATAAACTTATAAGAAAAAATAAAAAAAAGGATACTAAATAAAATTAAACTTCTCCAATGGAGGAGTGAAAAGTCTCCAATAAATAAAAATATATTTGTTATTTAATATATTTGTTATTGTTATGATTGTTTAAATATATTTAAAAAACCATACAGCCAAGAGAAGAAAACATCAACATGTATGTGCTTTATAACCTGTATAAATACATAAAATACGGGCTTAAAGATTTATATTCTCTAGCTTAGTAAAATATAATTCGTATACAAAAACAATAAGCGTTTTCTTACTCACATTTCTCAACATAGCTTCAAAATCTTAGGAGTTATTTATTTTTTTTTTCTTGAAAAGGTGATAATTCGGGAGCCTGTGTGCAATGACCTAACTTCGTAATGTCAAGCGAAAATGTTTTGAAGTGAATAAAAAAAAGAATTTAAAAAAAGAAACCTGTACAACCACAATCTATTAATGGTCTTAGGTTCAGTACTTGCTCTAGGACAACGGTGGTGCAAGGAAGTGATTTTTCAGGTTTTTCCATCTGATTAATTAAGTGTTTAATTAAGGTGCCCATTTTAGACAGCCTAGGATAAGTTCTAAGAGGGACACCACATCTAAGTACTAACGGACTGAAAATTTTCCAAATTTTAATTTTAAAAATAAAAGGACTAAGTACTATCGACCTCAATCTTTTCTATTGTAAATGTGTAATAATTAATCATACAATCACAAACATACTTCATTCCAACAAAAATGTGAATCCGACAAGTCATTGCTCCGAAACAGAGGTGGATTTAGTACTTGCCATATTTCATCACTGCTAACCTTGTTTTTTTTCTTGCCATAGAAAATACAAGAATAACTTAGAAGTTTGATGAGCGCTTTGATATTTGTTTTCAACATGGGATGAAGTTAACATAAAATATTTTTCCTTCAGTTTAATTAAAGATTAAAGGTATTTGAAAGAAATATGGAAGAAAAAAATACTAGAAATCACTGTTTATCCCAGTTATATATTTTTGAAAATTTAATTCGCTTAATTGAAAAAATAAGTACCATTGTAACTGCAAGAGACCACGTCGGTAGTAGAAATTTGGAAATTCAAAAGGTCGTGTGTCTCCCAGCTAAATTATCAATTTGTTTTTTTAAATTTTTATTTATGTTATTTACAACTGTATTAATATAAATACATCAAGTAAATGTGTACACAGCAATATAATCTCATGAAAACGCTTGTTGAGAAACTACCCACTGGTAACACTCTAATAAAGGATATCATGCGGCCATCTTCTTTTCAGACGCCTCGTAGGATTATCAGGAATCGAAGAGGAAGCAAGGTTAGAAACAAGAGGTTTCGGATGGTTATGAAGTTTATTATGGAAGGATAGGTATATGGGTTGGACCAAATTGGAAACATGTGGAACATTAAGGTCATTATGGATTACTTTATTTCTGACAAAGTAAGGAGCATTAAGGATTTTACGAAGGATTTTGGATTGTAAGGATTGGATACGAGAGAAATCCGATAGTTTAGTGGAGCCCCATAGCTCAACTCCGTAAGTCCAAATAGACCTTATTATAGTCATGTATTTGAATCTTTTGTAATTAATTGGAAGTTTAGAGCGTTTGTCTAGTAAGTGTTGAAGTAATCGGAAACGTCGAGCGGTTTCTAGTCGTTTCAGTTTGGTATGAGGATTCCAAGTTAGACGTTTGTCCAGGTGGAAGTCCTAGGTAGTCATAAAAATAAAGAAAAAAAATGTTGGAAGAGTAAAACTGTTACTTAACTTTATTCATATACCTTAGATTAATATTTAATGTTCAAGTTCGATTACGTAGCGTTTTAGTGAGCGTGTATACAGGGGTACAATGCAAAGTTAAGGGTTAAACAACTGAGGACATTTTTTTTTATACCTTACTCCGACAAATCATTTTCCAATTCCCTAAGTTAATTAACATTGAAGTAAAAGTAACAATGTTTAAAAAAGGATATCAACAGTCATAGTTTATGAATAAAATAAATTCTTTTGACTGCACTTCTTTAGGTAGAAAATAAGAATACAAATCCTTGAAAAGTTAGAAGCAGTCGTGATGCTGGTTGGAGTTCGAAAAGCGAAATCTCTAATGGATTTAAAATATACATCAGGGAAGTCACGAGTCTGGCTACTATGTTGGATGATAGGAAACCTCTAAGATCCAAATCAAAATACGACAGGATTTAAAAAAAAAAAAAAAATTTCTATGTACAGCATATAAAAAAACTAGGCTCTCAAGTGTGTGTGTGATTTCCTTCGGTTTGAAAACTCTTTTTAGTTTCTGCAAATTTTCAGAACAGTTCATTCTTTGCACAAGTTAAACTGAGACGTTCTAGTGTACTAAAAATGATTGCTACGGACTTTTTTTTTTTAATCTATTTATTGAATAATAATACAATCAGCCACTGCTGGAGGGCTATAAGTATTAGGGCTAAACGTTCTCATTCATACAATATATACAAATAATAAAGAAATAAATATAAATATAAGAAGTAAATAAATAATACTGATGAAAAAGGTAAATCAAAATAAAAAATAAAAATAAACAAATAAAATAAAATAAAAACTTCTAAACACAATCATAACTATATACATTCGCCCAAGAATCTCCGAGCCAGGCTTTTTCCCCCACACGTGGAAGGCAAAGCAAGACTCCAGGAGATCCCAGTGCCACTTTTCCAGAGGCATCACTAGTATTAGAAGCCAGTGGAGACTGAAAGACGGCACTAGAGCCACAGACGCTCAGGACATGAGTGGAGAAGCTGGCCATTGCCAGGACTCCAAAGGCATATTTACAAAAGATCTCGAGGCCACTGTCGTTTCAACCTTCGAGGGGGATGGAATGGATGCTCAGAGCTGGGATAGGGATTGCGCTAGAGGATTGGGATGATGAATGAGGTTCTGGTGAAAGTTGGAGAATCTGGATGGGATGATGTTATGGACATATGGGATGTTAAGGTCGTGGTGTAGGGTCTTGTTCGTGACATAATATGGAGCATTGACTATTGTTCGAATGACTTTGGACTGGAAGGATTGGATGCGTTTGATATTCGATGATTTAGTTGTCCCCCACAGTTCAAGTCGCTACGGACTAGACGTCTTTTATTTTGATGTGTTTATAATAAATTCCTACTGATTTTCATGTTATTAAAATACCTCTTTTACATTGTGGTGTTGCGTTTAGTATAAAAACTGGAAAAGTAAAAGATGAAGACTTCGAAGATGATCATAAGATTCTGTAGAAAAGCTACTGGATAAAATCTAATCGTATATCGTCGTAAACTATATTTTATTCTGGACCACTTCCAAATTGCATGGTTCCGGAAATATTACAAACCTCGAGGCAAAATCTGGAAAGCAATTTCACACCCAAGCAGTTACTAAAAATACCGTTACAAATGTTATTTCATTAATAAAAAATCTTTTCAACAAGAGTTTTATTTAATATTTCAGCTTAAATGTAATTTTTGAATATTCTAAAAAACAACAGTCATAAAAATCAATTTAATATTTTTCTTAGATTTGATGTACTATTCTATAGTAGTTATTGTTAAATTAAATATCATAAATTTGGTTGTTTTTATTTTCTATCTTAATCACAGTTACTTCACCATTTGTTTCATTTTGTTAAAAACTGCTATCCTGAAATTTATTTAAATTCCTTACAATTTCAAAATTTAATAACTAATTTAAAAATATTTTTTATAAAAATTATAATTCCATAAAAATTTATTTCATCACAAAAATGGTAGGTCTAAAATAAAAAAAACTTTACCTTTAAATTTGTGTCTTGTTTTTGCTATTGAACCAAAATCCACTAAATTTTGAAAACTCCTTAATTGTTTAATATATATATATATATATATATATATATATATATATAAATGTTTTTTTTCTTTATATTGGTAATAAAGACCTCTTATCTTTTGTCACTTTAACCAGGCTTTTCCATCTCTGCCTATGTTGGGTTATTTTTTTCCAGTTATTTGCAGGCAGCTCTACTGCTTATAGTTTATTTAACCTAGCCATCAGTTTTTTTTTGGCCTTCAACGTGTTCTCTTGCCTACTATTGAAGCATTCATTGTTTTGTTAAGGCTTCCTAATAGATTACTCCGAGCTATACGCCCCGCTCTTCTCAGCCTCTTTGCCATCATGAGATATTGATTGATCAGTTTCTGTATGTACTTCATTATTATTTATACATACCGGGCGAAGGACTGATAATCCTACCCCGTATTATTTAATCAGGAATTGCGATTTGGTTTTCCAGGATGTCAGTGCCCCCCTTGAGTTTAGCCCATGGACGGTCTATTTCGGTTAAAAGAGTATATGTAGTTAGATGAGTTAAATACAAAATTAGATTGGTTATACCAATTATTTACATATAGTAACTAAGATTGTGAAGTATTAGTAACTATTTTGCCTATTTGATTTTTATTTAAAAAATCGACTTTTTTTACCAGTCCTGGTCTTGGTCTTGCAACAGTTAGGCGGCCTTACAAAATGCAAGACCAAGACCGATTTTGGGCAACACTAATCTGAGCTCACCTAAGCAACATATATCTGTAAGGAGACCACATCTCGCGACCAAAGATCTTCATGGTCTGTAGTGCTATATATATATATATATATATATATATATATATATATATATATATATATATATATATATATATATATATATATATAGCATTCTCCAGGAAGAATTGAGTAAAATAAATATGCGAATAAATGTGAAAAAAGCCAAAATAATGAGGATTGTCAGAAAACAAGGAAGAGGAGACAGAATAGTGCACTTGAGTGGAGTCCCATTGGAACAAGTGAAAACTTTCAAATACCTCGGTGCCCACATCAATCAACATGGATGGATCGATGGAGAAATAAAGGAAAGAGTGAAGTCTGCAGGAAGGTGCTTTAACGCCACCAAGCAAGGATTGAACAAGAGAGAAGTGAGTAAAGAGACCAAAACGACCGTGTACAAAAATACTTTCCTCCCAATAATGACCTACTCCAGCGAGTCATGGACCCTCACCACAAAGCACATCAGCCAGATTCAGGCCATGGAGATGCGATTCCTGCGCATGGTCGAAGGAAAAACAAAGAGAGATCGCATAAGAAAATGCATAATACGGACGTAATTTAAACGTAAGAGTAGCCGAAACGGTGATGGAGGAAAATCATTTGAGATGGTTTGGTGATGTCTTTCGAATGCCAGAGAATTGAATGGCCAGGATAGCGTTGGAAAGCAAAGTTGAGGGAAGAAAACCTCAGGGAAGGCCCAGGAAGACCTGGGAGGCTAGTGTCAAGGAAGCCTTTGACAGAAGGGATATTGACTGGAGGAGGAGGCGGCAGTTGGCTCAGGATCGAGAGTTGTGGATTCGGCTCTACAAGAAGGCTCCTCACACCGCCTAGCAGTAGAAGAGGAAATGACTAAGAAGAAGAAGAAGGATATATATATATATATATATATATATATATATATATATATATATATATATATATATATATATATATATATATATGCGCAGATATTTATATACTGTAACATGGGGTAACTTTGGGACTGGGTGAGTACCTTTGTGACAGCGGGTAAAATTTAGTTTATGGTGATTCCGTGGTAGATCCACTGTGGTCCAGTTTGCAAAAGGCATGTACTGCGCTACTACCTTGCGGCACGCTACTGTTGAGACACAAGCTAAGGATTCATGAAAACAGGAATTTTGAGAAAAAAAAATCAATGAAAATAAATAAAAATGTAATTGTACAACGGGTGCAGTTAACTAGGGTTCCCTACAAGCACTATGAGCATACTGCCGCAAGCTAGTAGAGCAGTGCATGCTTACACAAAACACATTTTTGCTGACTGAACCAACAGTGTAACCACCACAAACTAAATTTTACCCGCTGTGCCAAAGTTACTCCATCCTCCATTTATTCACACTCACGTAGAGCGTCACGCGATTATTATGAACCTAGGTTCTGTTTTTGCGCAGCAATGACAGCAATTATCTAAAACATGTTCTGTAAGACCATCTGCTGGTTCAACCTCACCATCCGTTTTGATCGTCGAAAGCTGATTGATATCTAAACATTACGAATAAGATATAATTAAATAAACAAAATTATTAAATAAATTTACATAAAATCTGCCTCATGTAATTAAGCTATCCGAGGGACTCAAGTTTTTTTCCTCGTGCCGACTGGACTGAAAAACACGCGGACATAGCCGTCATCATGCTCAGGCATCAGGCCCGTGAGCATGCTCCATAAAAATGGCATTACACAGCTAATGTCACTATTAAGCCATAATTGGAGAATTATGCAAAACGGACAACCCCGACATATGGCAAGGGTAAAATATGCATACATTACATTACCTATCCGCGCTATGAAAATCATTTCCGAACATGGAGGCTGATTACATAGGAAGTTATTATTTTTTTTTTAGGGGAAAGGAGCTGGTCATTATATCGTTATATGTGGAAGTATTTTTAAAATAAGTCCTTCGCAAATGACTTTTTGAACTAGGTAAATTATATACATATAAGTACTACAGTGTAATAACAAGATGTCGGACCAATTTCTGATTAAGAACTATGGGCTAAGTGACTCTTGACAATATTTAATATCCATAATAGGTCTACACTTTAAACATTTACTTCGAGTCCGATTATGTTTAATTGGTAAATTTAATTTTCAAGATATCTGTAGAATGTAATATTTGATGATATATTATAATATTTACAAAGAAATAATATATTAAAAATTAAAATAATAATACCGTTTATTAAAGTGCTACCAAAGGGTAGTTTCTCTACAAGTCTTTATATTTCTTTGTTCACATTTACTGGTTATATTTTTACTTTAATCCAGAACCATCGAATTCCAGTCGTATCCAATCCTTACAATCCAAAATCCTTCGTAAAATCCTTAATGTCCTATATTTTTTCACAAATAAAACCATTCATAAAGACCTTAATGTTTCATATGCCGCTGATTTAGCCCGAGCCAGATACCTATACCTTCATGATGAACTCCAGTCCCATCCGAATCCACTTGTTTCCAGCCTTGCTTTTTCCTCAATTCCTGATAATCCCCCTAGGAGTCTGAAAAGAAGATGGCCTTCTGATCTTCTTACTTAGAATTAAATAGGGAGTGCTACCACTGGGCGTATCTCTTCAAGTTGTAATTTCAGTTGTAAATTTCATTAAATAAATAACAAAAGAACTTTTATCCAGCTGTAAACTTCAGGAATAAAAAAAAAATTAATATACAGTTTAAGTTTATCTTTTGTAGTTTGACTTCAATTCATTGTATTATTTTTCATTTTTAAAGTTTATATTTATTAATTTAATATTTTTGATTTAACTTTGTAATTAAATTGATTTTTTTCAACTCGAAAAATCTTATAAAACATCAACTGGAAATCCGTGATCAATTAGATTACATAATATCCCATAAATAATAGAAATTATATAATAAGGCGATAGTATATCTCAATAGCAAAAGAAAAGTCGTATTGACCATGATCCGATTTCAAATAAAAAAGTAAGAAATTTAAGTTATTTGTTCTTTAAAGTAAGTCGTGTTTTTTTGTTGAATAGGAAGCGGAAAAAAATACTCAATTTGGGCAATTGCTATCCATTTACAGCACAGAAACCAACACAATATTTACTCCAATTGCAGGTAAAATTTGTCTTTCTTAAATTTTTTTTAAAGGCATTTTTTTAAGAAGCTAAACTATAATTTCTGTTTTCAGCAAATAAAAAAAGCGTAACCACTTGTTTTTTTTTTTTAATTTTTTTCAAGTGAGCTGGAACTAGTTTAGCTAATTATAATTTTGTTTAGCTAAATACAAAATATATATATATATATATATATATATATATATATTTTTATATTTATTAAATAATATAACATTCTGTCACTTGGACAATGATTATAGGGAGGCAAGATCACATTCACACCATATGTACCAACAAAAATAAAAATGAAATAAAATAAACAGAAGCAAAATAATAATTAAAAAGCACATACCATAAATAAAAAATAAAATAACTTAAAGATAAATAAATTTAAAAAAAACATACATACATATATAAACTTGGTAATCATTTAAATAAAAATAATAGAGCATCTATTTATGGAAAAAGATGTGTAAAAACTTGTTCCTTTAAAAAAATATACATTTAAAAATTATTATTCAAAATAATATCCAGTGTGTTTTATACAGATCTCAGTTGTGGGAATTGATCCTTATCAACATCAACGAATGCTGTATTCGACTGCAACGTTGAACTATTTGAAAATTCAAGATAGGGGCCTATACTTTTATACAATAATTTTTTTTTCTCGGAAGAATCGAAATTTTCCATGTTGAGGTATTTAATTTAAAAAGTAGGCAGTGCTACCACTGGGTATTATCTCTTCAAATATGTTCAAATTCACTCATTTTTACTAGTTGCACTGTTTATACAGTTGTAAATTACATAAAATATATAAATTAAAAAAAAATGTTGTGAATAAAAATTTTAGTCATTATATACACTGACAGGCAAAAAATTCCACCCACTTGTTACCCATTAAGGAACCACGTTGGAAAAGTTGGCTATGGGAAAAATTACAGGCTGCATATCTTTCGTTTCTTCTTTTCCATACCTTTTCACGAGCGATCGAAGAGCGAATCTTGACTCATCTGTAAAAAGTACAGCACTCCATTCGTCCATAGTCCAATGGCTGTGTTCTCGAGCAAAAGCCAGCCGTGTTACTCTGTGAGTTCTGGTCAACTCTGGTCCTCTTACTGGACGAAAAGCCATTAATCCATACTCATTTAATCTTCTCCGAGCAGTACGTTCAGAAATTTGCACACCTCGAGCTGATGAATGGCTTGAACAACGGTAAGGAGCCGGTTTCGGAAAATTCTCAAAGTCAAAAACCGGTCATCGCGTAGTTCTGTTACCCTAGGCCGTCCAGAACCGGGCCTTCTATTGTAAGAACCAGTTTCCCGAAAACGCCTGACGGCGTCTCGTAAAGTTTCATATGGAACTCCGATGGCATTAGCTGCATATCTAATGGAACGTCCATCATCAATAAGTGCCACACCACGCGCAACATCCTCAGCACTAAGAGGCATTTTTAAACTTAATATTTACAAAATTAAAAGCCGAACACTAAGAAATGTGCTGTAAGAAACGGCACTGAACTAATGATACTGAATAAACATTTTGATTCCATAGAAAGTAAACATTGGAATCTAGAATCATTTTATTGAATTAAGGATTAAGGGTTGTTGTCCTCTATATTAACATTCTTAATTGAAAACAACCAAAAAGATTACTTATTTATTCATAAAAAAACAATAGACCAATCCAAAGCAGAAATATTTTTAGATGAAAACATGAAAAAATCAAGTGGGTGGAATTTTTGCCTGTCAGTGTATAAAGAATTGATATAACCAAAATACTTTTCCAATTAACTTTTGCAATTTTTCATTCGGGCTTAGTTAGGTTTCAACTATCTGAAAAATTACAGTAATATATCTATAGTAATAGGCCAATAGGGAACTGCAAGACTGTTGCGAGACTCTTGCGCAAGACCAAGACTCGTCTTCTTCGGCAACACCAGACCAACACTAGACACGGCTTCGCGTCAAGATGCAATTATGAATAATAATTCATTACAAAGAGGACGAAATACTGAACATTTTTCTTTCTTAAAGTATGCAGGTCCGATTTTTAGTTTATGAGATATTTTACCCGAATGAGCGTTACATAGCTCATTTTCATTTACTCTCCACAAAAGAAGTGCTAAGCGTGCCTGAAGAATTTTTATCTTAAAAAAAAAAAAGAATAAAGCCTTCTGTAGTATGCCGATAATACATCAATCTAAAAGAGGAGAGGCCGATTTGCATGTATCAATTATTATTCCGATGATATTTTCATGTGAAAAAGAAAAAAACTAAGTATGGTATAAGAGTTATAAAGAGGCGGTGACATTAAGTGCGAGAGAAGCGCATACGTAATGTTCTCACCAATGAGTCGGACACGAACCATCGGGATATAATGGACCGAGGGGTCCAAGGATTAATCACTAGGAATCCGGGATTAAGCAGGTCGGCGGTAAATTGATGTCACTTAGATGATAGCTTAGACATAAAACAAATAGAAGTCTATGACTGGCGCCAGTGGCCCCATTGTGTTGGCCTGTTTACCAGCCCCGCCGAAACCGAACCTCTCCTTCAATTATTTCCTCCTCCCTCTCTCTCGCATTCGAAACTTATTCAAAACCACAATATGTGAATAATATTTTCGATATGAGGTAGTTAAGATGGATCATCGACTGTACTTAGTAAATAGTTATACATAAGTATTTATTAGCTTACAAATTTGGGACGATTAAAAGTTACTAGAAGTGATGCCGTTCGAAAGGCGATCCTGGATTTAATTTTGAGGTGGTTTCACCCCGAAAAGTTTTTTTTCTATTTTCACTTACCTATATATGGAATATAATATTGTTTATTTTTTTTTTCAAAATGGTGTTACTTTTTATTTGTTTTAATATACTTTCACTAATGATACTGTATATATTCTTTAATGGTGAATAATGTAATTTTTGGCCAGATGTGTTATTGTTATTCATAAGGGACCTCGTCCCAGAATAAAGTTTATTTTCTATCTATCTATCCATAATGACCAAGTCTCACAAAATAGTCTGATTGTGTTTTTGTGTGTACTTATGTGAACAGGTTATCTGAAAAACGATAAGTCGTAGTGTTGTTCAAATGCCAGACCGAGACGAGTCTTGCAAACTCAGTATTGGTTATGGTCTTGGTCTTGCGCAAGAGTCTCGCAACAGTCTTGCTGTTATTTATCAGCTTATTACTATAGAGATATTACTGTAATTTTTTTTATTTATTTATTTAGATATATAATATTCTGTCTCGTGGACAATAATCATAGTGATAAATGAACACATTCACACTATATATACAGAAAATACAAAATTAACAAAAGTAAAATAATAACTAAATAATAATAAAAAGAACTATGTACAATAAAAAAAATAAAATAAACTAAAGGTAAGTAAATTAAAACATAAAAACACAGCCATACCTATATACAATATATACAATCAGGCAGGGAACCCAAAGCCAGGCTTCTCCCTCCAAATATAGACGGGTAATTTTATAGATAGGAGAAACGTAACTAAGCCCGAATGGAAAAAATAGAGGAGTTAAATGCTAAATTATATTCGTTATACCAATTATTTACATATAGTAACTAAGATTGTCAAGTATCAGTAACTACTTTGCCTTAATTTTTATTCAAAAAATCGATTTTTTTTTACCAGTCCTGGTCTTGGTCTTGTAACAGTTTGGCAGCCTTGGCAGCACTTTGCAAGACCAAGACCGATTTTGGGCAACACTAGTCGTACAACACTGAAATACAGCAACATTTTCGTCAAAATCGGCAAACCGGAAGTGGTACCTTGTGTCATCAATTTAACGCATTTTTACAATTTTATGAGATAATTTTGTTTATAAAACATGGATATATTCAGTAGCTTTTTATGCAGTATAATTTTAAAAAATAGAACATATCGTTATTGTTTAAGTATTTAGCTAATGTTAAAGTTTTAAGCTAATAATTGTTTTTTTCCATTTTGACAAGGAGGGCCTTTGGGCTGAAACCCCCCACGTAGATCCGTCAGTGATATGTTCGTACGAATGTTTCGGTATTTGCACGAGGTTTTAAAGAATTCTACGATGTACGAAGTTCTATCAATAAATGATTTCTAGATTTGTTTAACGAACAGGGATTGAAATGGAATCTTTTAAAATTTATTTTTAATCTGTTTTGTTATGTATGGAATCTTTAATTTCAATTTTTTTTCTAGTATTTCGGAACCAGAACTTTTTCTCTTGCTACTTTTCAAGTAAAGGTTTCTAAAACTTTCATTATTAGTTATTCTCTGTTTTTGGTAATGATAACTACATTGGGGACATATCCAAACACTTAGGGACAAGAATTTCACAACACATTACCAACTGCAAAAATACAAAAAACATTAATGCTTTAGAACATCACAACATAAAATTACAACACAAATTCAATTTCAATAAACCACAGATACTAAGCACAGAATAAAAAAACAACAATAGAAAATTACTTGAAATCATACGCATCACAAAAAATAATAGAACAGTAAATAACAAAACTGACACCAAACACATTTGGGGACACATTATGCTGATATATTAAATAAACTAAAATGCAGCTAAATAATAAATAATCATTTAACAACAATAGTAAAAAAATAAATCATCATATACAAAGATCACTAGTATCCCCCATAGCAGATATCCAATTATTGGTCTATAGGAATGTTAATGCTCTGGATATTATATACTGTAATTTATCTATAACATAAATTTAAAACATGACAAAGGAGCACATCATACTTAAGGAAATTACAAAATTAATGTAACAACGCAACTCTAACATGAATTGTAACGCGTTATTTTTTAATTAACTCGTTTTTAGCTATGAATCGATAAAAAAACATGTGATTGTAAGTTCTGAAGATGGGAGTAAATTTCCCGAAACGTTAACATGTAAATTAAAAAATAAATCAATTGTTGTATATTTGGAAGTTATCATTGCCGAAAACAGAGAATATCATACAACTTCCCAGCAAAAAGAAGAAAAGAAGAATTTAAATAGTTATTTTTCTTGTCATAGTTATGTTATATTCGGTGCCATTTTTTAAATGTTTTTATAAAAAGCATTAGGCTAAAGATCAGCAATAATAACAGAAGCTGAAACGTTGAATAATAAATAAATAATGTGAAAACGTTTATTAGATTATATTCCAAGATAAATTATGATTTTAATCTAAGTCCAAATAATAGTATTTACTTCTGTTTAAAGTGAAGTTTTATTTAGTTAATAAAATAATTTAGGCTGCATAATTTGAACCATTTTCTTAATTATTTCTGACTTCCTTGGCTTCAATTTGACTTCCAACTCAATTTTCGAGCCATTAATTTACATTTCATCCAACAAACACATAATTGGATTAATATTTATGTTCACTTTACATATATACATATATTAATCCAATTATTTAGCTGTTGGATACAGTATACATTAATGGCTTGAATAAAGCGTTAGAAGCTGAAACGTGGCCAAGGTAGCAAAAAAATAATAAATAACGGTGAAAGAAGATATACTAAATTATTTTTTAATCCAAATACTCTTTATTTGTAACTTCACTTTTTTACGTTTTAAAATTTTAAAAAGTTAAGTTAAGTGACAAAGAAAGATTTTATGGATTAAAAAATAATTTAGCCTGTAGGTATTTCACCATTTTTTATTATTTTTAGATAAACTCGGTATCGCAAATGTATTTTTCAAAATATACTAATATTTTAGAAAAATCTCGTTCGATTTGTCTTAAAGTTTGAAGAAATGTGGATACTGTTCAAAAAAATGGTTCTGTATAAATATTTCTGGATTACTTCAATTACTTTCTCTTGAATAAACGAAAAACGGTTTTTTCCTTGATGTACCTTTATTCCAAAAACGGCTCGTTGAATTTGGCCCGATTTTGGAGAAAAGTTTGGGACAAATAACCAAATGATCGAACAACTATCAACTTTATCATATTCTCTTCACTACTTTAAGACGAGTCTTGGTCTTGTGCACTCAGTCTTAGTCTTGCGCAACGGTCTGGCATTAGCCGAGTAGCCTTACTTACTTATTACTATAATTTTTTAGGTAAGGGAAACCTGAATAAGCCCAAATGAAAAATTGGAATAGTTAAATGCAAAAGTATATAGATTATACCGATTCTTTAAATATAGTAACTAAAATTGACAAGTATTAGTAACTATTTTGTCTTAATTTTTATTCACAAAAATGATTTTTTTTTTTTACCAATCTTGGTCTTGCAACAGTAAGGCGGAGTAGTAAAATTTGTTTTTTTTTATTAAAATAGATTTTGATCTATCCAACGGACACAAAGAACCTTAAAACAAGTATTTTCATTGAAAACTATAATTCTGTTTTTCACGATTTGAGTCATAGTCATAGTAAAAAAAAGTCGATTTCAAATATATAGTGATTATGGGTCTCTAAGGTATTTTTATCAGAAAGCTATTTTAAAAAATTGGTATATTATTATTGAGATGTTTTTATTTTACTATATGGTATTGGTTGTGATACTGATATATACTGGAGCATCAAAAACATCCTTTACCATAGTTTCTGTTTATATATATTTCGTATAAACATGTGGACCTAGGAAAAAAGTGCCAGTTGAATTCAACGTGGCACAAGGTACACACTACGCAACCAGTAAACGGTAAGTGATTATATTTTATTTGCTTTTCGTTACATACAAAAACATTATTCGGTATTACTGAAACTTCTGATATATGTATATATATATATTTTAAATTTAATATTTATATTTTATATATATTTTTTTTGCCTCGGGATCTTCTAATATAGAACTTTAATTTGAGTTCTACCAATGGGTAGTTTCTCTTTATGGTGTACATGTCATGTTACCGATTTCACATTTACTTATTGTATTTTCTATGTAATACTGTTGTAAATTCCATTAAAATAATAAAAACAAATATTTATTTTTTTTTTTTTTTCTGGATTTGTCCTCATATTTTATGTCACTACAGTACAACTTGAACAGACGGATATTTTGCTCATCATGAGTAAATAAATAATCATACATTAATGAATTTAAGAACGAAGATGCACATGGTGTCCATATCTAATCGTAGTTGTTAATAATATGTATTGTATTTTAGCATTTTTATAATATAAATTATATTCAATAGTTTATATTTTCTTAAATGGGGTGGATAATGACATGGCCTAACTTAGCATCTGTCCCATTTTAAGAATAACAGTGACCATCATTAACCGTTAAGTTCCTCTCCCCCTCCCACCATAATTTCGCTAATAAGCCAATTTTTTTTAATGGGATGAAATAATTTCTGGTAGAGGATCATTCCGAAGAAGAAAGCTGACCATTGTGGCCAATCCCAGGTCACGTTTCGCTGTAACACTGGTAATATTTAAATTCAACTTTACTGCGGAAGGGACTTACTTATGTACAGAATTAATTTTGAAACTTATTATTACTTCTATTTTTTCCCCAAGTTTTAGAGAGAATAATCCTCCGCACGATAACCTGAGCGATCTGAGATTTGGGTAACAACGCTTGGATGGAAAATACCAATAAAGAATTGCTTACAGAAACCGTTCAATCAATATTTCATGATGAGAAAGCGAGGAGGTTAAGATGGGTGGAACATGTAGCTCGGAGCAGTCCTTAGGGAAGCCTCTACACAACAATGAATGAACGCCTCAATAGTAGGCAAGAGGCCATGTGGATAGCTAAAAACTAGATAAATAGATCTAATCAACAAAGATGATGTGGAGCTCCATCCAGAAATATTTTAAGAAATATCATCAGAAAGGTAGAGATGGAAAAGGCTGATTAAGACGGCAAAATATTTACAATATGTGCAAAGCTTAACAGAAAAAAAATTGTACTTAAAAAAAAAAGCTTGAACGAGTTTTAGCAGAAATTAGTCCATACCATTCATTTTAAAACTTAGAAAAAAATAAAATAGTTTTTTTGAACAACTAAATATATGTTTTAAGCTTAAAATTTTTTTTGTTTTTTGTTTTAGATATATTTTGTTATAATTATATGTCGAATCAGAAAAATAAATCAGATTTTTTTATTGTCAGGAAAATGCAGTGAATTTTATTTATATAAGAACCACAAATTTTTCTTAAATAGGTAAACAAAATTAGCTCAGAAATATTATAAATCAAAATTAACCTAGTGAAAACAACACTATGAATAAAGTAAATATTTATAAAGATTTACTATTAACTCATTGTATTTTTAAATAAAAATTTTAAATTTTAAACAATTATTAATAAATTGTTTTAATAAATATGTAATAAAGCTCTGCAATTTTTAAAACCTCAGCTTAGATTAGAGAGAAAGTAATTGTTATACTTTCATTTATTTATTATTAAAGATTGGTATTTATTTATATTTTATAAGGGCTGAATAGTGTTGACCAAAATCAGTCTTGGTCTTGCACTTTGCAAGACCAAGAACAAGGCCGCCTAACTGTTGCAAGACCAAAACGAGGACTGGTAAAAATAATCGATTTTTTAAAAAACATTAAGGCAAAATAGTTACTAATATTTGAAAATTTTAGTTACTATATGTTAATAATTGGTATAACCAATATACTTTTGCATTTAACTCCTATATTTTTCATTTAGTAATAAGCTAATAAGAGACTGCAAGACCAAGGCTGAGTTTGCAAGACCAAGACTCGTCTCGGTCTCGCATTTGGGCAACACTAAGCCTGAACTATATTAGGTTTTTTGAAGAACATCCATAAATTAATTTATTTGTAAATTACCTTGATATCGAGAAAAATGAGAAAGCAAATTTAGTCTTTTATCGCATTTTTATATTTATATATATATATATATATACAATCAGTTAATTATTCATGAAAAACTTGAGTGTTTCTGACAGCGTATTGTGTACCAGTTATAGTTACTCCGCTGTTTGGAGTAAATTAATTTTTTATATTATTAAACAAAAACACACTAGTTTATTTTTGTTTAGTTTAGTATCTTTTAGTTTATATATATTTACTTTAGTATTATTATATTGCTGTTTATTATTTTTATTTATTGTGCATAGTATGAATGAGCTACTCTATTATTACTTGAATTTGACAGATTGTAATATTATCAACAAAAATAAATAAATAAAATAAAATAAAAATTCCGCAGTTTGAAACTAAGAAATAGAAAACCACAGATGAATAAATAAAAAATTCAAGCTTATCTCCTAAAGAAAAGTAATAAAGAAACCTCCTTGAAACAAAACCCGGAATTGATTTTATTAAAAAATCAACTGGCAATCGGCCATTGGGGTATATCATTTGAGGTTTTGGTATCACCCACTCAAATGTTTTAACTGAGAATCTTTACAATATGTGTATAATATATTGTATATAAAGCACATAATCTCTTAATGAATTTAAATCTGTTTATTAATAGTACAGTTTCTATAACTGATAAATTTGCCTTAAATATAACCATGTTTTATGGAAAATATTATTTAAAAAATACCTCTAAAAGTATTGTTGGTGTAATTACAATTTTTTTTTAATAGGGCTTCAAAAATCATCTTAACATCAGTTCATGTAGGTGCTTAATTTCTTTCCTTTTCTACCAAAGTGAATATATATAAAAGCTTTAGGGCAAAAGCCCTTCCTCCCCTCCCCCCCCCCCCAAAAAAAAATGGAAATCCTAGATCTACTACTGGTAATTAGTTATTTTTATTCGGTTAATTTTTTCAAATTACTTTTGAATAAAATCATTCTTCATTCAAGTTATCCAACAGTACTTGTTGAAGGTTCACAAAAAAACACAGTTGCGGTTTGATACGAAGACTGTTGGTACCCCTGCTCCATGAACTTGGATTTGCTCACGTTTGGAATGAACAATCACTGCTTTGGCGTCTCACGACCTACGGTATTGCCGTTGGGACCTTTCAGGTTCCCCACTGTCGGAACTTTGAGACAAATATATTAAAGTCCCATATTATAATTTAGAATGATGTACAACTATGGAAAGAATATTTGTGAAATATTACTGTTTTCTAAAAGCTAAACTATTGTTAATTAATTTGTCTTCTTCAACTATTTGAATAATTGAATAAAAAATCTTTTATTTGAATTTGGATATGGACATTTTATTAATCGTCTCAAAAATATGACAAACTAAAAATTTAATTTACAACTTTTTCAACACTATTAGACACCCGCACTATTAAAAAAATATTTTCTCCTAACATCTTTCTCATCGGTTTAATTTAATAAATAACCACTCTTAATTTATAACGGTATTCTTTGTCATTTTTATTTCTATGTTTCGGGAATAAATTTTCCTCTCCTCAGAACCTATACTTATAAATTATATAATACATTACAGGTTCCATATTGGTGTAGCCATTCACATTTTTAAAAATTAATAATATTCTAAATTTAATTGAATTTAATGCAAATAATTTTATACTGAAAAAAAATTATTAAGGCAATAAAACCTATATGGGGCGTTTCAGGGTTAAGTGGCCAAACTGAAAATATGAACTGAGGATATCAAAATAAGAAAAAAATTCCTCTGAAAGTATGTCCGCAAACGCTTTGTTTAGGAAATATTCACACCTAAAGATTTTCGTTGTTATGAAATATTTAAGTTATATGAAGTAAATAAAACGTATTTATTTGTTCCGAATATTTTATTAATTAAAAGTAAACATTAAATTCATATTAAATGTTGTTCAAAGTGATTTCCTTAAGCTTTAAGACTCGCCATCTTTCTTCAACAGCACCAGTGGCAGAACAGCACTGGATATGTGTTATTGTTTCAAAAGATTCAATTATCCTTCTTCGTAAGGAACTAAGGTCATTCACCGGACGTGTATAGATGTTTTGTTTAATGTCTCCCCAAAAAAAAATCCAGAGTCAGATTTTGAGAGCGTGCAGGCCAAGCCACTGGTCCTGCACGGCCAATCCATTGATTGTGATAATAAAATTTAGCCATTGTCGTGGACCTCATTGGATAGTGTTAATCCTTATGTTGCCAATAGTTTTTATACAGTTAGGGATAAAAGGCCATGTTAGTATTCTATCTAATCCATCTCCTTAACAAAGCGTTTGCGGGCATATCTTCACTTTGAACAACATTTAACATGAATGTTAATGTTTACATTTGATTAATAAAGTAGTTAGAACAAATAAATAGGTTTTATTTATTTCATATAACGTAATTCATAATAACGAAAATCTTTAGGTGTGTATATTTCCTAAACAAAACGTTTGCGGTCATACGTTCACAGGAAATTTTTTTCTTGTTTAAAGGTCCTTAGTTCACTTTTACAGTTTGGCATCTTAACCCTGAAACACCCTGTATACATAATCTGTTCCAGTATTGGGTATGTTTAATAATCAGTCTGGTCAAGGGTCATTATCATTATTGCCTCACGTGCATTCTAAAGTATTCTAAATTTTATATTTTATTTTTTTATATTTTATTTCATTTGTCTTAGGAAATCAAAACGTTTATCTTTCACATGTGCATTGTCAAGTAAAATGAAATAAACATTGTTTGTAACATCGAAAAGTCCTCTTTCAGTTTCATTTGCTCCCCATTCTCTCAGAAAATGGTTAACAGTCAACCTAAACCTGCAGGTCTGATAAGGATTAGCGTAATCCTAATGTAATACATAATATTAAACGATGAATACTTAGACTTGTGTATATAAAGAGGATATTTTCACTTTTATCTCAGAGAAATCCCCAACGGAGTTTTTTCATTTATTTTTCACTAATTAGAATATCTCCGGCGAGCTTACCCATGGAATGGTTGAGCCTATTCTCGATGATTAGAAAAAAAATCATTTTATTAGAGATCATTAAAAAATTCAATTTATTTTAATAATGGAAAAATTTAATAACTCTTTTTTAATATATAAATCCTTATTTTTACATTCTATATAGACAACTAATGTATTTTAATCACATAAGTCCATTTATGATCACAAAAGTTATTATTTAATTTTTATAAATTAAAATATGAAATTGGAATATTAAATGAGGTGTTCTTCTAACACAAAGAAAGCCGATGTCTTTGCAATAATAAAAAAAATATAAATATTCATTGCTGTTCTTTCACATTTTTTGGAAAGTTATAAGTTTATAAAAGGTAGAGGAATTTAAAACTTCCTTAATGACTTCCTCAACCCATCCAATCATAGTTTACGTTTCGGAGCAATGCTCTCCAAGTTCAGAATAAAAAAGAAATAGAAATATCAAAATAATTGTCCATATTAAAGAAATATCGAATATTTGATAATGCAATAAACAACATTAGTGCATTAATAGAGTTAAAGCACCTACTGGAATGTAGAAGCACCTACCTACCTACTGGTAGGAAAAAAATTATCTTGATTAGATTCGATTTATTATTATAATAACTATTACAATTTTTCAGCAAAGTTGTAATTTAAATGAAGTTGTAAGTAAGAGAAAGGAGGTTTGGAAATTCGATCCTCGGGATTAAAAACAAATTTTGGATATTTCTCAAGCCAAATTTGCAAATCATTGCCAAATTAATTAATTCTACTTTTTTATCAAAATTTATTTTTCCATAGTATTTTAACGGTCTAAATTATAACTTGGAACATCAAGAACTTCACCGTTGAAACTTGGTTCCAACAGCAATACCCTGCACCCTGTGACGACAAAGTACTATTGGTTCGTTCCTAATTTTAACAAAGTTCATGGATCAGGATTACCAATAATCTCCGCGTCAAACCACAATTGTGGTTTTTTTAGTTCTCTGTGATTCTTGTTGGACAATCTTTAATGGAAGATTTCACAAATCATCTCTCTCTAGATGATGAAGAAACACCTTTTGTGAATGTGAAGTCCTTCGCTTCCAAACACTGCAGAGCCTAGACAAGAAACTACTAGAACGTATAGATATTACTAGACACTATGGATCCAGGATTTAATTTTGGAGGGGAGGCTTCAGCCCTAAATCTTTCTTTTTCATAACAATAACGATAATTACATTGGAAGAAAATAAAGAAACTAACTACCTATGGTGTTTAAGTTATTCCTAAAGTCCTTTTAAATGTAATTACACGAACAATATTACTTTAAGAAATAATTTTTTAATATTTTTTTTCCGTAAAACATGGTAATATTTTACGATTTTGGGAAAGGGTTTCAGCCCCAAAGCCCCCTCCCCTGTAGATCCGCCCGTGTTACTAGAACAAATCCACTAATTCATTTTTCTTTGCATGAAACGAGTAGAAGGCTTTTTATCGATTCATATGGATCGATTTGAAGAACTGTTGAGGAAAGAGACATTGTTCATCATATCTTCTATGAACATCTGTTTTTTTCTATTGGTATTACATACGTTGTACATCCTTTGCCATCTTAACTAGTCTTCCCCATCTCTGTCTTAGGCTATTTCTTTCCAGTTATCTGCAGGCAGTTCTATTGATCAATCTATTGATTCAATTTATCCAACAGTTTTTGGCCATTCACTTTTAAGCTCGTAAAGATACCTATACTTCCATAACAAACTGCAGAACCATCCGAACCCTCTCGTTTCAAACCTTGCTTCCTCCTCGATCCCTGATAACCCTCCGAGGCGTCTGAAAAGAAGATGGCCTCGGAACCTTCTAATATAGAACTTTAATTTGAATTCTACCAATGTAGTTTCTCTTCATGTTGTACATGTCGTTACCAATGTCACTGTATTTACTTGTTGTATTTTCCATATAATACAGTTGTAAATTTCATTAAAATAAACTTTAAAAAAAACAAAAAACTTTTAAGCATTCGTTGTTGTTTAGATGCTTCCTCATGGGTTGCTCCGAACTATATGTCCCACCCATCTAAACCTCCTTGCTTTCATATCCTGAGATATCAACTTACCAGTTTCTGTAAGCATTTTCCTGTTGGTCCTTCTCCTCCATGCGTTAGTCCTACGGAGATTGCGCTGGATCGCTCAGGCTATCATGCGAAGGGCTTTTCTCTCTATCAATGTTCTATCACTATCAATACTTCATTCCACTAGTGGATTCAGGATTTAATTTTTGGGGGGGGGGCTTCAGCCCGGAATTTTTTTTTGTCATATATATAACGATAATTACTTTGGAAAAACAGAAAGAAACTACTATATGGGAAAACTACCTATATGAAACGGTGTTTAAGTGATTCTTGAAGTCCTATTAAATGTAATTAAACGAGCATTAATACTTTAAGACATAATTTTTTACCATAAAACATAGTTACATTTTACCATTTTGCGGGAGGCTTCAGCCCGAAAGCCTCCTCCTCCCCTCTCCCGTAAATCCGCCTTTGCTTCATTCTATGGAGCCAGTTAGTGTCCAGATATCGCATCCGTATATCAGAACTGTATTTATCATCGCATTGTATACCCTTAAGTTGAATTTTTTTGAGGATTTTAATACCTTCTAAGTTAGAAGAAAACTCTGATTGCGCTTTATACGCTGGTCTATTTCTGACCGTTGGTCATTCTTTGAGGTTATTGTGGAGCCTAGGTATTTGATTTTTTGATTTTAAACAAGCTTGATTTTTCATTCTACGCAGATCCTGTTTTTGGGGTTACTATGATATTGTTCTTATTACTTCTCCAGGGCTAAGTTAAATAACATCGGTGATAGTCCATCTCCCGGTCGTAAGCGCATTCGAACTTTGAAAGGCTTCAGAAACTTCTCCTTGTATTAGGACTCTACATATATACATATCTCGGGAACGATTTTCTTCCATGCAGATCCAGTTATCGGGATAGAATTTTAGGTTTATTATCATTTTTGATATATTTACATGCAGGCCGATTTTCTCTGCTTCTCTTGTCAGAGTTTTAGTAAGTTTATCGATGGCCTCTTGGTTTCTTCTAAGGAAAGCAATATCTTCTTTACATCCAAGGATTTTATGATTCATTCCTCCACTTTCACTGTCCTTATCACCTTCTCCAGCGTTAAGTTGGACAACACCGAAGAGATTATTATTTTATAATAATACATCATTGTAACGATTCCAAATTCATTCGCACAGCCAAGAATGTTTACGATAAGCTTATCTAGGCAGCAGTTGGTTAAAGATGGAAACCATTTATCAATTATATGGGTTCGACCACCGGCCTACACATTTGTATTGATATTGTAACATCACTACCCTCTTAAACGTTCCTAATTGGGGATTAACTCGCAAGTTTAGGTCACGGACAGTTAGGATATTGCGCAGGGCTCAATGATGATCGATATGCTGATGGTATCGACCAGATGGTAAGGCACATCGATATGATGGCATTAGTGTGAAACAATGGCAGTTCTTTTCCTCTATTAAACGCTCCACTCGCTTGGAATCGACGGGTTAGGTGGGGCCACACGGGCGAGGCTTAATGCGGTCGTCTCCAGTGTCTTCTATGCGTCGTATGTCACAATTTAAACCGTGACGGCCCTGAACAAGGCGATGGGGGCGAAGCCGTCCTCAGGAGTATAAACCATTTGAGGACATAATATATATTAATAACAAAAAACTACCCTACTTTTAAAAATACCTTTTTAAGGCGTAGCAAGGAGTTTCGATACAAGACATTTAAGGAATAATTTTTTCAAAATATTTTTGAACAATATACTGAACAATATTTAAAATTGTTTCGCTCTAGAGCGATGAGCATTAGGGTTGTAAGTATCCATTCATACATGCTCTTAGATACTCAAGATTACGTACCATTAGACACTCAAAAGAAATAAATGTACAAATTCAACGTTAGTAGAATCGCTGAAATGCTGCTCTTCCAAACCACATTTATATGTTGTGCATTTAGCATTAAGCTAAAAATTTAGAATAACTTTCCAAGTATTTTTATTTTATATCTTAGATTCTAATTAGATTGAGGAGGTCAGATTTATACCATTTTGTGTGACATAAAGAACCTTAAGTCTCTAGTAAATTTCGTGTGTTTCGCACTCCTTCTGGAGTTATCACATTTTTTGTGGTTGGTGACAACATTGACTAAGAACCCAGTCTTGGCAAAAATTTAATGTTTCGATTTCCACGAAAATTCTTATTTTAGAGTTTTTTGAGGTGCGAAAAACGAATTTAAACTTGGTTCCTATCTAAAAAAATCTTTATTTTAGATACCGGATCTGTTAAAAAATATATATATTATATATGGTAGAGAGCTATTAGTGTTGCCCAAAATCGGTCTTGGGCGCACTTTGCAAGACCAAGACCAAGGCCGCCTAACTGTTGCAAGAACTAGACCAGGGACTGATAAAAAAACATCGATTTTTAAAATAAAAATTAAGGCAAACTAGTTACTAATACTCGACAATCTTAGTTACTATATGTTTATAATTGGTATAAACAATATAATTTTGCATTTAACTTCTCTAATTTTTCATTCGTTCTTAGTTAGGTTTCTCCTATCTAAAAAATTACAATAACATATCTATATTATTAAGCTGATAAGTAACAGCCAGACTATTGCGAGACTCTTCTCGCGCAAGACCAAGACCATGAACAAGACTGAGTTTGTAAGACCAAGAATCTTGTCGGTCTCGCATTTGGGCAAAACTAATAGATATCTTCGAAATAGATTTGGCAAATTGATGTAGAAATGTAAGGATAAATATCTTTTGTATAAATAAAAAAAAGTTTATATTCGTTTTTCGCTTCTCAAAAACCTCTAAAATCCGATTTTTACTTTCTCTTACGTATATATGTAATATATAGTAAGGGTGAATATTGCGATCGTTAAAATTTTGGAATCTCAGTTTTCAACGGAAATACATGTTTTGAGGTCCCCTGAGTTCAAATAACCAAGTGTCGCAAAATGGTCTGTGTGTGTGTGTGTTAACAGTATAGCTCATAAACGAAAAGTAGTACGAAACTGATATTAAGTATTTAAGGTTTGTATATGGGCCGGATGTGACAGCAACTTTTTCGTTAAAATCGGCTGACCGGAAGTGCCACTTTATATGAACGCTGAAACACATTTTTACAATTTTCTCAAAAACGACTCTAACCAATTTTGATCAAACTCGGTGTATCATTGTATAATTAAGTGGTCTTTAATATCATTTAGGTCTTATCCCCGTTGATGTCACTTTACAGGGCTTAAATGCCCAATGTTCATATATGTCTTCCTCTAAAGTACCTTTAATATGGTTTATTTTAAAAAGTTAACCATTTCGCATTATTCAGAGTTAGGAAAAAATGCTACATATAACTTTTGAAAGAATTCGATAAATTAATAAAGGAGAAAAAAATAAAAATGTAGAAAAACCTGCGTTCCTACAGACTGTAGCGCCTAAACGAATGTATCGATTTCAATGAAACTTCGCTATAGTCATTTTCTCGATACCCTTTAAATTTATCTACATAACATATTTCAACGAAAAGAAGCTGGAAAAAAAGTTACGGGGGATGGTAAAATTAAATTCCGAATAACTCAAATGGTTAATAAAATAATGTTTTTTTAAAGGTTTATGGAATTTCCTAAAAAAACAAAAACAAATCTTTAAAATCGGACAATTAGGAGGAAAGATGTGGTTTCTAGTTTTTTTCCCTGAAGAGGCGAAAATTTGGATAGATTTAAAATATACTTTTTTAATTGTTGAGACTAAAAAAACCTTTTTTCTACAGATATTTAATAAAGTGTCTTTCCTCAGAACATCTTTCATAAGAAAGTAGTACCTAAATTTATACTGTTATTCTCAGTTCTATATTTCAACACTGCAATCACCACTTCTGGAATCAACTTACTCATTGTCTGCCTGGATAACTTTTTCAACTAAAAATATCACTAAAATGACATCACTCAAAAATGTTGAAATTGGAGTTAGTCATTCTGTGGTTTATAAAATCAGATATAGTGAATTGATTTTTATTGCCTATCTTCTATATATTAAATAGACATTTTGTAATTATAATGGTCTTAATGACTTGTTATCTGTAAGCTTTAAGCTTTAGCTCCGTTAAAAATGCACTTCAAAAAATTTTATAATAGCCCAGCATTGCCAGAAAATAATTTCTATTCAAAGTAGATCGGTAAGTGAAAGTTGTGTGTTGCGCGCACCAGATTTTCAACAATGGAAACATTGATTTTTTTCGCATGAAATTTTGTCACCAACCACAAATATTGTGATAATTTCAGAATGACTCCACTGAATCATACGAAAATTATTAGACTTAGGGCTCTATATACCACATTAAATGGTTTAAACCCGACCTCTGGAAGCAAATTAAAACCAAAGTTATAAAAATGAAAATATTTGAGAAGTTCTAAATTTCTAGAGAAAATCCTGAGATGTTATAGATTCATTAGTTACCGGCCGGAAAAAAATAATCCGTCTAGAAAATCAAGTAATAAAATTTGAAATTTTCGATATCTTTAAAAAATCGTATTTATGAGTCTCATAGCACACTAAAAATTAATGTAACTTTCTTTTTTATAACAAAAATTTATATGGCATACTTTACTGAAAGTCTCTTTTGGTTTCCGTTATTTAAAATATATTATAACTAATTTAATACCATAATCAAAATCTTTGCTTATTCTGCCCAAAACAAAATTTAAATTGATTGTTATATAATAGCCTAAATATCAATTCAGAGCAAAGGCAAAAATTACTAACATAGATTTTATTTGAAATTACATAATTACTTTTTCTCGGCTTCTAGGGTGCATTGGCAGAACCCTCGAACATGGGTCTAATATTACCTTGCATCACCAACAATTTTTTTATTGAATTCGGTCATCCCATATCCGTACGTAACCTTTTCTCTTGTTCGACAGAAAATGTGAAAGAAGAACTTAGGTTAATGAAAACCACTGCTTTTGTGAAAAATCTTAAATAAAATAAATTATAATAATATTGTTAAATAAAAAATTAAATAAAAATGTAATTTCGGAAAGAGTTAGTTGATTAATATTAAACAAATAGGAGCTTTCTGTCATCCCAAAAAGATACAAAACAATAAAAATAACTTTATTAAGTTATAACCCATATTTATTTATCTGATGTTTGGACTTTGTTTTAGCCATTTTCGGCTTTATTTCAAACATAGCATTGTTATGTACCGTTTACCACCTTAATGTAAACATTTTTATTTTTGGTCTTATTTAAAAATAAAAAAAAACACTCAATATTTTCATTTACGGATTCGGTCACTCCTTGATGATTTTTTTATTCTAAAAAATGGGCAAACTCTTTTGCTGCTAATAAATACATATTCTAAAAAAATTAAATAAAAAACGAAAACCAAATAGCAATAAAAATCTTTAGCTAAACAAAAAATATATATTTCGATATTATTTTTTAAGGCATAAGTTATTTATTATTTTTAAAAATATTTGTATTGAAAATATTAAATTTTATTTTAATTATTTACACTTCTTTATATACGCGCATAGATAAACACTTTACACAAATATACGATTTTCTTGTAAATACAGCACTCGACATCTTTTAAACCCTCATCAGCATTGGAAAGGGGATGCTTCCCAATCTGAATATGAACTACATATTTTATTGCAATAAAATTTACAATTCAATTCTAATATGTAAGAGTTCAAAAAAATTTTGCCGAACGGGTTTCGAAACATAGGCACAGACGCGGAACTTTATATAATGTATAAAAATTATGAGGGATAATTAATATAATCAACATAATTATTGTAAAACGAACAATATAATACTATATATAGAAATAACTGCTTACAGAAACTGGTCAATCAATATCCCATGATATGAAGGCACGGAGGTTAAGATGGGCGGTGCATGTAGCTCGAAGCAATCCGTATGGACGCCTCTACATAACAATGAATGCCTCAATGTAAGGCAGAAGACCACGTGGAAAGCCAAATAGCAGCTGGATAGAGAGAATCAACAACGATGCAATAGAGCTACGTGCAGATAAATAGCAATACCAACAGAAAAAAAAATATAAATAAATTTATATATCATTTTTTTCTTTTTTTTACGGTTATATTTAAAAATATGTTAACAAAGCAATTGAATATATTACATATTGTTATTTAAAAGTTTGAGATCTACCCTCAATTCTCCGATGCTTCAAACTTGTCGTGAGACATGTTATAAAATATTTACGTAAAAATGGAAAAGTGCACATGAAAGAATCATAAAATTCTAGAATATTTCGCTAGATATAATTACCCTACTTTTCCCCACTCCCCCGAAGTGTTTCGTAATATTTGTTTGTTCACCGGAACTAAATTCACCGTAAATTACACGATTGTTTGAAAGTTCAATTACTAGAAAACGACCCAATTCCGCCTCGTTCCGGGTCTGTTAGCCACACTCTTTTATATAATCCAATTTGTGGAACGGGCGGGTGAAATTTCGGTGCCAACGGTCCAGTAATGATAGGTTCCGTATTCGGGAAAATTATAAGTAGTCTCTATAATTAAAAAAAAAAATGATAATACATTACGAGCTTATCAGCGGAGGACCACCGAGCTCGAATGCATTAACCCCCGGCACAATGGCGTAGCAAAGGTTATCGACCAATTAAACTCGAGTCGGAGTGATCCATCTGTAAGGAGGTTTTATCTAGGAACAGTTGTGCCGGGACATATGTTAACTAGGCTGGCACGCTGCCGGTGGACCGGAAAAACGTAGGGCTTATTTTTTTTTTGCCGGTCCAACGAAGACATCAGGTACAACGTCCGATGGTAGCTATTAATCAGACTCAACCAGGCCTCCTACACAGATTTAACAAGAGATAAATAGATTTTAGAATGGAAAGCATTGCCGGGGGCTACCAAACACTTAGCGTTCACTACCTGAAGTCGATGGGCAAAATAAAAAAAAAATAAGAGGTAACGGCTAAAGAACTGGTTAGCAGACGTAAAACTAGAACATTGAAACGGACAGCCGCGGCCGGGTATTCAATTTGATCTTGTTAGCTCCGAGAGTATATTAATTATCCCTTGACGATGGCAGTAGATGACGTAATATTGTTTCCTAGCTTAGCATTCACCGGGGATGCTGGTCACAACCAATCAGATGCAATCCTTATTACTTTCATTCACCTCCAATGGAAAGAGCAGACAGATCAATCGCATTAGCATAATTTTCTGTTCTTGTTATATTCTCTTAGAAAAATGTTTACTATTAGGACGTTAGTTTAATTTTTGGCTGTTGATGGGAGGAGTGCACAGAAGTTTGTTTCATGGCGCAAATTGCGCCTTAAAATTTTTTGAGGGGGTCACATTTTGACGGAGTATTAAATTTCTTTTAGGGAGGGGGTCACATTTAGGCATGAATTTTCGGAATGGAAAGTTCAAACTAAGGACAAAAAATAAACAGTGAACAGACCGCAGTAAGTGTAATTATATATGATCTATGATCTTTTAAATTTTACTTTCGTTTGCACTGTTATTAAGAAGAGGAGGGAAATAAAATATCTTGAAAAGAGGAGAGGGAAGATTCTTGCACCATTCACCTTGGGGGGGGGGGGGATGGGCACCCCTGGTTGATGGAGACAAGAACATACAAATCCGGAGCCACTATCATAACAATGTAAAAATAAATAAATTAAAAGAAAATACATCCCTGTTTTTATACACTTATTGAGCCAACAAATCAAAATAGCGATTATCAGTTTCTACCATTTGAACCACTAGCAGATTTTATTTTGGGGGGTGGATTCAGCCCGAAAGGTTTTTTTTTTCATATATATATAACGATAAATATCCTACAAAAAAAAAAAGAAAGATACTATCTACATAAATGAAATGGTGTTTATGTGATTGTTGAAGTCCTATTAAATGTAATTACACGAACAATAATACTT
Organism: Nezara viridula; assembly: GCA_928085145.1. Lineage (NCBI taxonomy): Eukaryota > Metazoa > Arthropoda > Insecta > Hemiptera > Pentatomidae > Nezara > Nezara viridula. Next base: position 38,777,695 of record OV725078.1, read on the forward strand.
CAAGAGATTTTTTTAAAAATATACTTTACGATGAAACATGGTTACATTTTACCATTTTGAGGGGCTTCAGAACGAAAGCCCCCCCCCCCGCAGATCCGCCTGTGACTTGAACCTATATGGGCTAAAAACAGCTCCACACTAATCTGATGATCGAGGACGACTTAATCGGGATTTCTACCCAGGCTTATGCCTGCTTATCTGTTTTTCTATACATGTTATATTGGCTTACACAAATTCTTACTATTAGAGCAATTTTATTTAATTTTAGCAGCTGATGGAGGCATATTCTTTGCCAGGCATAAGATCCATTGCCACACAGATCCATCACACCATGACGCACAGTGGGCTGTCGAAGGCAATCTAGCTGGCCAAAAGTCAAAATATCAGCAGTAAATATGTGTTTGAAAAATGACATGTAATCATAAGTCGTTCTAGTTAGGGAAATAATGTTTATTTGAAACAAAAGCAATCGATTTCAGTAAACATTGATGATTTAGAGCAAATATTTAATAATGGAGTGGACCGGTTTGATTCTTAGATTGGACAACTAATAAATTTCATACCTTTTTAGGTTTTAAATTATTTTTAAAAAACATGCGCTTGACCCGTATACAAAAGCCGTTTCAAAATGTTTATGCTGAATACATAAAAATGTTAGCTGGTATTAAAAATAATATTTCTGCAATTGTGTCGTGATTTTAAATGAAGGCACTGATACAAATTTTAAAAAGCTTCAAACGTCTCGTAACACCTGAGAACATTATAATACATATATTTTCTATTTGCATCATCTATTTATTTTACATATATATCACCTTCAATACCATAATTTTTCGTAGACATCATTAATATTTTTCGTTTCAGTTTTGATTGAAGTTACTAACATCGGTGACCGCTGTAATTATTTAAGTGGCCAAATATATTTAGCCACATGATTCATCAATCGTTTACTTAGGGTAATCCATAATTAATCAATGATTGAACCAGCTAATAAATAATATGTTATTTTAGCAAACTGTAAATTATTTTTTTTAATATTTTTGGGGTTTTTTTTTTTATGTACGAATACATTTCTTAGATTAAAATACAATGTTTGAAACTAAGTAAAATTAATTTTTAACTTAAAAAATAAATTAAGTGGTTTACATTGCCTTTTGTCCACTAGATTGTATAGACATCACATTTTGTGACAGTGTAAGCCAACTATAGGCATTTTTACTTTTATATAAAAAAAAAAAAATAATAAACTCATCGGAGTTTACACACCTATTGAGCTAACAACACAAAGCCGGATTATCAGTTATCTGCAACAAAAAAAAAATCTCTAATCTGATGATCTACGGCAACTTAAAAACGACCTCTATCCAGGCTTATCTCAGCTTATCTATTATTTTCTTTAATCCGGTTCTGTCCGCTCCTTCAAAGAAATGGAGTCCTCGTTAGAAATTATTAAAAGTACTTCAAGAATAAGCTATTGTGCAAATAGCTAACACAATATGCAATCTGCAATATTAATTACTGCATACTTAAAACAAAGCTATTTTTTTTAAATACTAAAGCTCTGTTAAACTCTCTGATTATTATAATGAAATATTATAATTACTTTATAATTATTATATAATTATTATAATTATTTTAACGTCGAGGCCGTTATTATTAACAAATTCTGAAAATGCACAACCTAACCAATTTTTATCAATAAAATATTTAACTATTAAAAAATAGCTCAGAGGCTGAAAAAGATTAGTCGATAAGAAAAAGGTCTGGAGGGTGGGATGGGTGAGGTTTGTTCCAGTTTTGGCAAAGAACTGCAAGTCCATTAATGCACGAGGAACCCTAGTTTACAAGCTTTTTTTACCTCACCGGTTCCTTTGGTATCTTTCCTTGTGTTGACTGAGAGTTTCTTTGCAAGTTCTCAAACTTTAGGGATTTTAGTCAACCAATGCTCGCAGCGTCATCGAGAAAAGAAATACTTCCACGACCATCATCTTCAAGGCTGAGGTCTCCCTCTCGAAATATTTTAAACCACCATTGAATGGTTCACTCACTTACATTGCCATCACCACAGACTTCGTTAGTGTTTCTGACCTTTAGAGCCCTAATCCGATCGAGTTTCAATTAGTAAAACGAATCATGCGAAATTATCATAATAAATAATGAATTATTTCTAACAATTGGAATGCTACAGAAAATAAAATACATTTTTGTTTGGAAGGGAATTAATAAGTGCTTATAATTAATAAGTACCGTTCGCATAATTCGCATAATATATTGGTTAGTAAATAGATGTAAATATGTATATTAAATGTATTTATTTCAAAGAGGAATTAATTTTGATTAAAAATAAAAGACCAAAAAATGCATATAAATTACAATCAGCAGTATCTTTGCTGAATATGGTCCCTTTCATTTGGTAGGGAATTAAGGAATTATTGAACTTATAATGGATATAATCACTCATAAATTTTATACTTTTTGAATTATGTATAACTAAAGTTTCCTTTTATTCTTAACTTATTTCCTGACTTTTCCGGAGATGAGCTTATTTTTCACATCTGAAGGAGAAGGTAAACTCAAAATGATGGCCCAATGATAGTGATGACAAATTAAAGTTGTAACGACAAAAAATCAGCCTTAAAAATTATATAATATGTACTTTAAGATTGGCTAAAATAAATATGATATTTTAATTTTTATGAGATTAAGAGTCCATGGCAACCGTGGATTCAAGATTCACTATCGCTAGAATAAGTTTGGCCCCATGCGTTATCATTATTTTCCGGACTACCCAATGACATGTGTTAGGTAAGCAAGCATGTGAACATTATTATGATGTAATATATTTAAAAAAAATAGTTTCTGTTACCCGCCATACGTAACAGCAATTGCAGCAGCACTGTATCAGATTATGCAATATAAAGAAGAAAAATGAGTTACTTTTATCGACTCCACTATCTGATTTATGGAATTTACCAGCATCTTAAAAAAATAAGTAATTATAAAGCCCAATTTTCTTACAGAATGATAAAAAACTTTAACAGAACCGTAACACTAGTCTGCCTGCCATCACATATAAGAATTAAAGGAAACGAAGAGGCCGACCAAGCAACTAAAGAAGCATTATTGTCAATTGAAGTAAGAAATATCTAAACCTCATCAGATATTTAGAGTACCAAGCCAAGAACCTGGGCCCGGCTTTCCACTATAGACCAAAATACGTTTTAAAATATAAGGAAAGAAATTCAGGCATGGAAAAGCTAATTACTTCAACTTCAACTGCAGAAGAGAAGAGATTATTATAACAAGACTGGGAATAATGCACACACGCCTTACCCACAAAAGGAACACAATCAAATGTTTTAGTTGAGCATTACCCACCCACATCGTAGAGGACTCTTTACATGATAGATATTTGGAGGCTTTGGAAATAGTAAAAATACTCCAAAAATAAAAATAGAAATAGAAAATAACATTATTCTGGGACAAAGTTCCTTTAGAATAACAAAATAGTACACAATTAAAAGATTACATGTGGCCTAAATAAAGCAATAACAAAATAAAGAAAAATTAAAGAAAATAAGTCATATACAAAAAAAATTTAATAAATCAATATACAAAACACTTAAAATTATGACAAGACACTTAAAACTTTGTACAGTAGGAAAAATTATAATTAAACGCTTATGAGGAATATAAAATAAAAAATAAATTGAGTTCTTCATTATAATAATCTCTGAGTTTTTGCTATCAAAGGAAAGACGAATCTGACAATACAAAATGTCAGAGTATTTAAATAATAAATAATATGTATTCACATAATTATCTTATTGTAACTAAAATTACAGATTTTGATTTATAAAAAAAAAAAATAATAGTAAAAACAAACAATAGATGCATTCCGTGGCATTAAGAGTAGAAAGATATTGTAATATCCCAAGTGAAGTTTACAGTATGGAATAGTGTTAACATTTGATCATGAATGATATAATGGAAATGTATAATACCAAAAGATTAGCAAGTATCTGACTGTTTTTGGGATAGGAATTGGAATAGGAGGACTTTGAATGTGGATATGGAGGGGGAATGCTGAGTTTTGGTAGGTAGGGAATTCCGGAAATTGACAGCGCTAGCAATAAAGGAGTTATGAAATGAGGCAGATCTGTGAGAAGGGATGTAAAGGTCAGGAAGTCGAGATCTTGTGGAAAGGGAATGGACTGAGGACGTGAATTGGAGATGGTTGTAGGCGTGATAAAGGAACGTATCTAGGAAATATTGTCTTCGAAAGGAGGGAAAAAGCCACCTTAACTCAGTGTAGTGAAATGAAATGAAATGAAAATATTTTTTTACTATCCTGGGACTGTTATCCCTTTAGGACAAATTACAGACACAGAATAAATGCCTGTGTGGCCATACATCAAATTAATTATTTACAATTATTATTAAGATTTAGATTTTGGAAAAATAATAAAACAAAAAATAGAACTATTACACTAAAAACATTCTGATATGTATAATACAAACGTGGAAAAATAAAATAGCATAAGTAAAGAAAATCATTTCTGGGGGAACTTTAAAAAGTTCTCTTATCTACATTTCATGATCAATCGGGTTAGGAAAGGAGTAGGTGGTTAAAAAGGAGATATTTAAATGAGGAAACTGATTGTACATGTCAGATATCGGGAGGGATGGTATTCCAGAAGGAGACGGTTTGAATTATAAAGGATTTGTCAAACGCTGCAGTAAGGTGGGGAGGTGGATAGAAGTCTGAGGTACGAGATGTAGTGAGACGGGATTGAATGGAATATTTGCATTGTAGGCAGTGAAAAATATAGGAAGGCAGCTGAGTTCTGATGACTTAGTATAGAAAGGTAGCAAGGAAGTACAGACGGCGGTTGGATGGATAGAGCCACTTCAACTTGGTGTAATACTGGGTTATATGCGTATCTCTTGAGATTCCGAAAACAAAACGTATTGCGCAGTTCATTAGGCGTTTAAGTTTGGCCTCGAATTCGCCCGAGTGTCCGCCGTAGTGGTGAGAGACATCGGAGTATCTCAGGGCACCGATTACAATTCTTAAGCAGCTATTTATTAGTCTTTTCAATACTTTACAATATTTCAAATACTGGGAGATAACATCATAAATATTGTAAGAATAATAGAATTTCTAATAAAAAGAATATTTTCACTAAAATACAAAATAAAATAAAATGGACGCAAAATAATAGAAAAAGGACGTAAAAATAATAGAAAATTAGGAAAAATGACCCATGATGTTGATTGTCCAAAAACAACATAACCAAACCTAACTCTGTAACAGCCGTTATAAATAAAAGGGCAATTTTTAAAGTATTCACTGTCTGCGATGAAGTCTCCACGATCTATAAAAAGTATCTAAGATAAAACAAAGGTTAGCCTAAATCAATCTGCATACGGGCTAACCATCCTCCTCGAGAAAAGAGCGTTAATGAGAGGTTCCAGGAGAAGAAGAAAAGTGCACTTTTCAAGAAAAAGCGCCGGGACGGGGAAGGGGGGTAGGGGGGGGGAGCCCGAGGGAGGGCGTGCGAGAGAGGCTGGCCCCCTGGCGCCGTGAACCGGTCCCAGCCCGCTTTTTGCCCCGGCATAGCTCACCTCCCCCCGGCCCACAGCTCACAATTAGAATATATCCTATCTCCTCCCCCTCATCTCTTCTCATATATTGTCTTTCTTCCACCATAACACGTGTCGCCGGATCGATCATCCGACCGAATGACAAGTCAGATCACCAGGTGCTCAACAATTATAACAATGTGGTATAGTGAATCCTACCTGAACTCGAATTCGCAAGGTCAGCTGTAACAGGTTTCTCCCATCTGTGTTTTTACACGTCACGGATAAAAAAATTCCAAAACTGAATATGCCATCTCCACATATATTATTTCAGTAGAGCTCGGAATTGATTTTGTACCAACTATAAGCTCCTGCCATGCTTAAATGCATGAATTTGGTCACCCAGAAGGATTCGAAATTTCACTGAGAGGAGTAAGCTAATCGTAGTAGTGTTGCCCAAAATCGCCTGGAACCTTCATCCTTTCCAACGACGTATCTCCACTGCTAAATTTCCAACCAATGCATCGCTGTGCGCTGGTCAAGGACACCTGCTTGTTCATATTTAATAATTTCAAGAAGCGGTTAAAATAGAACTTTTTAAAAGGTTTCAAACCTAGTATAAAACAAAGCTTTACCTTATATGTTGATTTTTATTAATGTTTAAACCAGTATACCAGTCGTAACAAAACCTCAGTTATAGATGTGAGAAATAAAACTGTTAGGGTGCTCCTTAAAATTTGTATCCAACTTAAATTTTTTTATCATGGTTGTAAAAATATAACATCAATTTTTTTTTTATGGAAAAGTAAATGTTTTTATTTCTGTAGATTGTTATTATATATGTTATAAAGGTCCTATGATGATACACCCAGCTCTCTGAATATTCGCCCCTTTACTTGTATGTGGAGAATATTTTTGTTTAATCTGAGGACTAATTTAGATTATCTTTTATTTGTTTCATGAGATGCAGTCAGTATAGCTGTGTTAAATTTAACAAAAAATATGTTAAAATATTTTACTCCAAAATTTTATATAGGTTTTTGTAACTGGAACTTATTTACAGAATAGTTCCTCAATACTTACATTTTAGAAACATTTTTCTTTGAAAGTTTCATAGAAGCAGTTAAAATAGAACTATTTAAAAGGTTTCAACCCTTGTATAGAACAAAGCTTGTGTTAAATTTAACATTAAAAATATGTTAAAATATTTTACTCCAAAATTTTATATAGGTTTTCGTAATTTTAGCGTGTTAATTAGTTACTTATTTCCTAACTTTTAATTTATTTAAAAAAACACTTTTTTTGTAATAAATATTCAATTTCACTTTCATCAAAACCAAAGAAGGTATGAAATACTTAAAAATATATGAGTGGCTGTGAATTTTTTTTTTCCAGAAATGCCTCTAAATTACGAGAATTTGGTAGGACACTGTCATGTTTCTTCTTTAAAACAAATAATTAAACTGGGGCTTTTTTTTTAAGAAGTCAAATGGGATTAAACGAGCTTAGATAATGCTCTATAGTGATTATTAAGTATTGGTAAGTATTAAAATATTTACAGTCGTTTGAAATCTTGAATTTGATAAAACGGTGAGTTTTTTTTTTTATGCACCCTATTATATATATATGTTTTTCGTAGCGTTGAATCTCAAGTTAAAGTTACAATTTCTCAACTTTTCAAAGAATTTTCCAGTTTTTTTAGCGGTGATACCGAAACTATATTTTATCAAAATTATTATTCTATACAGAGTTAAAATATACAATTTACCATAAATTATATGAGTAATTTTTTATAGTAAGACCGACGAGTGAGGAGTTCGGCAAAGTTGAAAATTTGTGTACTTCACAAGCCATGGCCTTCTTTTTCCGTTTTATTTAATAATTCGTAGCCGATGAATTTATCGAAGAAATTTATTGTATTCACTTTGAAATAGTATTAAATTTCGTTTAGATCCCAAGTAGAATAGGTTGATATGTAACACTTTGCAAGAAAAAGACTAAGGCCGCCTAAGTGTTGCAAGACCAAGACCAGGACTAGTAAAAAAAACAACGATTTTTTCGATAAAAATTAAGGCAAAATAGTTACTAATACTTGACAATCTTAGTTATTATATGTTAATAATTGGTATAACCCATATACTTTTGCATTTAATTCCTCTAATTTTTCATTTGGACTTAGTTAAGTTTCTCCTAACTAAAAAAATACAGTAATATCTCCATAGTAATAAGCTAATAAGGAACTGCAAGACTGTTGCAAGACTCTTGCGCAAGAGCACGAGCATGACTAAGACTGAATTTGCAAGACCAAGACTCGTCTCGGTCTCGCAATTGGGCAACACTAAATCGTACACTCCGCTTTTTTTTTTTCTTTCTAATGTAAATAAAAACATTTCGCTAGGGTTCAAATATTGGGAGAGTGGTAAGTATAGTCAGTGGCACAGACCACTTTTTATCAGATTATTAACATTCGGCTGAAACTTTTCGTAAATAGTTTCATCTCATCGTAACCTACAAACATTTTATTTACAAAAATTCTTCGAATTTGGGCGTTTTCAATCTGTAGGTCGGCAAACATTGTCTATTTAATTAGGTACTAAAAACTCGTAAATATCCATTTTATTTCCAATTTAATTTGATTACAAATTGAGCAAAAAAGTCGAGAAAAAAGGTGGCCTTCAAAAATATTGAGCTGTTTGGCCTATCTAACCTCGTTATTTTGACAATTTGGGGGTGTAGGTCACGCTAGAAGCCTCAATATTTTTGAAGGCCACCTTTTCTGTCGACTTTTTGCTCAATTTGTGATCAAATTAAAGTGGAAATAAAATGGATATTTACGAGCTTTTTTAGTACCTAATTAAATAGACAATGTTTGCCGACCTACAGATTGAAAACGCCCAAATTACAAGAATTTTCGTAAATAAAATATTTGTAGGTTACGATGAGATGGTGCTATTTACGGAGTTGCATCCGGATGTTAATAATTTGATAAAAAGGAGTCTGTACCACGGACTAGTTGGTGGATCGAGAAGGGAAAAATTGGGATTTGAAGATTGCGATGCGAACATCAAAACCCATTTTAAGTTCATTTGGAACTACCAGGCCTTTAAAACCAAAAAATGCACCATTATTAAACCCAGCACAAGCTCCCCGTTACTGTAGTGCTTCCCTGGGATACATATCTCGACTAGATTACTATGAACGAGAGAGGAGGAGTTTATAATTATAAGAATTCTCTGTCACATTTACTTGTTGTATTTTCCATATAATACAGTTGTAAATTTTATTTTAAAAAAATAATAAAAAAAAAGAATTCTCAAGGATGTTTTTTTTTGTCGATACGTCATATCTTCTTTAATTCTGCAACAAATCGAACGATTGATCCATCATTTTGAAGATTTCCTTCTCCTTCGGGGGAGAAATAGTCACATCACCTTGAAATTTAATACAAAAAAGATTGTTAAAAATGAGACAGCTTATTTTAATTTATTAACATGTTGATTAAAACATGAATAATGTTTTAAATTAATTATCTCTACCTTGTTCGATAATAATTACCGAGAAAATAAGAAGTGATTCCTTTGTTTAAATTACAAAGTAAAGTCTCTCCATTATAGTGTTACTATGCGGTCCACAATGGTCACAATATATTCTAAACCGTTCAGGCTCCTACCCACGGAGTGCGCGAAATTTCTCCACGATACGATATTCCTGTCGGCGGCAAATATGGCGTCATAGTTACTATCTATTGCATTATAGTAGTCACACAGAAATCGAAAACCCACAGCGATACCGACAAAGGGGTATCGTATTGACGGGGCAAAAGACCAAAGTTATAGCTCCCATCGAGATCTCTCAGATGCGTAATTTATTAATACTAAAAAAAAATTAACTTTTTTAATATAGGAGTGAGATATCTCTAATCGGCTGCTAATTAGACACGGATCGGCAGATGGTAATTTGGCACTAAATAAAAAAAATCGGTCAAGTAGTCTTGGTTACTTTGTTTTTGGTTAATTATACAAAGGTTCATAATTGAAAATAATTCATCAAAAGTAAAGCAATATCATAAATACTTACCTAATATCTTCTTAATCATTTCAAAAGATGATGGATCTAATAATTTAAGCCGGGTTAGGTTTTATAAATCCATATGATAATCAAAGAGCCATAAGATGCTGACTCCTAAACCAGGTTTATCTTTTTTATGATAGTATAATGAGCTACCGCCAGGCAATACAGAGGGAATAAGTAAGGATGTGCACGCCTTATTTGCCGATCTTAAAGCAGACTAAGATTTCGAGTATAGAAACTGGAAGGTAAAGACTGGAGGTTTATAAGAAATTGGTAAGATTGTCGAAAGCAAGTGATTCTAAATGCTTATTATTGATACAAAGATATGTATTTGATGTCTTCAAAGTATGGAAGATGGATCCAAAGGAATTTAATCTCGCTGATGCTTTCAACTTTATGTTTTCTTGGCTCTTTAGAATGTGATAAAAACATCACGTGACAATGGAAGAATAGAGTATAAAATCTTAAAATAGAAAATGAAACATGAATTTCCATCCCAATACCAGAATCAGTGTAGAAGGGGGATTTTTCAAGACTATATATATAAATATATCCAAATAAATTCACGAAAATACACTAAAAACTCATATTAAGGGTGTACAATGCTATAACAAAATCAGTTCTGATATAAGACTGCGAGACCTGTACTTTAATCAGAACCCAAGAAAGAAGAATTGGAAGATTTGGGAGGTAAGTTCTCTTCACGATAATCAGAGATATCTGAGATCAGGTAGAAACACATGAAGGAGAAGGATCAATAATGAACTGCTTACAGAAACTGGTCAGCCCCTATCTCATGATATGAAGGCGACGAGGTAAAGATGGGCGGGGTATGAAGCTTGATGCAGTCTATAAGGAACCCTGTATAGAGCAATCAATGTTCCAGAGTAAACAGGAGTCACTTGGGAAGCCTAAAAGCAAATAGATAGATAGGATCAACAAAGTTCCTACAGAACTGCATGGAGAAAACTTTAAAGCGGTACCTTTAAGGAAGATATAGATGGAGAAAGCTGGTTCAGCAGGCCAAAGATTTACTAAGTATATAAAGCCAAAAAATGTAGTCGTTCTTAAAAGTATCGGGAGCTAGATTTATTTTTCTTCCTGCTCAAGCAGTTAGTTCACGAATTTTGTATACTTCACGAATACTTTGTAGTCCGCAGCACAGGACCTTTTTTAAAAAAAAATTATTAACAACCATTTAAAACTTCGCAAATGGCTTCATCTCATTGTAACCAACAATTTTTCATCTACCAAAATTCTCAGAATATTGCGTTTTCTCAATAAAATAATTAATTTAAATAGGAACTAAAAACTCATTTCGATCGCAAAATCTAGAAAAATGTGGCCTACAATAATATTAGGCCTATATAACTTCGTTATTTTGACATTTCGGGGGCGAAGGTTTCGCTAAACGGCTCAACATATTTGTAGGCTTCTTTCTCTCTCGATTTTGTCTTGAGCAAATGTGTGTTCGTAAGTTTTTGGTACTTCCTTAAATATGGGAAGATCGCCAACCTCTTGATTGAAAACGCCTCATTTCCAAGAATCTTCGAAAATAACAAAGTTGTACCAAACGATAAAATGAAGGCATTCACGAAAGCTTAGACGGCTGTTAATAATTTAATGAAAAGAGGTCTGTACCACGGTAACGCGTATTACTGTAATTTTCAAAAACTGCAGTAACATTATACCAAAGTCATGCATGATGTAATATTTGAAAGTTTTTTGGGGCCAGATTTGGCATCTCTAGCATATAAACTATACACAATTATTATTATTTATTAATATAAAGCGTTCATGTATTGAATAGTGATCTAAAACTTGGGACTAGTTGGGCTCAATTTCGGATCAGAATAAACCCCATACTAATCTTCCGTTCTGACTAAAATGCTTAGGAAAACTAAGGACTCAATGACTTAACACTTTCTGCATCCCTCTAGTTAGCACTCATCCCTTTACAACAGGACAAACTGCAGACAAAAGCAGGACTAATGACTACCCTCCCCCCGCCTAGCAGTTGGGGGATACCCAAACCACCACCGTTAATCCCATCCTCTCCACTGATATACCACCCACTGGAATCTACAGCTGGTTAGTTTGCATAACATGCGGCAATCTGCATAACATTTGGTGACAGGGTGAAAGGGTAAATAAAACAAACCGAGCTGGCGCCTCCAATGCTTGTGGTATCAAGCGTTTTTGTAAAGGGAGGGTGAAGAGACATTCTGTAATTTATATATAAATCTAAAACAGTTAATATAATAAGAAAATTAATCTGTATATTTTTAAAATTTTCATTGGAAGACTCAAACCATTTTTATCTGCTTTATTAACATCAACCAGCAAAGTGGCAAAAACCAGAGTTAGCACATCTCTTCCCGGCAGCCGTGTACATTCTAACAAAATTCAGTATACCATACGTAAGCAATTAAAAACTACGAGTTAATAAAAACTCTCTCTGATGAGAAGAAACTTAATATTTTTTGGGGAGGATTTTCATTTGGTTTGGATTTTCTAGGGTTTTCCGGGCCAGGTGGAGGGCGATGGATTATTACTAGAGTAAAATGTTCCAGGTATTTTAACCCGTAATCTTCACATTATCAGGTTCCTTGGCAAAGTGTGTATTGGAAAAGCGTTTCCTCGTTCTGCCACCCCGTCTGCTAGAAACTTTAACTATTTTGGCTAGACCACTATATGAATAAACTTTATTATTTCATTTTCAGAGGGGGTGCCTTCAGCCAGTGGTCGTTGCTTTTATATATAAGTATTTCATTATTTCTAGCTTATTATTTTGATTAGTTTAAGTTTATTTTTAGTTTATATATATATGTATATATATACATATATATATATATATATACATATATGGGGACCGGAGTAGCTGCACGGAGTTAATTAGCGTCGTTAGTGCTTGGATGGGTGACCGTCCACCAGAGAAAGTCATGCTGCCCAAGAATCCTTCTCCCCGGGTATGTGATGCCCGTCAGTATGGAGGCAACTCACACCGACCGGGCGTAGGACTTATTACCCAACCCTATGTACTTAAATTGGGAATCGAGATGTGGTTTACCAGGATGTCAGTAGCCTCCCTGAAGTTTGCTCTATGGACGGTCTGCTTCGGGGAAAGAAATATAGGTCCTCGTGCGCCTGCTGACTCTGAACTGCCATAATCCATGAATCAAGACCGATTTGTCACTGTCCTTGAACCCGAGTTAGTCGGTGGACAGGATACTGCCAGATTGGCCCCGAAGGGATCGGTTATGGAGCTACGGGGGGGTCTGCCGCTGCACCACGGAGACCATGGTTTGTAGCAACATGAGGTTGGATGACCCCCTCCAGGCTATCTGTGCTTCCGCAACCAATATACTCTGCAAGGAGACCGCATCTTCATGGCTATTCTTATTTCTATCATATTATTTTCTTATTATATATATTTACAATAATTATATATATATTTATAATAATACATATTTATTATTATTATTTTTCTGTTATTACATTTAATTTATTTTAAATATGGTGTACATGTACTTCTGTATCACTATTACTGGTATCCTTAATTGTGGCAAAAAGTAATAAAATTCAATAAATAAATTTAAAAAAGGAACAAAAAAAAACCCATTGGTGTTTTTTTCAATATTTACAGTCAATTGATACATTCGATTCGATTGGGAAAATAAAAATATTATGTACTGATTTACAATTTTATAATATTTTTGTAATTATTTTCACCCATAGGTAATACTACACGCCATGTATGCATGTTCACTCATATCATCTTCATATCACTTTTAACATTTAATTACATTTTGAATATCGGTATATTTTTTTTTATGTCATACATTCTGTCATTAATTTCAAAATTAATTAGTTCCACAGTATCAATTCCACCACTAATGCAAATATACTAAATGTTAATAACTGCCCTTTGAATATCGGTTTCCCATTTCCGCCCGTTCCACTCAGCTCTATTACGGTACAGCCATCTGTTAGAGACATTGTATTTTAACGGTAACATGTAATCAATATAATATGATTATATTATTAAAAGAGGATGGTAAATGTATCGATGCAACAATGTGTAGAGAAGATAGGTCCCGAGAACCCATGTTGACTAACTATTGCTCAATAACCATGCAAGAATCAATTAGGATTAATGGACAGAGCAATCTGTTGGAAAGCATCTGGATCAATACCTAGGGCAACTTGTACTGCCCTTTTCAATGTATCCCTGATTACCATTTGCCCAATAACAATCACAATGAAAGCCCTCTATCCAATCAGCGAATCATGTCGACCTCACAGGCAGTGGATTCTCTCGGTCCGTGTATTAGTTGTCTCTGTGAGTGTATGAGGTACTCCCGGTATTGTATCTGTATTAACACAATAATTACAGTAACATTACAAGCAACAGTTGTTGAAATTTTTAAACTAAACATGTGTAATTAAATTAATATTGTTCATTTATTAATCTACATGTTATAATAAATGAATTATGTTGGTATATATTTCTATTTAATGAAAAGTTAAATAATGTATATTTTTTCGTGGATAGATAGATAGATAGATAGATAGAAAGTAAACTTTATTCTGGGACAAGGTCCCTTATGAATAACAGATATGAACAAAAAAATAAAAACTACATCTGGCCAAAAATTACATTAATCAATATTAAAGAATATATACAGTATCTTCAGTGAAATTAAATTAAAACAAGTAAAAATAAAATAAGATTTTGAGAAAAAACGAAATAAAAAAAAATTATTTAAATGAAAATAAAAAATAAATAAAATAAGCATGGGTTGATTTTTAAAATTAAGACTCAATAAATTTTATCAACCATTCACCTCAGTCAAAATCTGTTTCACAATATTTATTTTATTGTATAACGTCATTTTGGGATGTGAGAAGGAATTGATAGAGATGATATTTAAATGAGGACAAGGAAGAGGCATGGCGGATTTCAGATGGCAAGGAATTCCAGAAGGCTGTGGATCGGGAAATAAAGGAATATTCAAACGTCTTAGTTCTATGGGAAGGGATATAAAGGTCGGAAACACGGGATCTTGTATTCTGGGAGTGGACCACGGGTTTAAACTGTAGGAGACTGTAGATGTAAGAAGGGTGTCTGGTGTTGATTGTTTGGAATAGGAAATATTGTCTGCGGAAAGAAGGGAAGAGCCACTTTAACTCGTCGTAAAGGTGGGAGACATGAGATCGCCTTGATGTACCGAAGACAAATCTTAAGCACGTATTCATGAGTCGCTTCAATCTATCCTCGAGTACCATCAGGATGCCTCCGTACACCACACAGCCGTAGTCGAAGTGGGGGAAAATGAGAGAGGATACAAGGAGCTTGCGGATGGGTTGTGGGAGTAGGTGGCGGGAGCGATGAAATAGCTTAAGGGTACCTATTGACTTACGGGAGATCCCCTAGGTTGGATCTTGATATTCAGTAAATAAATATACAACTATATATTGGGTTATAATAAAAAGCCAATCAACATTTCACCAACTCCATGACATCCAATAAAATACTGGAAGCAATGTAAGGTAACAGAGCTAAAGAAGGTTATGTATGATCAAAAAAATCTGTTAAGTAGGGGGGGGGAAGAAACATAAAAAAACATGTAATATCCAACAAAAATTCTACATATTTCAAAAAAATTACAAAGAAACTTTATAATAAAGAGAAAAAAAAACATTTACATAAGAAAATTCACCTCAAAGGAAGGTTATCATAAAGAACAGCTTAACAAGCAGATAAAGTAAATAAATAAAAACAATATCAAATTAGTCAGATTTACCAAACTAAAAGATAGAATGTAACTATTTAAAATAATGTTAAAGTAAGTAAAGGTCTATTGAAAAAAAAAAAAAATCTATACAGAAACAATAATGCTTACAGAGAAAACATTCAAACTTTCTAACAGTTTTTGAAATTGTTATCCAAATTTGAAAATGGCAATATCTTGTGAACTAACTACTCATGCTACATAATGATAAAGTTAAAAAGATAAAGTTAATTAGTATATATAATCCTTTATATATAAGTTCATTTATTGTCTTAAGAATTGAAGAGTATATGCTGTGTATATAGCAACCCAATATAATTGGGAAGCAATCTTTGATATTTTATATTTATATACCAATAGCAAATTAGCTATCGGTAGTTTTGTAATTTGGGTAATACATTTGTTGATTAAGTAATTTCAATATAGGGCGAAAATGACCCAACTGGTTGTAAAGTCCAGAAAATTTTGTAAACAAGTATAAATTAATTAATGAAAATAACAATAGTATGTATTTCCTATAAAAAATTTCCTTTTTTTTTTTTTAATTTATTACAATAGAAATAGAATTAGTAACTCTGTCCAAATATTTAGAAAAAAAATATTACATTTTTTTTTTCAAATTGTAACATATGAGTAATTAGCTGCTAAACCAATTTCAAAGACTTGTTAAATTTATATCGATAGGACGTAAGCTGTTATTGTAATTAATTGATATTACAAGGCTGCTACACCTTACAATTACTTGAATTATTTACAACCCGATAATAAGTTATAGGTATCCCCCAGGTTATAAATATTTTTTCATTATTAATGCGAATCGAGAAATAATAATTATACCCTCTGTATGATAATAAAGCATGCTGAAGCCTGGGAGAAGGGTGACGAAACTTGCTGCCGACATAATTCATCAATAGACATACTGTAAGTTGTATTGAGCATTATTACACTAAATATCATAAGTAATTGAATGTGAAACAGAGAACAATATTTTTATTATATGTTCAAGTTTATTTTGCTATTTGTTCAAGTGTTTTTAGTAAATCGTCCTATAATAACAACTATAATCTTTACACACACACACACAAAAAAAAAAAATATGTTCCAAGACTTTGAAATCCCCACAATTTGTGCCATAAAATGCCGCCGTATATTTCAAGAAAATAATAGCCCCTGAGAATCTATTGATAAAAAAAAAGTTGGTAATCAGAACAAAGTTTTCTTAAACGATATACTTATAAAAAAACCTTTTTAATCTCACAGTCTTTTATTATACATTTAAACATTATTATTGGCTCCAAAGTTTTTTTTTTATACTAAACATTAGTCCTATAAAAACATTATTTCTAATAAATTCTTAAAATATATATGTATATAGAATATTCCTCTATGGAAGTACTTGTTTTATTAAATATAATTTTTTTTCTTTTCTTTTTATTTTTCTTCCGAAATTTCACAAAATTTCTCTTCTCTCATTTTATCAAAAACGTCATCCAGTAAATTAACAACTCCTTTATGATGTAATCATTTAAAACAAACTTTTTTAAAACCTTTTTTTTTGCGTTATTAAATTAATATTGTTCATTTATTATTTATTGTTAAGAATATATGAATTATGCTTGTATATATTTATATTTAATGGAAAGTTAAATAACGTAAGGTTATAATCGGGAAAATTCCAACCACTCTTATGTCTTCAAATTGCAAGCAAAAAAAAAAAAAAAAAAAAATCGTTAACGTTTCTCCAATTCAAACATCACGAAATCCAACAGTATACTGGAAGCAAAATAAGGTAACATATCTATGGAAGGTTATAATCAGCTGTTAAGTTGGGGTAGGGGGGGGGGGAAGGAACATAAAAAACATGTAATATGAAACAAAAATTCTGTATTTTTCAAAAAATTACAAAGAAAAAGGTATAATTATCATAAAGATAAATAAAAAACATATACATATGAAAAGGCACTTCAAAGAAAGGTTATCATAAAAAAACAGCTTATCACGCATATAAAGTGTATATAAATAAAAACTATAGCAAATTAGCCAGATTCACCAAACTTAAAGAAAGGAAGAAACTATATAAAATAATGTTAAAGTAAGTACATCCCTATTAAAAAAAAAAAAAAAAAAAAAAAAAATTGTTTACTGGAACAATAGGGTAAATGTTTGTCTTTTTTGGCTTATACCTCCGTAATTATTATAGTTATAAACTTCTCCGTTGGACATTTAGAATCTCTAGGGTATCCTTTTTCTATTTAACACTTTAAAATTGAAAAAAAATTCAGTTATGCAGGTATAATCTACATTAATAAAAAAAAAAAAACACTTTTTTGCACTACTGATGGACACACCGAAATCCAATTGTTCTAGTAATGGACAGAGGGTAAGTACCAGTAACATACTTTAGAAAAATTCAAAAATATTTATTTAACTATATAGATGACATTTATGTTCAACTTTCTTTTAGAAAAACTGTTAGTAGTAAGGTATGAGACAACACTGATCTTAAGAGCACTATTGAAACAACAATGATAGACTGTTCATACAATTGTCAATAGAGGTCATTGTTCTTCAATCCAGGAAAAACTTGAACCTTAAAATCAACAAGGAAGCTTATTATTTACACATAGAGCTCAATTTGTCCATCACTTGGCCCCCTGTCCATAACTGGTGCCATAACTTTGTAACGGTTTTTGAAATTGTTATCCAAATTTAAAAATGGCAATATCTTGTGAACTAACTGTCTATGCTACAACGATGGCCTTAAATCAGTAGCGGATTCAGGATTTAATTTTGAGAGTGCTTGATTATTTTATATTTTATTTTATTTTATTTTAATGACGGTAATTAATCTGTAGAAATAATGAAAGAAACCATATAAAATAATGTTAAAGTGATCCTTAAAGACTTATAAAAAAAAAAAAGGTGGAAAAAGACAGCTAATAAACATGTGATATCCTACTAAATTCTTACATTTACCACAAAAAAAGTAAATAATTACAAAGAAAAAGGTATAATAGCATTAACGAGAAATAGAAAATAGAAATATGCGTATATGTGAAAACGTCAAAGAAAGGTTATCATAAAAAACAGCTGACCAGAATGATGAATTTAAAAAAACAAAAACAATTGAAAATTAGCTAGATCTATCGGACTTATCCAAGATAATCCAAATAAAATTTATTTAAATTTTTATTTTTATTTTTTTTAAAAGTACTGTGTACTTCAGTCCTATAATTAATAGCATTATCTAACTTCTCTGTAATATTCATTGGCTCAAATATGTTTCTCTTACAACCATTCTTCTGTTTTTGTATCACTTAGGCATTATCAATGATGGTGTCCGAATTGATAAAACTTTGACGATTTTTTTTTATTTTTACTTGTATTTTAGGGGAAAATAGCTGTGTAGTTGGATTTTTGCCAATTATAACCTAACATAGGATTTCTGTCTCTTGGTGAGTTTTTTTCTGATTTATTTTGATATGAAATCATATTTTGGAGTTTGTTATTTCAGTCATTATAGTTCTCATATTCATATCCTACAATGAAAAAAAAAAAGGTTTATAGAGACTTTTACCAAAAAATAGATATTACAAACATCACTAATTTAAGATTAAAAGAAAATATTCATATACATAATTATAATACGGTATATTTGGACTTACGGAGCTGAACTTTGGGGATCCACTAAACCATCAAATAACTCCAATCCTTAAAATCCTCAATGCTCCTTACTTTGTTATAAATAAAATCATCCATAATGATCTTAATGTTTCTTAATCGGCCCAATCCAGATAACTATCCTTCCATAATTAACTTCAGAACCATCCCAACCCTCTCTTTTCTAACCTTGCTTCTTCTTCAATTCCTTATAACCCTCCGAGGCGTGGGTAGTTTCTCAACAAGTGTTTTCACGTCATTTTATTCATTTGTATATATTTACTAGATATATTCCTTTAATACAGATGTAAATGTCATTAATAGATAAAAATAAAAAAAGTTTAAAAGAAACTAGTGACGAAATTGTAATTAGAATTGTCAGAAATTTACGTTAATTGTTAAATATATTGTAAATATTGTATATAGGTATGTATGTGTTCTTTTTATTCATTTATTTTTAGGTTATTTTATTCTTATTAATTGTATATATATTATTTTTCTGTATAATTTATTTTATTTACTGTACATAGAGTGAGAATGTGATCTGTGAACACTATTATAAATGTCCTTGAGACAGATTGTAATATTTTTCAATTAATAAGATTAAAAAAAAAAAAATTGTTAAATAAACTGTAAAGTACTCTCAGCAAGCTTCAATATAAAACTGAATGAGGAATAGAGGGATTTATAAGTATTATGGGAATTATAAGTTTTTTATAAAGAAAAGTTAATTTGTTCAATCCGCCATTCTTCGAAAATTCTTCACCTTTGCTTTCAAATATTGATAAAACGTTGCATTCAAGCTCAGAATTGTTTCTATATAAATTTTACTACCATCCGTTCTTTCGTTTCGAAATGGCGAACGATAAACGTGTGTCGCTTTAGAATATAGTGCAGAAACGGCTGTAACGATTTAAATGAAACTTTGCTAAAATCTTCCTTTTGAAGTTCTTATATTTTTTTTATACAGTGGAGGATCCAGAAATTTTCTGAGGGAGGCGCACCTATGAACTAGTTGAATTATATACATATATATAAATCGTTGGTGTATCGTATATATATAATTCGTATATATATATCGTCAATCCCCTTCCTAAAGAAAACTTTAAACATCAAATGCTTAGTTTACATTAAGAGTCCTCTGGTATAGAACGATTATTAACTGTTTATTTTGTTGATTTTAAGTTTTAGGACATTTAATTCTACTAATTAAAATACTGTGTATGAGACTTGATGACTGACAATATAGTCATCATTCGGCCGGTTCATTATAGTACCTATCGTGATGGACGTTGCTTAGCTTTTATTAGCCCGCTCGGCCTATAATATGGGCAAACAGTAGGAATCAAAATTAAGTGTTTAATACAATTCATTTTTCAATTAAATTAATAATAATAATAAAAGTGCCGGATATGTTGTTACTTTTTCAAGATTTTTTTTTTTCCTCACCTCCCCTGAATCCTCTAGTGTATATATATATAAAAAATATTCTTCTAGAAAAAGGCTGAAAAAAAAGTAACAATGGATTCAGAATTCAGAAGTACAATTTTTTTTTATTCATTAGGCTTATGAGTATTTGAAAGCTTCCGATAAAATTTTCTTAATGCACTTTTTATTTTACATTTTTTTTGTCTCATATTTTTTCAGAGATCTCTATTATGGAAAATGTATAATTGGCATATTACTACACGATGTGTAAAAAGTCGAAATGAAACAATTTTACCGACCGAAGCAGAGTTGGTTCATATATATATATATATATATATATATATATATATATATATATATATTTTAAAGTAACGATATATTCAGAATTTTATTTTTGAATAACTCAAAAAATACACAAATGGCACTGTTTTGCACTTGTAAGTACAAATAAAAGCGCATGTACGAATAAACAAGAGTAGAAAAGAAACTTTTGGGGACATGCAAATTCATTTATGTTTTCCTCAAATTTTCATTAATGATTATGGTCGAATTTCGACTATTGGGCGATCACTTGTTATTTTAAAAAGCTTTGTACCTATAATTAAACATAACTAATTTTATTCTTAATTTAAGACATATTGTACAGGTGTGAATGTGTTTTATTTATTTTATTACTTATCGGATTTAATCTGTTATTTTTATATCTTGTATATTAATTTATCTTTTGCTTTTTTTTTTCTTTTTTTTTTTGCTGCTTCTTTGGTTTTTTATATTTATTTTCCTTTCTTATGTACATATTGTTTGAATGAATACTATAGCTCTATTACCAATAATGCCCTTCAGTCTGGCTGACTGTATTAATACTCAATAAAATCATTTAAAAAAATTTAAGACGCTATCGAATTTTAAAAATTCAATTTTCTTAAATTAAAAGCAGTCCGAAATTCGACGTAATACAGTAGTGCTATGAATTTTTACTTCTTCCTGGGCAACCCGAATGGACTGCTTAATTTTATGTAGTATAGAGGCATAAGGGAAATACTAAACATTTCCCAACCCTAACCTTGCTCTCACTTCCTCTTAGATATCCTTTCATTCAGATATAGATACATTTGTTTTCTTGATTAAGTTCCAATTATGTTCATTTTTTAGTGAAATCAATGGTTGAGGGTTTTTCTGGATCCATATAGTTCTTTTTAGCTTTTTAATTTTTTCGTTGGTGGTTTTTCATTATTTCTTTATTTATATGGGAATAATGATTCAACTTTGCTGCCATCAATTATGAATAGACTATTTTCAAATTTCTCGGTCTAAAAATTATATCAAATATTCAGAAAATTCAGTTGATAATTATTGATATACCACTAAATTGTACCTAATAAATTTCATCTAAGAGAATTATCAATAAATCCATATTCTTGAAGTAGAAAACCAATGTCAAAATCTCAGATATCCAGAGCTAACATTTGTCTATACCCTAGAATCAATTCTATTGGTTTATTATATCATAATACCTATATAGAAATTTATTTTATATTATCTGTCTTTTAATTAAATTGTTCAAGGTGTTTAAGAAAAGGTTCTTGTCACATAGATACAGTAAAATTCAAATTATAAATAAGTTCTCAGAATATCATATTACTTACATCATAATTTTATATCTTCCGTTACTATTATAGTGTTTTAATAAAATTAAAGTCGAATTTTATGCTCAGAGAAAACGATTATGGCAACAATCCATTTCTGGTGCCCAAAAAAAAACACAAAAAAAAACTCTTAATGCATAGATATATCTAGCTGTTTGTTTTTTTAAAAAATTCACTTACCTTTAAGTTATTTTATTATTATTTATTATATACAATTTTTGATTATTTTTAGTTTCTCATTTAGCTTCTTTTTATTATGTATTTTCTGTATGTATAGTGTGAATGCAGTCTTACCTCATTATAACCATTGTCCGTGTGACAGAATGTAATATTATTCAATAAATTAAAAAAAATTAAATAAATAAAAAAGGTACATGCAAAATTCTTCCGTGAGGTTCCAAATTAATTAACTGTAAAAATTAAATAATAATCCTTCTTATAATTAACTACCAAAATAAAGTTATTTATCATTAAAAAAATCTATTTATAGCTTTATAATAAAAAACAAATATTATAAGCACAATATGTTATAAATGAGAAGTAATATTTTTACAATTATATTGTCGTCAATATGAGAAATGTTTTTGTAGGAGCATTTGTGGTCTTTCGAAACTCAATCTATTATTGATTAAATGTAAAATTTATATTAGTCCAAAGAAGAAAATAAAACACTTCCTCTTATTTCATGATCGTTTAAAGTTCATTTAAAGTCCATTAATTTTCACTAATATAATTATATAAATTCATAATAGTTATTTTTTTTAACTACCAATTCTTTTTTTTTTATATGCATAAAAAATTTTTGTTATATCATACAAAAGATTTTTTTATAATTCATTGTTGTATAAAATTATCAGGAAAAACATGTTAACCCTTTTAAGACTTATTTTTAATACATCAGACAACGGGCTGATTTGCTAATCATTAAAGTCCGCCTAAAACATTTTTATTCCATTAAAATTCATTAAGTTTTTAATTTCAGTCGTTCAATAACTATGAAACTACATTATGAGAAAAGGCCAAAAATATGTATTAAAAAGGTATAATATTTTATAATTATTACCATTTTTATTATATAATAGCAGGACTCGTTCTAAGCATAAATATAAAGAATGAAAAAAAAACACACGTTGATTACTGTAAAATAATATATCTTTTTAATATATTTTTCGCCTTTTCTTGTCAATAAGTTTCTAATTTATTGAATGACTGAAACTAAAGACTTAAGGCCCCTACACACAGAACGAGATACGATACCCTTTGTCGGTATCGCTGTGAATCATCAAGCTCTGTGTGACTGCTATAATGTAATAGATACTAACAAAACTATATCGCCGCCAACAGGAATATCGTATCGCCGAGATATATCGCACTCAATATGTAGGAACCTTTAATGAGCAATATAATTTTTTTGGGGCAGGCTTGAAAAAAAATATTAATTGGAATTGAAAAAAAAAGTACAAATAATTATTTAATTTAAAATAAAAATTCCAAATTAAAAATAAAAATAAGAAAGGTTTGACTAATAAATTTATTTGTTAGTTTTCTTTTTTGGAATGGATTTCGCTCAATCATTCATAATTTTCTTTACGGTTATGCTTTATTTTATCTAAATTAGAGTCTTCCTCAGATAAAGAGTTCATAATGATAAGTTATGTTCTCCAGGTATTGGTACAAGGATATATAAGTAAATAAACCAAACGCAAGAGACCAGCCAGCACTAAAAAAATTACATCGAAGGGAAGGCGGGAGCAATTTTAAAAATATAATGTATCAAGTATAGGGTGACTTTTTTCGTAATTCGTATCTTTCAAGAATATCAAAAAACATTTATATAATTTTAGATGGGGAGGACAGGAAAAAGCATTCCCCGAAACGTCAAAAAAGTGATAAAGAAAACTAAGCAAAGAAGTAAGGAGTAAATATAGTTTTGTTACCATCTTTTAAAAATATTTGGTGGCAAATTTCCCAACAAAACTAAACGTTTTTAAATAATGTATCAATATATGTAGATTCAGAAATGTAATTTATCAAGATAAGTGATTGGGGGAAACATGAGTATAGAGAGAGCACAAAAAAAAAACTCTAATAACTTTTATCTAGTATTAATTAATTTTAAAAATCATAGAAGTACAATGCGGAAAATAATACCGTCCTCTTTTTTATAATCTCCAAAGTTCATTTTATATTAATTTTACTAAAAATGAAAGGAAAATAAAATTGAAAAAAAATACTCTAATTATTTAATTTAAAAAAATCCTTTGGGCGAGTTTTGCCTGGAATAAATCCGTTCCTTTTAACGATATGGATATAGTGATTTTCATTCAAAATTTTCCTTACTATTCTGCTTAATTTTTTTAATAAATTAAGGTTTTTCCAAAATGAAGGATGTGGCAGAAATAAATTTCTGGCGACCTCCCTCCCCCCTAAAAAAAACACTTATTCTTAAAGTTTATGCAAAATTCTTCCGTGAAGTTTCGAGATCCATTTTTTGCACCAAATTTTATCATATAAGAGTATCTGATTGTTGATTTTTTATTGAATTTCTCCTATATTATACACATAGAGCTATAATATCCAATTCCCTTTATTATGGCCAATTGTATTATTATTCTAATAAAAAATTATATAATTAGTTCTTTATAAATTTTTTTGATTCATAGTTTTTCAATTTTTCAATTCTGACCTTTATTCTAAATAACTTTTCACACTTATTTTTATAGCTTTTAAAATTAGTTTTTGATCAATATTCATTCAAAGAGTGATCAAAAACTAATATGATTATTAATTGAATTGACCAAAAGGCAAGAAAATAAGTATGAACAGAAATTAATAGTTTAACAATAATACTATCTAGTCATATTTTTTAGTTTCAGTGCCATTTTTATGTTTTCACATTCACTTACCTATACATGAAATATAAAGGAAAGGAAAGCATTACGAACGTGACAATTTTCGAATTTCAGTTTTAAACGGAAACACACGTTTTGAGGTCCCCTTGAGTCCAAATAAGAGACCCGCAAAATGGTCTGTGTGTTAATAGTCTAGCTCAAATATAAAAAGTCGTACGAAAATGAAATTGCAAATTTATGATTTTTATATGCTTGGGATGTTACAGCAACGTTTTCATCAAAATCGGCTAACCAGAAGTGACACCTTATATCATGGACTAAACACATTTTTACGATTTTCTCGAAAACGGATCTAACGATTTTGATTAAATTAATTATATGAGTGTAAAATTAAGCAGTTTTAAATAAAATGTAATTTTATTTTTATTGATGTTCTCTGACAAGTCTTAAATAGCTAATTTTCAATGTTAGCTACCTCTACATTTTTTTTTATTTTAAACAATTTACCATTTCACATTAATCTCTATTGTAAAACATAGTTAAATATAAAATATGAAAGAATTGGATAATTAACTAATGGAGAAATAAGAGATCGTAACGGAGAATAGTTGTAATTGAGGAACCAAAGGAATACGAGAACCCCCGAGCTCACATGAAAGATTAGAACACGTTTCAATACGTAACATGAGTTTAATATAATACGGATTCCAAAAATATTATGTAAATATACATATCCGGTTTTCATAAATGTTATTGTTGGTATTATTTAATATTTAATTGTATAGATTACAGCGACATAAATATTAAAATTTCAATATATAAGGGCACTTATATAAATAAAAATACCCACAATGAAATATAAATAAATACAGCGTCTATAATTTTTACTTTCACTTGGTCTTTGCCTGAAAGGGTCTTGATATATCTGGATTTTAATTAAAAAGCAACCTCATTCTATCTAGTGGTACTGTTAGTTTACAAATTTAAAAAAAAATTGACTTAACCTATTTAGCGTTATAATTCATGGAATATTAAATTAAATAGGACCAATACCAACATCATAGAGTGCAGAATTGCATCAGAATATAAAATTAATGGTGTTTATCTTATAGAATAGAATAGAATAGAATAGAATAGAATAGAAAATTGAACTTTATTCTGGGACTAAGTCCCCTTAGAATAACAATGATGAATTAATATGAAAGAAAATACAAATCTGGCCAAAAACTAACTTATAAAAATTCTAATATTACATACGTTATTTAAAAAATAGTATGTAACCACTAAAAAATAAACAGAAAAAAATTAAATGAACATAAATCTTTCCAAAATTACTTATTATTTGATGTAAAAAAAAAAAAATAACTACACAATTTATAAACAATTGGCTAACTAATTAAAAATGTAGCTTAATACTAAATGTAATAATATATACAGTGATTTATGTAATACTAACTACACTTTACTAACTATTTTATGCAAACACTAAGAGAAATAAAATAAAATCTCAGGATTACTTGTTGTGTAAAGGAAAAAAAAGAACTATATATACATACATACTCATATTGGTACATAGAGAAACAAAAAATATAACCTAGATAAATAAAATTAAATAAATAAAACATTAATATAATGATATAACAAAAGTAATAACAGAAAGGCATTGGTTTAGATGTTAAAATATACAAGATTAATAAACTAGCCCTATAAAATAATATGTTATCGGTTAAACAAAAAAATCTTCTCAAGCGCAATTATAGTTGAAATGGAAAAATAGAGAAAAATAAAATGAAAATACATAAAAAATATAATACGCATATATAAAGCATATATACACAAAGAAAAAGCATGACCTGAAGCTAAGAGAAAAACAAATAAATAGTAAAAATAATAATCAAATTAGATGACAAAGATCATTGATGTTTATGTTAAAACTTAAACAGTAGGCACCACCATTTACTTCTCACAAATTCAATTCATAAAATAAAATTTATGGTTACGGATCGTCTATTTGGGGTGTAAGGAGATATTGGAAAAGGAGGTACTTGAAAGTTGAAAGGGAAGAGGCATGGCGGATGTTATGTGGCAAGTAGTGTTGCTCAAAATCGGTCTTGGTCTTGCAGTTTGCAAGACCAAGAACGAGGCCGCTTAACTGTTACAAGACCAAGACCAGGACTGGTAAAAAAAATCAATTCTTTTAATAAAAATTAGCGCAAAATAGTTACTAATGCTCGACAATTTTAGTTACTATATGTTAATAATTAGTATAACCAATATACTTTTGCATTTAACTCCTCTATTTTTTCATTTGGACTTAGTTAGGTTTCTCATATCTAAAAAATTATAGTAATATTTCTAGAGTAATAAGCATATAAGTAACTACAAGACTCTTGCGAGACTCTTGCGCAAGACCAAGACCATGATCAAGACTGAGTTTGCAAGACCAAGACTCGTCTCGGTCTCGCATTTGGGCAACACTAGTGGCAAGGAATTCCAGCTTCCCAGCCGAAACGTAGTTATATAAATTGAAATAAATATGGTGAAGAAATAAAACAGCCTTATTTTATAATATTAAAATTGTTTTCAATCAAAACAGACACATACGGAGCTTAATCATAAAGCTTTTTACATGAACCTTCCCTGTTTGTCCCCGGGATCCATTTCGCGAAGAAATACTTTCTCCTATATGAGTATAGAATTGTTGGCCATTAAAAGTGAATGATCGAGTTTATTATGAAAAAAAAAAATAGGAGCGGTACCATTGCCTTATCCTGCGAAATCCCTTCCTCTTGGCGTACTCTCTCTCTCTCCTGGAAGACTACGAGGGGGGGTACTGTAAATCCGTAGTGTTTGCGTGGGGCCGAACCGCCCACCGCAGGCTTAACGAGCCCCGACTCCCTAATCAGTCACGTAGCAGCCTTTCAGTCCAATTTGTCCCTCCCTTCCTTTCCCATCGCCCTGGCGCCGCTACTGGCTATCATAACCATAGTTATCCCATCCTTGGCCGACCCAATATCTTGTCCGCTTGTAGATGGCCATTCGACTTACGGAGAAAGCAAGGTTAACAGATTAACGTTTACAAAAAGAAAACGATATAATATTTAAGAGTAATCAAGTAGCGAGAAATATCATAATGAATGCCAGACTGGCATTAACAGAAATTTGTTATTAAACGTAGATCATATCGTCGGGTGTATGCAAAACTAACGGTACTTATACAAATAAAAATACCCACAATAAAATATAAATAAATATAGTGTATATAATTTTTACTTTCATTTCCCCTTTGTCTGAAAATACTTATTTCTTTTTAAGAAGAGCATGGTCAGTGAAAGTTGAGTGATGCACGCACCGCACCAGATTTTTAAAATATCATTAGGCCAAAGGTCACCAAACATATAAGTTTTCACATTATTTATTTATTATTCAAGTTTCGGCTTCAGGAATCATTTTCAAAATTATGCAAACAAATCTTAATTTAGGTATTTTACTTTAAATTATATAATTATAAAACACATAATCATATATAAACGATCAGTTATATATATATAATCCTAATTCTATTTTTAAAAAACTATTTTTATTATAACACAACATTTTTTTAATATTTTGGTTTAAAATTATCTACCTACCATGCACCGCTTTATATACTTTTTTAAAATATCTCATTATAATATAATTCGTCAGCTGAGAATTCTATCATTTCATCGAATGTGGTTTTTTTTAATCAAAATTAAAAGTAAATAATTTTTTTATTTCATTAAATCTTCAAAATTTTCCAAGGATATATATCATTAATAAAGTTTATAATATCAAGGAAACAGTTTATTCTGCCCTTATACATTCATTCAATGCTTCAATTCATTTAAATCTTTCCACTAATGTCCACTGTGAGTTGTGGACATTAGGCTGTTGTTTTTAAAGGTGGCAAAAATGTGTAGCATTGGAGTAATTTTAAAATAATTTTTAATTTTTGACTTATTGTGGGGTGTATGCAAAACTAACGAATTGGTAACAACAAAATTTTTCTGGATGGGCAACAAAAATTTTATTCATTTGTTGTTTAAGGTAGATTTACTATGTTATATATGAGCTTTCTGCTCTATTACCTTCTCTCATCTCTCAAGAAGCCTCTTATACACTATTTTTAACTGTTGAGACTTACTTGCAAAATTTTCATCTAGATGCGTTTTTATTTCACTTTCGGATTTTGGACATTTATCACGAAGAGAGTTTTCTATTAGTCCAGTCAATGAATGATTATATAAGAAAATAGCGGGATCACAATTTTTGACTTTGGGATACTGCTTGGACTAGTAAGGAGGTAAACATATTGAAAGTCCCCACTGCTTGTTGGGGAGCCAGATGTGGGGGGGGCCTAAAAGGTATTTTTTTCGGGTTTTCACTTATATCAGGAAAGCTATCCATCGCATCAACAAATACGTTCTATACAAAATTAAACCTAATAAAATTTGCAACAGCATTTATAATATATATACTTTCGCTACCTCGTTTAGTTTCCGAGATATCCTTCCTCAACTATCGCTAATCTGAAAAAAAAAAAATTTACGTCATTTTTTTTACTGTATTTGATTAGCTAACTGTTTACTGCTTCGTTCTACGATTAAGACATGTAGAAAGTTTTTAATAAGTAAATTTTCTTCAAGATTATAGAATATAATAGAAAATTGAACTTTATTGTGGGACTAAGTCTCCTTAGAATAACAATGATGAATAAATACAAATCTGGCCAAAAACTAACTTATAAAAATTCTAACACTATATACATTAATTTAAAAAGTAATATGTAACCACTAAAAAATAAACAAAAAATAAATAAAAATAAAACCTTCTCAAAATTACTAATTATTGTGATGAAACAAAAGAAAAAATAAATATATATATATATATATATATATATATATATATATATATATATATATATATATATATATATATATATTATTTAATAGTTTATCTTCAACGGTTCAAATATTAGATCAATTATAACTTTACATGTCAATTCCGAGAATTTGCAGAAAATTTCTACATGTCTTAATCGTAGAACGAAGCAATCAAGAGTTAGCCAGTAATATATTGTAAAAAACATGAGGTAAATTTTTTTTTTCAATTTAGCGATAGTTGAGGACGGATATCTCGGAAACTAAACAAGATAGCGAAAAAAGGTATATGATTAATCATATTTGAAATTTTATCAGCTTTAATTTCGTATGAACGTCTTTGTCGATAAGATGGATAGTTTTCCTGATATAAGCGAAAACCCGAAAAAAGTGACCTTCTAGGCACCCCCCCCTCCCAACATCTGGCTCCCCACCAAGCAGAGGGAACTTTTAGTATGTTTACTTCCTTACTAGTCCAAGCAATGTCACAAACTCAAAAATTATGAACCCGCTATTTAAATCTATAATGATTCATTAACTTCTAATAGAACCTGGAATAGAAGAGATTTTTTATCAGTGTGTCCCGTAAGTAGAGGAAAATATTTTAAAAGGTTGATAAAAGAAATCAAGATCTACAAAAAATTCCATATAAATAATTGCCCAATTTCCAGCAGAAAAGAAGAAAATTTAATATTTGTGTTTTTTTAAGCTAGTCACGTTTGTTGTTCAACGTGAAGCGATAACTTAAAAATTATTTTATTTAAATAACTAAACATAATTTACTCTTAACGAAATTAGAGTTTGTCATTGTTAAAACTATTAAAATATTACTATTGGGCGGACAAACACAGATAAGTTCCGTTAAAAAAAGTTATCTATTATTTGTTTTTTTTTTTGTTTTGTTTTTTTTATCATCCTTCAACTTTACTACATTTACCCCACTTTTAGAAAAACTTCCTCGTTTAATAAGCTTTAAGTCCATATTAATTAAGTTGAGGTTTATAAGTAAAATTTTTGAGATTCACCTCAAGTTTTGTGAAAAAATTATGTAATTTCCTAAGTAGTCAACTTAAAGTACCCGTGTGCAAAAATGACTACAATTAGCTGTTGTAAAAGTTTTATTTATTGTTTTACCGTGATATGCAATGTATCTTAATAAACATACTTGTCTAAAACACTTTTTGTTTATAAATATAAAGAATTTAAACATAATAGTTTTTAAATATTTTCACGTAAAGTGGTTATGAAACTATGTTTTTCTTCAATACCTCCGGTATAGGAATTGATATGTATTTATCAGTGACAAACTTAATTTTTCTTATTAAAATTTACGTTCAAAATAAAAAAACCTACCGATTGCTTCAATTATTTTCATAGAAACGTAAATATTAGGGCTATAAATATTAAGTTTGTCACTTGTAAATACGCATCTATTCCTATGACCAAAATCTGGGAGAAAAATACAATTTTATGCTCTCCTTACATGAAAAATATTGGAAAAATCATTATTTCTTATTTGTATGAATAAAATGTGTTTTTAGACAATTATGTTTATGGATACATACATACATATCACGTATACGTCCCATATCACGGAAAAACGAGAAATAAAAGCTTTTCAACAGTTAATTGTAGTAGTTTTTGCTGATGAAAAGATTAGTTTAGGTGACTGGATACAAAATTATATCATTTCTTTGCACAACTTGAAGTGAATCTCAAATTTTTTTTAAATAAAGCTCAACTTGATTGATATGGGCTCAAAGCTTATTAAACGTGAAAATTATTCTAAAAGTGGAGTAGATGTAGTATAGTTAGAAGCTGATAAAAAAAATCACAAATAATTTATGACTTTTTTTAAACGATACTTAGCTGTATTTGTCCGATCAATAGTGCTCTTTCAATAGTTTAAACAATGATAAACTCTACTTTATTTTAAAATAAATTCTATCTAGTTTACCATAAATCAATGTTTGGTTACTTAAATAAAATATTTTTTTAATTATCGCTTCATGTTGAACAAAAAACATGACTCGCTTAAAAAACCCAAATTTTAAATTTCTCACTTTTCTTATGGAAATTGGATAATCGTTTATATGGAAGTTTTTTTTAGATCTTGATGTCTACTATCAACATTTTAAATATTTTCCTCAACTTACGGGACACCCTGTATATATATGTATATATATGTTATGCTTATATCTTCTATTTCAAGTTTTATATATATAATTAAATTTTTCACAAGTAGAGCATGATTTTTTTTGTAATTATTATCTTTCAAAATGTTGAAATAATAAAAATAAACCTGTAATTGTCAATCGTTTTTTCGATATTTATTACTTTTTCATTTTTAATTTTTTATGGTAGATGTTAGGGGAGGGGAGCTAATACGATAAACCCTAAGCTATATCGAATATATGAGAAAAACCTTTTTAAAACATTTAAATTAAATATGAGATGTTTATAAGAATTCTTGTAGATATATAATGAATAAATAGGAAAAAAAAATCCGTAATAATATTGTTTGGGTATCATCTCTTGAAAATATTTTATGCTGCTCTTGGAGACCATTCTGAAAAGAGAATTCATAATAAGAACTAGAAAGGAATACGTCTCTTATTGACGAAATAATTGGAAAGGAAGGAGATAGAGTTTGCAGAAAGAGATAGAGAAACCTATTTTCCTCGGCTCATCGCATTGCTGAACTATGAAAATACATTCAAACACATATTTATTATATATAATTATATATATATATATATATATATATATATATATATATATATATATATATATATATATATATATATAATTATATATATAATAATTATTTTTTTATGCGGAGCATTCATGACTTACCTATACGCACTCAATAGCAGATACTTACCATATCATTATAATATAAAAAAACTAGGAACTTATTTATTATATCTAATATTCGATATAGAAGAACAATAAGAATACACTCAGAAGTGTATACCATTATCAAAAGAAAAATATTCTGAAGAGTAATTGTTTTTATTAGAAGATAAACTTAATACTAAGCTTTGTTGGTTGGGAAGTGGTTGAGGGAGAAGCACTGCAATCTCTTGGATCCTTGCTTTTTCCTGTGCGAATGGGCATGTGTGAAAATTCTATTATAAATGTTCTTGTTTGAGACAGATTCAGTTGTAAAACTAATCCTTACATTATAAGTAATCAGCGTAATAATAATAATAAGCTTATGAATGTAGCGAAGTTGTCAGCATCCATAGCCAACCGCCAGGTATTTTACCTAACCCAATAAGGAGCATGTATTCACTCTATAGAAGCTGCATAAGTTCCAGGAGGGTTTCTTGATCCCAGAGTCGATCCACGGCTGATATTTTTTTTTAAATTTATTAATAATTATAATTTAATGTATAAGTAAAAAAATAATAGTACTGTTACGTGAGATTATTAATAAATATATTAAAATAATGATCCTAAATTCTATAAAAATCGTTCGAAAAAGTATTTCACATAAATCTCCAATAGATTTTCGACATTCGAATGTTATTTTTAACATAGTACCACAATTCTAAAAAAAAGTTAACAATTGCTCAGATAAAAACAACATTCGGTCTTGTCTGTCATTTTCATCAACGGAATCCCTATATCTAATCCCATAATCGTTTCTTAAATTTTATTCGCGACATCGAGTCCCACGAAAGGAATTTTAGAATTTTAAAGTATCAATAATTCCTTAAAGCTTATTAAACATTAAGTTTTCAGTGACACGTTATTCACATTTTTCACTTAATGCAATACTAGAAAAAGTAAAAAAATCAAAGTTGTATGTTGATATAATGAAATATTATGTAAATATATTTACAATTTGTTTTTTTTTTTTCGCGCAATAATGAATTATTCTCTTGAGTACTTGAGAAGAATCATGGTATGGGTTTTTTTTTTCGTTGATACATTTCGTAATTATTTTCTCTCCAAACTTTCTAGTGAAAGGTCACCCGATCCAAGACAATATCCTACGAAAAGGAACATGAAAAAGTATCTTGAATCTAATTATTTTTATTTTAATCAAAGTATTGGATCAGGGATTTAAATAATTATAAAAATTAATTAAATAATTTATTACAACAAATAATAGTTAGCTTTACTACTTAAAATTAAAAAAAAAAAAAAGTTTCTACAAACCGTAAACGGACTGGCCATGTTTTACAGTCCAATATTAATTTCAACAGTAATTTTGTGTAATCAATTTCGTTGTTGCTATTTTAATTCATATGTAAAATTAATAACGACTTGATTATCTCAAACGTACACACAATATTGTATGTAGAGAGAAACACTTTATTTTGATAAAAGAGTGCTGCTCATTTATATTGAGTTGCTAAATACTCAGCATACTTATTAATGATAATGGACAATCTTTAAAACTACTATACAAATATAGAGTACCATATATTATTATATACAGCACCAGTATTATTAAACAGTTTTTAATATAATGTAGGTTTTATTCTCATTGATGTTCTCTATCACGGCTTAAATGGCTAATTTTTAATATTGGCTTCCTCTAAAGTAGCTTTATTTTTTTTAAGTTGAAATAATTACCCATTTCAAATTAATCTTTGATATAAAATATAGTTAAATATATAATATGAAGGAATTTTATCATTAACTAAAGGAGAAACAAGAGATCGTAACGGAGAATAGTTGTAATAGAAGAATCAATGTAATACGAGATTGCCCGAGCACGCCCCAAAGATTACAACAGCCTTCCATACGTAACATTAGCTTAATATAATACGGACTCCAAAAATATTATGTAAATATACATATGCGATTTTCATGAATGCTATTGATGGTATTATTTAATATTTAATTGTATAGAATACAACGATATTGAAATCAAAATTTGTATATATAAGGGTATTTAAACAAATACGAAAAATACCCACATTAAATTGTAAATAAATAAAGCGCGCACTAGATTTTTATTCTTTATCTGCATTTTGAATACATAAGGCTGTGTGGTTAGAATTTTTCCGATTGTAACCTAACATTTGTGTTCTGTCATGGTGAATTTTTTACTAATATATATTTATTTATTATTATTTTGCTTATTATTTAGTTCGTTATTTTATCTGTTCAGTATATATAGTGTGAATGTACTAACTATAAACATTGTCCATGTGGCATAATGTTATATTACTCAATAAATAATAAAAAATAAATAAAAGTTTCGTAATGATAAGGATCATTGAGAATTTTTTGAATGATTTAGGACTGTAAGAAATATATGCAAGGGATGCTACCTGGTTTTTAGTAGATCCCCAAATTCTATTACGCATGTAGGCCGAGATAAAGAATATAAAATATGAATAAACAGTAATATAAAAAACAACTTAAGAGGCCTCAATTGGACTGACAGTGATAAAGCTTCTCTATGCAATCTAAAAAAAAATAGGTCTGGAATAATTTAAAAGTGATTAATTAATTTCTGACAAGGTACTGAGTACTGGGTTGGTACTCAACGGGCGAAAAGAGGCATTTTAAAGTATTTTCTTTTACTTCTGAAAAAATCCTTTTGTATTTTTTTTTTCTCTATTATCAGTATGACCGTTGTATCGTTCATTTAAAAATGAATTGTTCTTCCTACTTATTACTACAAAAAAAAAAAAAAAAAGAAGCTATTTGATTAAAGATCCAGGAGCCTTTTATTTACTTCGGTCTCTTTTAATGCACGTCAAGTTAGTGAGATCGCGAATTGTGAACATCTGTTTGCTTTGCAGCCAGAATCTCTTAGAAAGCTAGTAATGGAATGAAAATAATTAATATAATTAATCAATTGATTATACCGAAGCAGATGAAAGGGTAGAATTATGTAATTAAAAGATTACGTATTAGTACTTAATCGTACATTGCAAGCAGAAACATCCTGAGACTAATTTTATATCTCATCAGTAATTAATACGTATTTTTTTATTAAAAAGTAAACAAAAGATATAAATTTTTAGTTAACTTTTAAAAAATGAAGAACTGTGAAAAATAACTAAAAACATTATTTCTTATTATTTTAAATCATAATAATTTTCCTTAATCGATTTTTTTTTAACGTTTATATGTATTAAGAATAAATTTTTATTTCAAAACAGAGTAACGTATTCCATTTTGTAATCTATAAATTATATAATATAAAATATAACATCTTAAAGATAGAAAGTGCGTAGAGGATGTTATTTGCACCAGTTATGATATGGTGTGTGTGTGTAGCTCAAAAGCGAAAAATGGTACGAAACTGAAATTGCGTATTTAAGCTTTTATAAGCCTTGGATGTTACAGCAACATTTTCGTCAAAATTAACAAGCCGGAAGTAGTACTTTATATAATCGATTTAACACATTTTTACGATTTTCTCAAAAACGGCAGTAACGATTTTGATTAAACTCAGTATATCAGTGTATTATTAAGCAGTTTTAAATATAATTTTGGTTTATTCTCGTTAATATTCTCTAACAGGGCTTAAATAGCTAATTATTAATATTAGTTTCCTCTAAAGTACCTTATAATGATTAAACATTTCACTATATTAATCTTTAATATAAAAAATGGTTAAAAATAGAATATGAAAGAATTTGATAATCAACTTAAGAAGAAATAAAATATCGTAATCGATAATAGTTGTAATAGGAGAACCAAACTTATACGAGCTTGCCCGAGCTCGCCCGAAAGATTACAACATACTCACATAAGTAACATTAAGTTAATATAATACGGACTCCGTCAATATTACGCACATATACATAAGCGGTTTTCATAAATGCTATCGTTGGAATTATTTAATATTTAATTGTATAGAATACAGCGATATAAAAATTCAAATTTGTCTGCATAAGGGTATTTAAAAAAATAAAAATACTCACAATGAAATGTAAATAAATATAACGTCTATAATTTTTATTTTCACTTCCCTTTTGTCTGATATTATTATTTCTGCTTAGAAGAGGGTGGTAAGTGAAAGTCGTGTGATGGGCGCACCAGATTTGTCCTCTATGATTTAGATTTTCTATCAATGTTTTATTGCTTTCTTAAATCAAAGATCTAAAGGTGCGTTTAGACAATTCACAAATCATGGGAAAATCAATTATCTACCTTAATAAACAGCGAAATCAGATAGAAAACATCAACAATAAGAAACAAAAACATTAGGATAGGGAAAACACCATTTCCAAAAACAATAGTAGAGGCTTTGTTAAACAAGTCCTTACACAAAGAATAAGATTTATGAACTGGGCACCAACGTTCTATTGTGACTCCAGGGGAAGAAATCAAACTAATTTATCTAATCTGCCAATCCGTTCGATCTAGCTGGGGCCGAAGAGTCGTGTCTTTGATCATCTTTCCGAATGGACCAACAACTTTACGAAATCACTGCTTGCTTGCTTGACCCGAAGTATTAAACCAAACGAGATAACTTTTAAATTAAGTTGAATATTTATTTCATTATTCAAATAGTAAAATTGTTAATTAATGAACATCATTGGCGGATGTACGAGGAGGGGGGAGGGGGCCTTTCGGGCTAAATCCCCCTCCCAAAAAATTGAAAAATTATTTTTTTATTTATTTATTCATATTTTATTACTGTGAGTGATCTATGATAAATACTTAAACATTAACAATTTTATGTTTTTTGTTTTAAATTATAATAAATATAAAATTACCATATTTTAGTGCAAAAGAATTTATGTCTAGATGACACTGACAAATAATTTTACAAACATTTATTACCAGTAACGCGGCTGGGAGAGAAGCACTGGGATCTCCTGGAGTCCTGCCTTGGCTTCCACATTGGGGGATAAAGCATGACTCAGAGTCCCCTGGGTTAATGTAAATATTGAACATAGTGCGAATGTGCTTTATTTAATTTAATTTTATTTAGATTTTATCTATAATTACATTTTTTGTACACAGATATATTAATTTACTTATTTTATTTTTATATATTTCTTTTTCTTTATTATTTCTATATTAGTTATTATTTGTATGTACATATTGTGTGAATGATTCATGTAGCCTTAATATTAATATCCTTTAATGTGGCAGAATTTATTAATATTCAATAAATAAAAAAAAATATTTATTACAAAAATTGGTAAATAATATATGTCAAAAAATGTTTGAGAACGGCGAAGTGGCCGAAATGTTCAAAAAATATATGTTTTTATATACATATTAAAATTTGTATATATAAGGGTACTTATACAAATAAAAATACCCAAAATGAAATATAAAAAATAATTATAGCGTCTATAATTTTTATTTTCACTTCTCCTTTGTCCAGAAATATTTATTTCTGCTAAGAAGAGGGTAGTAAGTAAAAGATGTGTGATGCGCGCACCTCACAAGATTTTTTCGATCTGATTTATATATCATTCCTAGCTCTTTTCGAAAACGATAATTTTAATTTTTAAATTAAAATATCGGAGGAACGATATCGATAGACAATAATATCCAAGTCGATGGTAAGATATCGAATATTGTAAGGAAAATATCGATATTTCTATAATATTGACTATCGGTGGTCATCTCTACCTTGTATTAATATAAATTTTGTTGCCTTAACAAGCCAACTCGTATTCCTACATACATGAATATGAATATGGCAAAAAACTTATTCAATCTCTGCCTATCTTGTGCTAATTATTTTTAGTTATCTGCATGTAGCTCCATTGCATCTTTGTTTATTTAACCACTATGTGGTGTCATTTTAATTTTATTCTTAAGAGACTTCTTCCCAGCATAATAAAGATTTTTTTTTTTCGTTGAACATTAGCATAGTACAATATAGGACATAACATTGAGCCTTGCGGTAGAAATACTAAATATGATATAACTAAAAATAAAAAGGGAAGGGAAGGAGAAAATAAATAAGGTAGGTAAATATAATAGACATAAGTGAGGTAGGAGCAGGGGAAGATAACCGGAGGAGAGGTCGGAGGCATCTGTCGGCCAGATCTTATCTCCTCAAACTAATAGTTGTATTAGACTTATACCACTTACTATCTCGGATCTTATAAACCTAACATGGATTCCCATTTCTCCTACCATCCCTCACGGGTCTATCTCCCATTTAGCCTATCTTCGGCCGAGGAAATAAAGCGGTATGTCAACTTGACCGGCCACAGCTTCTGGAACTGAACGGCCAGGACTGCGGCGCTTAAATAAAAGGATTTTATTTTAACCTTTCAAGTCTAGAACGAATAATTTTGTATTTATTTTTTATCATTAATTTTTTTTTTTTTAAATCTGCGACCTAAAATTAAATGTTGTTTAAACCAACACGTTGTACAAACCATGTAACGCCCTTAAAAAAATTAAAATAATAGAAATCAGGAGCGGTTCTAAGGGGTGAGGGCTTCCGGGCTGAAAGCCCCCTCTATTCTGTGGTAAAATGTATAATAAAACTTTTGAAAGGTAATGAAATTTCCGAACAAAACTATATAAAAATCATTCAATTCCGATAACTATTAACGAAGTTACAGCTGTTCAATATCCAATGTAAGATTACGGGTACATATCCTGGTGTCTGAAAGGGATGAATAAAAGAAAAAAGATAGCTTAGTGAAAGCAAGAAAATCTGTTGCCGACATCACACAAGCTTCACTATTTCCTCTACTTTTGACAGAAATTATTGTTTGACAAAATTAGGCTATGGCAAACAGTTTTTGATAAGCAATATTAGAGGGCATTGAAATCTGTACACTGATTTACCTTAAGCCGGTTTACATTGCCTTAGTTTATCAAACTCAAATCTTTTCTTTGATCAATTTTCAGGAAAATAAATCTAATTCAATTCTTTTTATTTCTTATGTAATATGTAAAGATATAAAAACTTTTCTAAAATAGGTAGGAAATTCGTGTGAGTGAATACACCAGATTTTTTTTTTTTTTTTTACGAAAATTCTCGTAATTGGTGCGCTTTCAATCTAGAGATATGGTAAATTTTGTCTATTAAATGAGGTACTAAACTCATTTGGTTCATTCATTCAACTGCTTCATTCATTGTTCATTCAACACCATTTGCTTTTCTCTTGAATGATGAGATAATTTGATCTATAAATCGTGAAAGAAATATTGGCCTACAAAAATATTCGGCGTTTTCTTATTAAATTAATTATTCAATGAATAAACTCGATAAAAAAGTCATAGAATGAAGCCGATCACGATGTTTTAGACGGTTAATAATTTGATAAAGTGCTTCTGTACCGTGGAATGATACATCAGGCAGTGCTAAAATAAAATAAGCGTCGTGCTAATCATTATTGAGTAATACAATTCTAAATAATATATTCTTGTTTCTTTAATTAGTCACATAATAACTTTTCTATACTTTTATTGTTTAATTGTTATTGTACTTAATTAACATTAAAACGGTGTAAGCAAAGAACCTCCTTATTGTGTAATTTGAAGAAAATGTTTTCTAGATTACAATGCTGAAATTTGTAACCACCTGAATCAATCAGCTGTTTATCTATCGCTTCCTATTCAAGAAAAAACATGGCGTTAAAAAAAAAAGGAAGCGAAATTTCCTTGTTTTCTTGTGTGATAACGGGCCGTGTTCTCGATTCACCTATTTATTTCTCTTTCCATCACATCAATATTTCCTATTACGTAGGAATATATTAACACTATAAATTGTGAGAAAAAAAAAGGAGTAGTCAGTCAGTGAGTCATCGATTTGAACCATTTTTTTTTTGGTGGTTCTATATCGAAAAATATTAGAAACGTGTACCGGTATACGTTTCAGTTTGCCTCAGAATCCGATAAAAAAATGAATTATTTTGCTTTTTCCCAAGGGTCCAAGCAAAAATTTCGTGCAAAAAAACTTTTAATTTTTTGATTGCTTTAAAATTTTGCATTTAAGTGCTTTTGAAGTTTCCCAAATGGAAAAGTGATTATTTATTCATTAGTCCATATTTGTTACTACGAGTTTTTAAATTACAATTTATACACAGCTGATAGACATAACCGTCTCATGAAAAAAATTACTATAAAAGTATTAACATTGTTCGTGTATTATTATTTTTTTTTTATTTATTATTTTTTTATTTTTTTTTTTTTAACCGGGATTCAAAAATCATTTGATTTAGGTAGTTAGTTTCTTTTTTTCGTTAAATATAAATGTATAATTTTCGGGCTGAAGACTCCCAAAATTAAATCCTGAGTCCGCAACTGGTTTATGAGATTGTTTAAAATAAGTATACAAAGTAAAAGTTGGCATTCGGGGTGCACTAATTTAACCTTTTAAAAATGTTGCAGATGTTATTAAAGAAATATATGAAACAATCAGGAGGGTAGTGTTTAGTGTTGCTCAAAATCGGTCTTGGTCTTGCAAAGTTCAAGACCAAGAACAAGGCCGCCTAACTGTTGTAAGACCAAGACCATGACTGGTAAAAAAGATCGTTTTTTAAAATAAAAATTAAGGCAAAATAAGCTACTAATACTTGACAATCTTAGTTACTATATGTAAATAATGGGTATAACCAATATACTTTTGCATTTAACTCCTCTAATTTTTCACTCGGGCTTTGTTAGGTTCCCATATCTAAAAAGTAATATATCTATATTACTAAGCTAATAGGTAACTGCAAGACCGTTGCGAGAATCTTGCGGAAGACCAAGACTGAGTTTGCAATACCAAGATTCGTCTCGGTTTCGCATTTGAGGAATACTACAGGAGAGCAACAAGACTGCATAACTTTTGCATGACCAAGACCAAGAATGGTAAAAAAATCGGTTTTGCGAATAAAATTTAGGAAAAATAGTAACCAAAAATTTACAATCTTAGTTACGATATGTATAGAATTGGAATAACCAATACACTTTTGTATTTAATTCTTCTAATTTTTCATTCGGGCTTCGTTAAGTATCCTCTATCTGAAAAATTACAGTAATATCTCTATAGTAATAAGCTAATAGGTAACTGCAAGACTGTTACGAGAGTCTTACGCAAGACCAAGACTGAGTTTGCAAGACCAAGACTCGTCTCGGTCTCGCAGTTGGGCAACACTGTCCAATCCCAATATGACCCATCTCCCAAATACTTCCTCTCTCAAAAATGTCTAATGACACTTACCCTTAACTATTTACTACATAGTCCATCTAAAATTATTATTTAAAATTTTTATGTATAGAATTGAAATAACCAATACACTTTTGTATTTAATTCTTCTAATTTTTCATTAGGGCTTTGATAGGTTCCCCTATCTAAAACGTAATATCTCTATATTACTAAGCTAATAGGTAACTGCAAGACCGTTGCGAGATTCTTGCGCAAGACCAAGACTCAGTTTGCAATACCAAGACTCGTCTCGGTTTCGCATTTGAGCAACACTACAGGAGGGCAACTGCCGACCTTCCAAGGTGAAGCCAAAAATGTTTAGAAGTCAATGATGGGATTTTCGAACATTTATTAAAATAAGACTTCAATAACCGAAGTTCATGTATGAAATATTTTTTTTTTTATTTTAATTAAAAATTAGGTATGCCTGTGTCTAAGATGTTTCTTTTCATTACTTTTTTTTAAAGATAATTGTAATTCTATTTTATTCATTTATTTTTATTCTATTATTATTACTATTATTTATATTTTCTTCCTTCACTATGATATTTTATTTTGTTCTTATTTAGCTTTATATTATTTTGAAATTACCTTAGATATTTTTTTTTTTATTTGTAAATATGGTGTGAATGTGCTCTTAGAACTCTATTATGAATGTCCTTTATTGAGACAGATTGTAATATTTATCAATAAAGAAATAGTCCATTGAAAAAAAAATTAAAAATTAAACCATATGAATTTTTTAAATTATTTTCTTGTGTACAGCACGCCCCTGGAGTTTGGTCCCGTTTCCTGCCGAAGCACCCTGTATAAATAAAATTTTACTTTTACGAAATTTACCGCCCCCAAAATACTGCCGCCCAGGGCAGATGCCCCCTCCTCCACTTCCTAATCCCATCATCTCTAAAATAGATAAATGGCTGGTGAAGAGTTGTTAATGCTAGGAAGAAAGGCGACGCTATTAGAGCCGGGTTCACATGGGACAATGGCAGAGAAATCCACTGCTTGCTCTCTCATTCTCAGATCTTGCTTGTTGTGACCAAATCGCCGCACTTAATCACGGATCTTGCAACAATGGAAACACGTAATTTCACTCATTTTTCCGACCAACGATAGTTGTGAAACGTCCTCTTGTTCTGTCATTGTTCCAGTGACGATTTTCCACCCCAGTTCAATTATCATCAGTGGGACTGTCCCTCCTTCTCCCCAGACCTGGAAGAAGAAAGAAATGTGAAAATTAACGGAAGTCTTCTCCGCTTGTCCCACAGCTTCGAAATCTTGTGTGAACATTTAATACAATGGACTATAATTAGATACTCGAATTAAGAAATTAAAATGCATTTTTTTTTTTACTACATTCAGAGGGAAAGA
The DNA here is from genome assembly GCA_928085145.1 of Nezara viridula. Classification (NCBI taxonomy): domain Eukaryota; kingdom Metazoa; phylum Arthropoda; class Insecta; order Hemiptera; family Pentatomidae; genus Nezara; species Nezara viridula. The sequence goes on from OV725078.1 coordinate 38,821,105, forward strand.
GAAAGAGAGAGAGAGAGAGAGTAAGAGAGAGCGAGAGAGAGAGACTCAAAGAAGGGGAAGATAGAGAGAGAGAGAATGTGTGGGACTGATTGGTTAATTGTTTATTGCCTTAGGGCCTAAGTGCCTTCTTTAGAGACGAAAATACAATAACATTTTGAATTTTACAATTTTCAATATAAATTTTACCTTAGTTACAATATATTTTAAAATTTACTGTAATATTTTACAATTTTCTGTAGTTGTCCTATTTTTTTTTTTAGCTATAAATATAAATGAAGGACAAAATAATAGTAAAATACGTAAGTAAAATCTAAAAATAAATTTTATGAATCTGAAAAAAGACAATCTGAAAAAAAATCTAGTGAATGTGAGGTGGTGAGGAAAAGTTATGCGACACACTACACCATTTTTTTTTTACTCATTAGCAATAACATCAGCAATTGGGTAAGTATATTGTACATATACATCATACAGATATCAATATTCCTGGAAAAGTTAAGCTCTTTTCGAACGATGCAATGATATTTTTATTAAAATTATTCGCAGATAATTTTAGGACTTATTATCAGAATGTCGGAGGATCAGGTCACAAGAAACAAAAGAAAAGGAAGACCAAACTTGAGTTAGCTGGATGGTGTAGCAGCAGATGCCCCATCCATGCATGGAATCCGGAACTAGAAGGCGGCAGAGCAGAACAGGGATGACTGGTGGTCAAAACTGCTGGAGGCCCTGTTTCAACGGAGAACGTACGTAGCGCCGCATTAGAAGAAGAACTTTTCATAATGTATTTAATCACTTAAAATCACTGTTCGACAGGAATAAGATATTATTAAAGGCAACTGTAGGCCAGGAACTCATAGGTTTACCGCCAGAGTTCCTGACCTGACTTCTTGATATTATCCTTCAAGATTTGTGATATGTGATTGAAGTGTTTCGTATACAATTAACGGGCCATTATTAACTGATAATACAGGTGTGTGATTAGCATACAGTGTTTGTATGAGTAGAAATGTAAGCTGATTGAACAGTTTGGAAGATACCTTGAGGACACGAACGGATTTGAACAAGAGGAATGAGTGAGGCCACCGTGATTTACTCTGATTGACGTGAAAAAAAGTATGTACGGAGGGGTAGGAATTTACGGAGTTTTTAAAGAAAACTCGGCTGCCAAAATCGATCAAAAGTCTGATCTAGATCGACAAGGACTTGTAGTACATTGCGCAGAAGAGACTACGATTCTGGATAGTGTAGTGGGGTGTTAGAAATCTAAACTGGTAATCTGAGATTATGTTATTATAATCTAAGATTGAGTCAAAACCGTATACCTTTTTTTTCAATAAGGTGAATTTTTATTATATCCCACTATTTAACAATACCTCATCATTACTCTTACAATATGAAAAATGTTTAATAAATTATACAAATGTAAATTGTACGTCAGCTACTAGATCCTTCTCCCGTTGACGATAAATTAAGAAAAATGTAACTGGATCAATCAATTTCAAAATACTATCCACTACTTGAAGATGCAACAGACTGAAACGTTTTGATGATAGTTTTAAAATGAAATTGTCAAACTGAAACTTTATTGTCGAATTTTTTTATTGAGGATAGATATTCGTTCAGGTGTAAAATCTTGCTGTGCACGTTCCCCCACGTTGAGCGGGGCCACGTTAAGTGCTAACACTTTAAGACTAAAAGCACTGGGCTTTCTTCGAAGTACTCCAAAGCATAAGACTCCGAAGTAAGATTCTTCGATACCTTCTGAACTTCATCACCATTTTACTCTTGTTCTGAAAGACCTCTTCTGTGAAAATTTGAGTGAGCCTTTGCGTTTCGAACGTTACAAAAAAAAAATGATTGCGTGCGTGGATTTGTAGATAAAATCGATATATAATTAAGTAAAAATTATTTTGATTTTTCTTTCTAAATAGAGTTCCATAAAAAAACAATATTTTTTTAAACTTAATTTTTTTTTTATTCATGATATTTACAACTGTATTTAAAAAAAAATCATGTAGTAAATGTGCACTTAGGAATATGATAGCATAAAAACGCTTGTTGAGAAACTAATAAATTTACACAAGAAGATCAAGAGGCCACCTTCTTTTCAGACGCCTTGGAGGGTTATCAGGAATCGAGGAGGAAGCTGGGTTTGAAACAAGAGGGTTCGGATGGTTCTGAAGTTTGTTATGGAAGGATAAGTCTCTGGATTGGGCCAAATCGGAAACATATAGAACTTTTTTTTTGTTATTATTATTTCTTAATGATATTTACAACTGTATTAAAGAAATACATTTAGTAAATTTGAACATATGGATATAATGACGTGAAAACACTTGTTGAGTAACTACCCAATGGTAGCACTCTAATGATATGTCTACATTAGGAGATCACGGGGCCATCTTCTTTTCAGACGCCTCGGAGGGTTATCAGGAATTGAAGAGGAAGCAAGGTTAGAAACGAGAGGGTTGGGATGATTCTGAAGTTTATTATGGAAGGATAGGTATCTGGATTGGGCCAGATCTGAAACATAAGAAACATTAAGGTCATTATGGATGGTTTTATTTGTAACAAAGTAGGGAGCATTGAGGATTTTACGAAGGATTTTGGATTGTAAGGATTGGATACGAGAGGAATTCGATGGTTTAGTGGAGTCCCATAGCTCAACTCCGTAAGTCCAAATAGGCCTTATTATAGTCATGTATATGAGTCTTTTGTAATTAATTGGAAGTTTAGAGCGTTTGTCTAGTAAGTGCTGAAGTAATTGGAAACGTCGAGCGGTTTCAAGTCGTTTCAGTCTGGTATGAGGATTCCAAGCTAGTCGTTTGTCCAGGTGGAGACCTAGGTATCGGATTTTCTCAACAGGGATAGGTATAGTGTTGTTAAAGGAAATCATAGGACAGGAAATCATTGGTAGAACATTTAAAAATTTAAATTAGTATTATTATCTATGTAACAATATTGCAATATAACAAAGAAGTGAACAATAATATTTTGTTTTTAGATTTAAAATCGGGAGAATATGTAAATATGTTTTTCGATTATTATTTTAGGAACGGGAATGATGCAGCTGCTGCTGAGGGAATTTTTTTTCAATTCCTCCCCTTACCCGCCGTTTCTAGCGTATGGGGTTAATACTCTCACTGCAAAAAATATAAACAAGCAACATGTCTGCATGTTCCTAATGTGAATAGGGGTTTGTCATTTCGCAAGAATTTAATAATACAAACGAAAAAAGATCACTGGCACAATTAGCATATGTTCTAATCTTATTGTAACTTGTTTACCATCTGTTGTAAACATAATCATAATGCTAATTCATGTACGAAATATTGTTCATTATTGAAATTTCGCTAATTTGTAACTAGCCAAAAAAAAAAATGAAAATCGGATAAGAACATTTTTTTTTACATTTTCCTATGGGCTACCCACTCCTGGAGTTCGGCCCGTACTTGCAGACTTCTAAATTAATTTTTTTTATTGATAATTAATCCAATGTGTTATTTATTCTTTCGAATTCGGGATAATTATTATGATCCTTGCGAACCGATTCGGTTTCCCTTCTACGATTTGAAAATTTTTGAAATATCTTGTATTATCCTAGATGAAAATCTAGATTGGATCTGGATCGAAACGGGTAGGATTTTGTAAGCACGATACCACCCAGATTGTCCAGGGAATAGTGACGCTAGCAAAATGATGCCCAGAGGGTCCTTCCACCTTAAATCTTGTCCGACCTCCCATTCCTTTAGTGAGACGTTTGATGCTATCTCAGACCTGCCTTTCGTCAAGGAAGTTAAAAACAAGTTTTTTTTTTTTTTTCTTGTCTAACTCTACTATTTTTCTTCTCGTCGTGTTTCTTTTATCCCTACTGGGCCGACTTTTTGACTCTTTCCGCCATTCGCTTCTACACAGACTACCGATTCCCAATCGAGAATAAAAAATTATACTTAAAACAAATCATCCACGTTTATTCATGATCACAAAAATAAAATGCGAAGTTTCAGGATAAAATAAATAAACCATGATTATTTGTAATTGGATATAGAGAAAAATTAAATAAAACTATTATGATCTAATTTATTCATCTATTTATTATTACAAATAAAGTGAAGTCCTAACTAACAAGATATATATATATATTAGAGATCGACCGATGCCGATATTAATCAAGTGGCTTTTCCCCTCCTTCCGAAGACAATATTTCCTAGATACGTTCCTTTATCACGCCTACAACCATCTCCAATTCACGTCCTCAGTCTATTCCTTGTCCACAAGATCTCGACCTTCAAACCTTTGCATGTCTTTTCACAGATCTGCCTCATTCCAAAACTCCTTTATTGCTCGTTCTGTCAATTTCTGGAATTTCCACCCTATCAAAATTCGACATTCCCCATCGATATCGACATTCAAAACCCTCCTATTCCAATTCCTATCACAAAAACAGTCAGATAGTTGCTAACTATTCGACAACATACATTTATTTCATGCCATTTATTGTCAAATATCAATGCTAAATGATAATGTATTTTCATATTAATCAGGCACTTTATGTTGTCAGATTCAACTTTCTGTTTTTTCAACAGAAACACAAAGTTGATTTAAATAAAGAATTTAATATATTTTTATTTTTTAATTATTTATTGTTTTCTTAAAAGTGTATACCAGTGCAAATAGCTGGTGACAAGTGTCTTGTCATAGTGTTAATTGTTTTGTATATAGTTTCGTTTGTTTTGTATATAGAATGTTTACTTTATATTTTCTTCACATTATTTTTTTTTCGATTGATTTTATTTTGGCCAGATGTAATCTTTTAATTTTATTCTATTTTGTTATTCACAAGGAACTTTGTCCCAGAATAAAGTTATTTTCTATCTATCTATCTATCTAATATCGGCGTATCGGCCTGTTTGGCCGATATTATTAATATCGGCCAATATTAAACGTCGATTGGCTGATAGATCGTTTTTGTTTTCATATCTCAGATTCTCAGCAGATACGGATATCCTAAAGACCGAATCATATGAATTTAATGAGATTGGTAGAGTTGGAAAAAATTTAATTTAATTTTTTTTTCTGGCCTTTCCATTTTTTTTTTCCTGAAATATATAAATATTATAAAATATTTATATATTTCAGGAAAGCTTTGTATTATAAATGATAATAGTATAGATATCTATGATATTTGTTTCATATATGAACTATTAAAAATTGATGTTTCTAAAGAAATTCTTTATTTCAGGCATGGTTTTATTGGAATCTGAAATATTCCAACGATATTTTATAAAAGTTTATTTTATGTTTTATTCAAGGAAAGAACCTATTTTAAATTAAAAATAAATTTCTATGGACTGAATTGCCCTTGTTATAATAACTTAATAGTCTAATAATAAAAACTCCACTTATAATGTTATCAAATAAAAATATTGTGACAAAAGCAATTTGGTCCATATGACAACATTCTTAATTGAAAATAGGTTTATTCTCTTGAAAATGGCCTATGGGCTAAAAAAAGTTTTATATGCAACTAAAATAAAACTAAAAAACTTAAATTTTAGAGGCGGCTGAGGTAACATTGTAGCCGGAGAATGATAGCTGGTTTCCCGGCAAACAAACCCATTGCTCTCACCCAAGTACTTCTTTATTAGCACTTAAAAGAACTGTTGTGCCCTTTTGCTTTAGCACTGAAGGATTTTTATTTCGCCCTACCTTAAGGGTTTTGTACCTCCTTATGGTTTATCTACAGCCTTTATTCACCACCTTAGTTCTTTTTTTAAAGCTTTCGTAAATGTCACGTAGGTTCACTCCCTTACAATTCTTTAAAAAAGGTTATTTCTAATTTATAAATTACAAAAGAAAATTTTCAATTTCAATTGTATACATAATTTTGCCATAAATACTGTTACAAAATTTCAACTTTGTTTACATCCTCGGGTATTATTTAGATAATCCTTACCTCTATCAGGTTATTTTTTTTATACGTCAGGATTATAATCCCAATCAGTTTGTATTTTTTTTCCCGTTAAGTTAATATGGAGTGGTGTGATAAAGAAAACCGAATAAATGTGTTCGGCTTACACAAAGTTGGAAAAAGTAGATCATAGATTTTCAACACTTTGAAACCTTTGGGTATCAGCCGTATGTTGATATATTGGTGTACCGCACTACAAATAGACATAATGAGACCCTATCTGTATGTGACAGACCTCGACCGGGCCTTTCCCGCACTGTGAGAACGGCAAATGCAGTGAGAGCAGTGGCTGCTCGAATCAGATGAAATCCCATTCGAAAACAACAAATCATGTCTCGGGAAATGGGAATCTCTGACTGGTCAATGTCTCGCATAATAAACGTGACCTTAGGATGGGTGTATATCGAAGAATGGCAGGACAAAGGCTAACCAAAAAGCTCTAAAAAAAATAGAGTGGATAGATATAAAGTTTTCCTCGCCCGTTACACCAATGGTCTTTAGTGAAAGATTTTGCTTAGCGATGAAAAAATTTTTACAATTGCAGAAGAATTGAATAAAAAGTGACCTTAGGATGGATGCATATCGAAGAATGACAGGACAAAGGCTAACCAAAAAGCTCTAAAAAAAAAAAGAGTGGATAGATATAAAGTTCTCCTTGGCCGTTACACCAATGGTCTTCAGTGAAAGATTTTGTTTAGCGGTGAGAAAATTTTTACAATTAAATAGAAAGTTAATCACCAAACGATCGTGTGTACGCACACAGCTCTAAAGAAGCCAGGAAGTCATTGGAAGAGTGGAAATAGGTTATCACCCTTCCTCAGTGATGGTTTGGTGGGGAGTTTTCTTTGATGGCATCACAAAGCTCCATTTTTGCTGAAAACTATCAGGACGATATTTTGGAACCTGTTGTCAAGCCTCTAAATGATACTCTTTTTGCTGGAAGTCATTGGGTTTTCCTGCAGGATCCCGCTCCAACTCACAAGGTCAGGTCAACTCAACAGTGGCTGCAAAAGAACATTCCGGAGTTCATCTCTGCTTCGGATTGGCCTTCAGGAAGCCCTGATCTCAACCCACTAGATTATCGGCTGTGCTCCGAACTGGAGAGGATGGCATACCACAGAGCACACTTTAATTAATTTAACAAATTAATTTTTCTGTTGAAATCTGTATATATTTCCTTGTAACAATATTTATGACAGGACTAGGTATATACATAACATATGCGAGGAGAAAATACGCCTGTCCTTCGCAAGACGCAAGACATACATAGACCAACATATGCGTTGCTTTTTTGTTACATACTGCTGCGTTTGACTCATTTCCACACCAAAAATCTAGAATACCTTGGAGAAGAAGAGTATACCGACAAACTTGGTATCCGCATTGGGATAAATATATCAGGAAAAAAAGGTAAAACTCCACTCATTGGTACTAACCAGGAGTTGAAAATTTAGTAGAACTTTTTTTAAAAGATCCATTTTAACAGTTTCTTGGAAACATTTTAGAAATAAAGTTTCATTTTAACGATTTCTATGAAATCTTTATAGGAAAATAAGTCTTAAAATAAAAGTTCTATGGAACTTTTTGTAATAAAGTTCCTGATTTGTGGTAAAAGTTTAACTTTTTTTATTCAAGTCCTTAAAAAATGTTTCGTTAAATGAAAAATAAACAGTGATTGGGCTTAGATTAATGTTATAATTAGTCTTAAACGAATTACACATGATTCTAACGTGTCGTTTGTTTCAGTACCCATGAATAAAAGTGAAGTTAGAGGAACGACTATCAGTACAACCATCTTTGCAAATAACAACCTAGCAAACAATAAAAGAGAAAATAAATAAAAAACCAGTGTTATAGTAAAATAAATAAAGGAAAAATTATTAATCATTGCACTTCTCTTGATTAATTGGAACGGGATCGTGAACATTAAAAAGTCCTTCTCCATACAAAAGGTTTATTCCCTTGTCCAGTGGACAATCCTTTATCTGGATAATATTCTGTAAAGAAATATTTTAAACTCACTATCCCTTGCTCTTTTGTTATTTATGATAGTAATAAGCCTTCATTTTCATTTAAATTTAAATTCTTTAGTTAATGTGGATAAAGCGCTCTATGTCCATTGGCTTTAGCACCAGTGACGCGGCTAAGAGAGTAGCTTAAGGATCTCCTGGAGTCCTGCCTTTCCCTCCACAGTTGGAGGGATAAGCCTTGTTTGGAGTTTTCTCGCCTGATTGTAAATAGTGTATATAGATATGTCTGTTTTTTTTATTTGTTTATTTACTTAATTATCAACTGAAATATTTTAAATTACAGTCACCCACTCCTGCTTGATACCAGGATAAAACTGAAGTCGAGTCACAATATAACAGAATTTCTAGAAGTCTCGGAAACTGGTGTCAAATCTCTAATGGAATTCTTAATAGGAATCCAGTTTTTCTATGCAGTGTAGAAATACAAGAAATGCTGATGACACTTCGGGGATAGACGCATCACTACGATAAAAAAAATAAAGTGCATTTTTTTTTACAGATTCTTGAAAAAGGCTCAATAATCCTAAACGTTGGCAAATAAAGATATATAATAAAAACGTATCGATAAGATTCGTTTTTATTGTATATCTTTATTTTCGGTCACCAATAAGGTGCCTTGTGGCCGAAAACCTATTAAATAATAACTTAATTTAAAAAATAGTAACATATTCGTATTAATAGAAGTTATGAGAGCTTAGAGTCTTTTTAATGGAGCCTATATACACCATGGGAGGGAAGAAGATGTTTGCACTTATCTTTCCACATTGCCCTATTCATTCTCCTTTGGCTTCTCCTTTAGGAAATAGCTCATAGCTATTTTCCCTTAGTTCATCAGCCTAGCGTCTGTGTTGTTGACTTATATGTTTATTTCTGTACAAAGATGTCCATTCATTTGCCTTTCTTCCCGTCGTCCTTTTGAAGTGTTCTGCCAATATTCTTCTTCATTTTCTTTGCTTAGTTTAATGGTTTTCATCCAATGTCTTAGACTCTAATTTTATTAATTGAAAACTCTGCCCACCAGAGATATCATTATCTCCTTATTATCAAATTATTAACCATTATCTAATCGTAACCAACAACTTTTTCATTTAAGAAAACTCTCGAAAATTGGTAGTTATGGGGATTAGTACCTCGGTAAATAGACTTTAAATTATGTCTATTTCATGAGCTACTAAAACTCATGACACCCATTTCCTTTCCACTCGAATCGTGATATAATTCGATCATAAAATCGAGGAAAATGGTGGCCTACAAAATCATTGGGTCGTTTGGTGTGTCCTGCACCACCAACATGTCAAAATAACGAGATCATATAGACCTAATGGCCAAAGCTGTATTCTTTGTAGGCCACCTATTTCCTCGATCTTCTGATTGAATTACCTTTCGATTCAAGTGAAAAACAAATGGATGTTCATGGGTTTTTAGTACTTCATGAAATAAATTAATTTATTAAGAATACGATCCATTTCGGAGAATTTTTGTTGATAAAAAAAGTTACGAAAAAAAGTTTGTAAGTTACGATGATTTGAAGCTTTTAACTAAGTAGAGTACATGGTGAATAAACGCTGAAAAACTATTAAAATGAATAGAATACAAAGGCACAACCAGTACTGATATAGTTTTGCTTGATATTTGTTAACCAGTTGAGTGGGAGTAAAATGGTACCAAACAGTGACCTTTCTTAATATTTAGCAATATGTGCATTAATATTCAACAAATGTTTATTAATATTATGCGAAAAAATAGCTATAGTAACTTATAAGTACAAAATATGATATCATAAAATTTAAGTTAATTATCAAATTCTTTTCGTATAACTGACATAATCAGTAGGTATGTTTAATTTCAGTAATTCAATCTTAAGTTATTAATAATTGATTTAAAGATAAAGTTAAAATAACAGATAGCCTGGAACTCAATCCAATTCTCATTGCTACAGACAAGGATTCACAACTCCATAGCCTTCCTCTTTAGAGCCAATCTGTCAGTTTCCTTCCAACCGACTCACTCGGGTTCAAGGACAACGACAAATCGGTCTAGATCCATCGATTATGGCTGTTCAGAGTCAGTAGGTGGTCTAAAACCTATTTCTTTCCCTGAAACACACCGTTGAAGGACTAAACCTTTGAAGCCTACCGACATCGTGATTCCCGGTTAATGTTTGGTTGCCTCCAGTAAACTGAAGGTCGGCACATACTTGAGGGAGAGAGAGTGGGAGAAAGAAAATTGATTAATTATTTACTTTTATCATTTTTAATTATTTTATGGCTAATCGTGGGACTGGAATCCGAACAAAAACAATCGTCAAGGTCAATGCTGATTTTTTTTGGTAATGTATTATGTTTATTACGGTTGGCAATACAGTCAAGCAGAATTCTTAAAGTTATTATGATTAATAATATAAATAGTTTTAAATATACTATTTGTTGGCAAGAAAATCCATGAGAACCACCGAAAATCCCAGAGAACAGAGAATTTCCTAGCGATGCGTAAGGTGGGAAGTAATGGAGCTGCGTGCGGCGGGAGCTTCCTGTCCGCTACTAGAATTAGATCCGGATGACCCCCCGGGCCTAGGAATTAGAACTGAAACGTTGGCTCCCTGGAAAGCCAGCTCACCGCAACAACAGAACAAAAGCATTCACATGATAAAATTAATGGGGACAGGCTAGCTGACCCTGCTCCGTCACTTTTCAAGTTCGTCCTACCGTGGACTCCAGCCGCCTGTCCAGATTATGCCAATTTGGGATAAAATTGTCGTCTTCCCGCAACAAGTCGTTATCGACAACAGCTACAAAAGATAGAATATATATTATTTTCAGACTTTTTTTCGGACCCTGAATCACTTATTTTGGATTTTACAAAAAAAAAAAAGTTTAGCAAACCGAAGATTCGGTGGCAATACTTCCCATAACTGTATGTTTTCATCCATCGGCCCACATTAGGCTGAACAAGGCTATCTAACGGGACAAAAGTCAAAATATCGGTAAATATTAGTGTTCCCCAAAATCGGTCTTGGTCTTGCACTTTGCACCATGGCCGCCTAAATGTTGCAAGACTGAGACCAGGATTGGTAAAAAAAAATCGATTTGTTTAATAAAAATTAAGGCAAAATAGTTACTAATACTTGACAATATTAGTTACTATATGTTAATAATTGGTATAACCAATATACTTTTGCATTTAACTCCTCTAATTTTTCATTCTGGCTTAGTTAGGTTCCTCCTATCTAAAAAATTACTGTAATATCTCTATAGTAATAAGCTAATAAGTAACTGCAAGACTCTTGCGCAAGACCAAGACCATGACCAAGACTGAGTTTGCAAGACCAAGACTCGTCTCGGCAACACTAGTAAATATATTTGTGAATAACTACATAAAGCGTACGTATGCTTGTACGTTGGTGAAGTAAAGAAAAGAAGAATAAGTCGAAAAAAATAGAATCAATATGTTCAAACATGATCATTTCAGTTCATGAAATGAAAAGAAGCATTCTTTAATTTACTTTAATAATTTAAAGGATAAAATATAATAATAATAAATAAATTTATCTATTTTGTGTTCGACAATAATTTAGTCAACACGTTATGACGCATATGTTTAGATTTCAATCGTAGGTTATTGCTCAAATTATTATCCACAAAATCAATACAGCGCTAATTAGCCAATGTTATCATCTATCCCTCTCCCGGTCAACAACAAGCATTCCTGAATTCCAAGCGAGCAGCCAACTCCAATCGGCTAAGGGTTTCCCAATTGATATTTCCAACAATCTACATCACCAGGACGATGTTAAAGCGGGGTAATAAATCTGGAGGGCAATATATGGAATGATTCTTATGTAAATAAGGGATGTGGTGTGGTCGATGCCGGGGGGTTAGGGAGAAAGGCCCATGTTATTATCCCTTTCTTATCAGCCTTTTTACTTCGTTTTTCCTATCTTTTACCACTGAAGGTAATAACAAATAAAACCAATTTTGCGGATTTACGTGAAGTGAAAAGGAAAATTTCCAATGACAATTCACACGAAAATCGATGCTTCACAAAATATATTAAAACATATATATTTTAATTGCCTGCATTCCGTATTTGTAACATTAATAAAATAATAATGACATGAGATAAATGTTTATACATTAGCAGAAATCTGACTGTTTTGGGGACAGGAAAGGGAATAGGATGATTTTGAATGCGGATACGCAGTGGAGAATGCCAAATTTTGAAACGGATGGAATTCCAAAAATGACTGAACGGGGAACAAAGGAGTTTTGGAATGCGGCAGATCTATGAGAAGCGATGTCCAGGTCTTGTGGTAAGAGAATAGACTGAGGACTTTAACTGGAGAAGGTTGTAGGCATAAGAAAGACAATGATTGTTGATGATTTGATAGGGGAATGTGCCCAGAAAATATTGTTTTCGGAAGGGGGGGAAGAGCCACCTTAACTCATTGTAGTGGTGAAAGACAAAGGTATGGCTCGGGGTCCTAATTACAAATCTTACGAGGCTATTCATTACTATTCTCAGTCGATCACGGAGCTTCACCCAGAGGCCATCGTACGTCACACAGCAGTGGTCAAAGTGGGGGAGATGAGAAATGTGATGATGGACCTCGTGGTTTCCTAGCCCTCCAACTTGCATATACTTAGTTTTTTGCTGATTTACTCTTAATCTCCCAGCTTTTTTGCAGCTTCCTCGAGTGCGAGAAATACATCCCTTAGGGCTCGTTTGGATCTGGCCATTATGTCAAAGTCGTCGGTATAATCCAGCAGCTGCACCAGTCTGTTGAACAAGGTCCCACCAACCTGAATACCTGATCTCCTGATAGCTGCTTCCGCGGCTAGGTCGAAGAGCAGGCATGTGAGTGCATCTCCCTGCCTCACTCCATTATCTGCGCAGAACTCCTCCTAAACATCGGCTCCAATAATCATAGTCAGGAATCATTTTAGGTACTCCCGTTTCCTCTGGATATGGTACAGCTCCCTCCGATCTATACTGTCGTATGCGGGGCTTCAAGTCGAAAATTTGGGAGCTAGGTCGCTTTATATATATATACTAAACGGCAGCTCTACAGTCGAGATCGTGGAAATTGCATCACCTTCTTTCTGAATTTTTTAATCGCGAATAATTTATGATATTTTAAAAACAGAACTTAGTTTAGCCGCTCAAAAGTCCTCTTTAAACGGTTTTAACAATGACAAAATCGACTGTTGTTAAGTAAATTTTGTCTAGTTTATCATGAAGTAATCGTTAATTACTTAAATTAATTTTTTTTTTAGTTATCGCCTCCTATTCACCAAAAAACGTGACTTAGATAAAAAAACACAAAACTTAAATTTCCTACAATTCCGTTAACATTAGAATGGTTGTTTACATAAATTTTTTTGTGTGATCTGAATCATGTACATCCGCCGAATTTCTGGTCTGCACTTTACAACTATATAATTTACATTAGAACATTACTCGTTTATTTAACTAAATTTTACTTTATTATTTTATATTTATTATTTTTAAAATATAAATATTGATAGGAACACAGCAGTCGCACTAATGATTTCATTGATAACCGACGTTCTTCGCATGAAGGAATAATACTTTGTATTTACAGTTACAATTGAGGAAACATTTGAAAGAGGGTAAAGGAAAGGATATGGAAGATTTTTATTCATCTTACACAAATACGGAGGAAAATATCAATAAAAAGAAAAAAAAAATGTAAGTGAATAAACGCAAACATGAGCCCATGCGGTAAGCTCATGGCTTCGCAAACATTTTCATCTTTTCTCCAAGTTACCTTCTTCCAATTTAATAGTAAATCATAATCCAACGGTCTAGTGAGCACACATTATTATTATTATATGAATAAATTGATCGTTAAAAACATACGCCATAGGAAAAATAAATATCGAGATATAAAAATTCTATATGCAAACCCTTTTTTATAAAACGGAAATTGCAACAGCGGCAAATAACTACAAATATTTTACCTCGTAGCTGCTAATTATTTTTGTTAATATGCGGAAAAAAATGTCTTGCGCAATCTCAGTGCTTAAAGAAACCCAGCAGTAGAAGCTCGGGAATATATTCATCGTTTCTAGTGTTGCCCAAATGCGATGCCGAGACATCTTGGTCTTGCAAAGTCAGTCTTGGTCATGGTCTTGATCTTTCGCAAGAGTCTTGCAGTTACTTATTAGCTTATTGCTATAGAGATATCACTGTAAGTTTTTAGATAGAAGAAACCTAACTAAGCTAGAATGAAACATTACAGGAGTTAAATGCAAAAGTATATTGGTTATTCCAATCATTAACATATAGTAACTAAAATTGTCGAGTATTGGTAACTATTTTGCCTTAATTTTTGTTTTTTCAAATCTATTTTACTACCACTCCTGGTCTTGGTCTTGCAAAATGCAAGACCAACACTAATCGTTTCATATGTTAAAATAACGATATTTCAGAGAAACTTACTCATTATTATGTTTATTATTTATTATATTTTGTGCTATTCATTTACATTTCATTTGAATGCATTTTAGATTTTATTTTTTTTAATTTTAAAAATCTATTTTATAAAATATTCACGTTAACTAATCGAATCACGGAATACTCCCAGAAAATTATCGGAGACTACCAATGTGGTTTTAGGCAGAACCGTTCGACTATCGATCAAATATTTTCTTTACGACAAATATTAGATAAAACATTGGAGTACAACGGTGTTGTTCAGCAGCTGTATATTGATTTAAAAAATTCTGGCGATTCTATTGAACGCCAGAAACTTTTTTCTAATCAAGCAGAGGATTCCAAAAAAAAAAAAAATAGTAAATCTAGTCAGAATGTGCTTGACGAAAATAGTCAATAAAGTTAGAATCGGTAATAATTTTGAGGTTCATTCGGGCTTAAAACAAGGTGATTCTCTTTCACCTGTCCTATTTACTTTGGCATTAGAACATGCCATTAGAGAGGTGATACATACCGAAAAAGGTTTGAACCTGGGTGGAACAATATTCGTGCTTGGGTATACTGATGATTTGGTACTGTTAAGCGAAGACGTTTAAACAATAAAACTAAATACCATAACGTTGATGGAATCCGGTAAATAACTAGGACTAGAGATAAATACGGATAATACGAAATATATGGTTAACTGCAAAAACAGCGACAATTTCCATGATATCGATGTAGAAGAAAATGTGTTTGAACATGTGTAGAATTTTAGGTATCTAGGATCTACGATAACTAGAAAAACGAAATTGAAGAGGATATTAAGGTTAGGCTGAAGGCGGGAAATGCTTGTTATTTTTCTTGGTTAAAACTACTTAGTTCTCACCTCCTGTTCCGAAACTTAAAAATTGGAATTTATAAAACCATTATCCTACCTACGGATCTTAAGGTTTTTGAAAAGAAAGTATTGCGCAGAATATTCGGAGCAAAAAAGGACGGGTGAACTGTATCTGATTGAGGTAATTAAGTTGAGGCGAATAAAATGGCCATACAAAACGCAAGCGAAAGAATTCCTAAAAAGCTAATATGTTCTGTACCGACTTCCAAGCGTCCGGGGGTAAGATCAAAGCAAAGGTGGGAAGGTTGCGTTAAGGCTGATTCGGCGGGGTTGGGTTTAGACGGAGCCCCGTGGATGAAAGAATGCTTACATCAATTGGTGGTACTGGCATCGAACCTTCGAGTTCGCTATTATTTTATTATTAAATGAATTTTAGTGTCTTTTTTTAGATTAAAATATTTTTTAAAAAATGATAAAGTTGAACCGGAGATAAACCGAAGCGATTTAAGGCAAATATTCAAGACTTTTTTAAGCGCAATGTTAAAAGAACTTTTTATTTCACTTACCTATATATTAAGGGACAGTATTGCGATCGTGAAAATTTTGAAATCTGAGTTTTCAACGGAAATACATGTTTTGAGGTTTCCTGAGTTGAAATAACCAAGTCTCGCAAAATGGTCTCAGTATGTCAGTGTGTATTTATGTGAAAGATCTAGCTCAAAAACGAAAAGTCGTATAAAAGTCAAATTGCATATTTTAGGTTTTTATATACCTGAGATGTTACAGTAACTTTTTCGTCAAAATAGGCTTACCGGAAGTAGCACTTTATATCATCGATGAAACACATCTTTACTATTATCTTGAAACCGGTTGCAAGGATTTTAATTAAATTCATTATATCTGTTTGAAATTAAGTAGTTTTTAATATTATGTAGATTTTATTCTCATTGATGTTCTATAGCAGAGCTGAAATGGCTAATTTCAATATTAGCTTTCTCTAAAGTACCTTAAAATTGTATTATCTGAAAATACTTATTTCTGCTAAGGAGAGGGTGGAATATGAAAGTTGTGTGATGCGCGCATCGCACCAGAATTTTTTTAAAAGCTGTAGAGTATTTCTACATTTTTCAAAGAAAATTTTCTCTTAAATAAATTTTAGAGGTTAGATCATTGCAAAAAAAATTAGACCTTTACATATTTATATTTATATGCCTTATGGATAATACAATAATAATCAAATTATTTTTTTATCCTTATTTATTGGACATTTCAAGGAATCGTTGTCCCACTCTTTAGCAATATAAAATAATATAATTAATATATTATAGATTATAGCACGAATCTAACTATCTAGTTAATACTAGTCATTATTAACTAAAAAATACATAACATTTAATAGATTTTTTTTATTTATTTGTAAATATTTTTAAATTTTTACATCTTAAGAAAGGATTTGAGTTCAGTTAGCACAATATTTTTTTTTACTATGCTTTTTATTATATTATTAATTTAATTTGGGTAGTATTGGAGTTATGGATTAAAATATTCCTATAATTTAAAAATTACTTAAATTTTTTTACCTTTTTTAGATAATAGTGACTGGTTCATGATAGAACCTATAATACATTAATTGCATTATTTTAAATTGCTGAAGAGAGGAACAAATATTCACCAAAACGTCCAATATATAACATCAAAAACTAATTTGGTTATTATTGAATTGACCAAAAGGCAAATAAATAAGTGTGAAAAGATATATATTTCTTTATATAAAATATATATATTTTTTTTCAGGTCCATAGAATAATATATATATAAGAAATAAATTTTACAAACATATTTTGATGCCTATTTTATTTCATAAACTTCGCAATCATAATAGCCCTGGAGCCAGGGCCCAAAAATCGACCAGATCGCAGGCGAAGGTTTGATTGTAAATTGTGAAAGTGTATGTTATTCTGAGTAAAAAAAACCTTGTCTGCCGTTCCAGAGCCGCTGCTTTCAAAAATGGCGGCTGATTTAAAATATATTAGGCCAATAATTTGAGGATCGAAACGGGAAATCCATTTCAAAAAATGTGAGAAAAGTTTTTATTTTTTTAACTTGTATATATGGGTTTAGACTTGTAAAAAACAAAATTGCTAACGCGGGCCTCCAAAGGAAAACTTTTTACAGCCAAAAAAGTCAGATTTTTTCGATATTTTTTGGGTTTTTCACCTATAACTCCTAAACAATGCATCAAAACAAAAAATGCACTCTTTAACAAATTAAAGAACGTTAAATTTTACGTCAAACGATTACATAAACATTAAAATTTGGTTACGCCGAAAGGTATAAAACCACGGTCAACCAAAGTTTTACCAAATTTGTCAAAAACTGAGAAAAATTACTATAAATGGTCCTGTAACTTGGAAATGAGTTCCCTAAGTGGAAGAACCCATAAAATCAAAGTTGTAGAGAATCAAATTTTGCGTCGATTTTTGGGCCCTGGCTCCAGGGCTATAATGATGATGTGTTAAAATTTATATGAATAACCTTTTTCTTTTTTTTTTATTTATTGAATATTAATACATTCTGCCAAATTAAAGGGTATTAATATTAAGACTACAATATGAATAACTAATAACTAATTATATAGCTTTATAATATTAGAACTTATCAAGTTACCACTAGTGGAACGATGTCTCCTAGAACGTTTATCCGAATTTGTGTAAATTTACAATACTATTTGGTTTATAAACAAAATAAAGGTAATCATGAAAAAATAAATAGCCTTATGCTGTAAGGGGTCAATGGAATTGGTGTAAAATAGAGGCTTCTAACAGTTTTTTTCCGGAAAGAGCTTCAGCGCCCGACACCTGCTTTGGCAATTACTTAAAATTAAACCGCCCACACCCACCTTTTTTTATCAACACCACCTTTTAGGAAAGTAGCAGCGTGAGGCACATAAATTAAGGGGAATTATAAATTTAATACGTTCTATTTTTTTTTTCTCCTTTTATAAAATAAGTGTTTCCATTTATTCTGACAATACAGTGCACTGCTGGGAAATAATTATGCTTTACAACGGTTGAGGGAAACGAATGTCAAGTATTTAAATGCTCACAAACAGTTTTAAAAATATCATTTTATGATGAGGTTAAGGAAACATTTAATTTTTTTTTTTATTCAACTATTTATTCAAGATATTTACAACTGTGTTACAATATAAATACATCGAGTAAATGTGTACACAGGAATATAATCACAAGAAAATACTTGTTAAGAAACTACCCACTGGTAGCACTCTAATAATATATTTACATAAGTAGATCACGAGGCCATCTTCTTTTCAGAAGCCTCGGAGGGGTATCAGGGATCGAGGAGGAAGCAAGGTTTGAAACGTAACAGGATAGGTATCTGGATTGGGCCAAATCGGAAACATATGGAACATTAAGGTCATATGGATGATTTTATTTGTGACAAAGTAAGGAGCCTTGAGCATTTTACGAATGATTTTGGATTGTAAGGATTGGATACGAGAGGAATTCGATGGTTTAGTGGAGCCGCATATATCAACTCCGTACGTCCAAATAGGTCATAGTATAGTCTTGTATATTAGCCTTTTGTAATCAATTGAAAGTTTAGAGCGTTTGTCTAGTAAGTGTTGGTGTAAGCGGAAACGTCGAGCAGTATCTTGTCGTTTCAGTCTTGTATGAGGATTCTAAGTGAGACGTTTGTCCATGTGGAGACCTAGATATCGGATTTGTCCAACAGGGATAAGTGGAGACATTGTTAAAGGATACTGTAGGACAGGAAGTCATAGGTTTACAAGGCGTTTAATTTTAAAACAATAGTTGTTCATATAATAGTTTCGTTTAAATACAAAATAATATGCACAGGAACAGAATAAGTCATTAACCCCATAACTCATTCCACAAATTAGGTCGTTTCATATGGTATTTGATTTTTTTCCGGAACGACCTATAAAAAATTGAATTTCAAAAATAAAACTCGAAATCCCATAAAGAATTTAGCTTAATCTTTCAGATAGTAATATTTATACAGTTATTGGCAATTTCTTGTGTTAAACGAAAAAATAGTGAAATTCCATTACTGTACAAAATATCTTAAGTTTAGAAGCAATCTTTTTTCTTTTTATTTCCTACTTTGTAAAATTATTGCACCCCAGAAAACCAAAAATTCCTTCCGAAACTTCTCCTTTTGCATCCTCTTGCAGAGACGTACAAATTTACTTTTTGCTTTTATTTAATTCGACTTAAGGTTCTGTAATATTATTCCTGCTATTAATTATTTGTAAAAATAAAACATATTGAATATTTAATAGTTGACCGTTGCATTATAAAGGAAGGAGATGGTCCGGGGTTGCGGTCATAAATAGGCTAAATAGTTTTACCACTATTTAGCCTATTTATGAACGCAACCCCGGACCATCTCCTTCCTTTATATTTAATATATAATATCCAATGGTACTCGAGGATATATTGAAGCGGCTTATGAATTTCTGCTTAAGATTTGTCTTCCCTTCTTCACGCCGACAATATTTCCTTGGATCTTTCCTATTCCAAACGATCAACACCCAACACCCTTCCTACATCTGCAGTCTCCTACAGTTCAAACCTGTGGTCCACTCTCAGAAAACAAGATTCCGTGTTTCCGACCTTTATATCCCTTCCCATAGAACTAAGACATTTGAATATTCCTTTATTACCCGAGCCACTGCCTTCTGGAATTCCTTGACATCTGATATCCGCCATGCCTCTTCCTTGTTCTCATTCAAATATCATCTCTACCAATTCCTTCTCACATCCCAAAAAGACTTTATACAATGAAATAAATATTTTTTTAATCTTATTTATTGAAAAATATTACAGTCTGTCCAAAGGACATTTATAATAGTATTCAGAGATCACAGTCACACTCTATGTACAATAAATAAAATAAATTATAAAGAAAAATAACATATAAACAATAAGAATAAAATAACCTAAAAATAAATAAATAAAAAGAACACATACATACCTACCTATATACTGAAATAAATATTATGAATCAAATTTTGACTGAGGTGAATGGTTGTTGAAATTGTTTTAGTTTTAAGAATTAATCCATAGTGCTTATAACATTTTGTTTTTTATTTTGCCTGATTTCTGGTTTTCTTTCATTTACATAATGTTTGTTTTTTTGCAAAGTTATGTTACTTTTTTATTTGTTTTAATATACTTTCACTGAAGATAGCGAATATATTCTTTAATTTTGATTAATGTAATTTTTGACCAGATGTGGTTATTATTTTTTTGTTCATAATTGTTATTCTTAAGGGACCTCGTCCCAGAATAAAGTTTATTTTCAATTCTATCCTATTCTATATATTTCTTCTGCCCCTTTTAAGTGGTTTAGTAGGGACTATTTAAAACTGTTTACCGGGTTATGCACCTTTGCATGCTTGTTGCCTATTATAGTGATAGACCAGTGTTACCCAGCGATCAAGAGCTGCTTAATTCTTATTTATATGAGAACATTTTATATAAATGTTGAATCACGTTACATACGAATTTGTTACTCATTTAATTACTTCCTAGCCCCGAAGAATATTGATCCTTGAAAATAAGTTATGGATTTAATATAGTTGTGTATGTATTTAACATACAAAAAAAAAATAGTTTTAGCATAAGTTGATGTACAACTTGACAATCTTCAATTTTTAAATAGATTTTTTTTTGGTCCAATGCACCACTAAGGAGTTTGCAGAAGAAAATAATAAAAAAAAAGTCTTAAAAGTCCTACGAGCAATAATTTTTTTTCTTATTTTTAATCCTTGTACAAGTTTAAAAAAAAAAATTATAACGTCTGGTACATTTTTTGCATCATTACGATCCTGTCTAACCTAATATTTTTTAAATCAGGGGCTTCTGAATCGTAAGCAAGGTTCATTTTACTTCAAATTACATAGGAGTGGCCCAGGGTTCGAGCGGAGTGGCCCAGAGTTCGAGCATTTCCCCTCTCCTTTTCAACTCCTACATAAATGATCTTTCCAAATCCATCTACCACTGTTCACATCATTTATACGCTGATGACACCCAAATATATTTTTCCTTTCATCCTTCTGAGCTACTAGTCGCGTTCGCCAATATTCAGGCTGACCTAGATAGGATCAGTGCCTGGGCAAGTCTGAATAATTTAAATCTAAATGCGATGAAAACTCAGGCCATTATTATAGGTTCCAGTCCTATTCTTAAATCCATCTCCTTCCTTCCTCCTTTAGTCATCAACGATCATCCTGTCACATTCAGTTCATCCGTTAAAAACCTAGGAATCACCATAGACGAAAACCTCTCCTGGAAACCCCATATTGCCCTCATCTCCCGTAAGTCAATAGGTACCCTTAAGCTATTTCATCGCTCCCGCCACCTACTCCCACAACCCATCCGCAAGCTCCTTGTATCCTCTCCCATTTTCTCCCACTTTGACTACGGCTGTGTGGTGTACGGAGGCATCCCGATGGTACTCGAGGATAGATTGAAGCGACTCATGAATACATGCTTAAGATTTGTCTTCGGTACATCAAGGCGATCTCATATGTCCCACCTTTACGACGAGTTAAAGTGGCTCTTCCCTTCTTTCCGCAGACAATATTTCCTCGGATCTTTCCTATTCCAAACAATCAACACTAGACACCCTTCTTACATCTACAGTATCCTACAGTTTAAACCCGTGGTCCACTCCCAGAAAACAAGATCCCGTGTTTCCGACCTTTATATCCCTTCCCATAGAACTAAGACGTTTGAATATTCCTTTATTTCTCGATCCACAGCCTTCTGGAATTCCTTGCCATATGAAATCCGTCATGCCTCTTCCTTGTCCTCATTTAAATATCATCTTTACCAATTCCTTCTCACATCCCAAAATTACTTTATACAATGAAATAAATATTGTGAAACAGATTTTGACTGAGGTGAATGATTGATAAAATTTATTGTCTTAATTTTAAAAATCAACCCATGCTTATTTTATTTTATTTTTATTGTCATTTAAATAATGTTGTTTTTTTTATTTCGTTTTTTCTCAAAATTTTATTTTATTTTTACTTGTTTTAATTTAATTTCACTGAAGATACTGTATATATTCTTTAATATTGATTAATGTAATTTTTGGCCAGATGTAGTTTTAATTTTTTTGTTCATATCTGTTATTCATAAGGGACCTTGTCCCAGAATAAAGTTTACTTTCTATCTATCTATCTATCTATCTACTTTTGTAATTCACATTTGAGTACGATTTATTCGATTAACTAAAGCAATGTAAACCGCCTTAAGTGTACAAATTTCAATACCCTCTAATATTGCTGATCAAAAACTTTTTGCCATAGTCTAATTTTGTCAAAAAATAATTTTTTTAAAAGTGGAGGAAATAGTGTGATGCGGGCAACATATTTTTTTATTTTCCATTAATTATCTTTTTTCTCTCATTCACCCCTTTCTGACACCAAGATGTGAACCCTTAACTTCTTTAATTTATTGTTCGAAATAAATTCATTATAACTTTTCTCCCTGAATTTTCTCGGAAATTCAGTCCATATAAGAAAATTGAAAGAACAATTATTCCAACATTATAGGAAAGTTTCATCAAAATCGTTAGAGCGGTTTTCGCGCTACAGTATATAGAAAAACACGTTTTTCATTTATCGAGCAGCAGCTATTGCGAATGGATCATCCAATTTGGAATGGCTAAAAATGTGTTTTTCGAACTCAGGGGGCTCTGAAACGAATAGATCCGTCAAAAACCGCAAATCGGAAATTTCACCCGATTGCAATTGCGATTACCAAGTATTGGTAGGAAAGTAATAAATTAAAATATAAAATAGAATAAGCTGTATCATCGCTAATACTTGTTCGATTCCGATGATTTGTTTTGTTTTGTTGGCAATTTAATTACGTTTCAAAAGCTGTATTATAAATTTTACCATGGAATAAATACTTAGCGAGTTAGGCCCCAAAACATTTTTTTCCTGAATTTTTTGGGGAATTTAGTCCATATAAGAAAATTGAAAGAACAATTATTCCAACATTATAGGAAAGTTTCATCAAAATCGTTAGAGCCGTTTTCGCTCTAGAGTATCTAGAAAAACATGTTTTTCATTTATTGTCCAGCAGCTATTACGCATGGAGCACCCGATTTGTGTCACAGGCATCATTAGTCAAAACTCTACAAAATAAAAAAAGAAGCAACAAAATCGGTTCACTAGTTCCCGAGAAAATCTTGGCACAGACAGATAGACCAATGGCTAAAAATGGCTAAAAACTCAGGGGGCTCTGAAACTTATAGATCCGTCGAAAACCGCATATCGGAAATTTGACCCGATTGCAGTACTTTCTTTACCTAGTATAGTTAGAAAAGTAAAAAAATACTACGTTGAAAAAGGTTAGACAATTTTAAGTTGTTTAAAATTGAATACGACCATTTTTTTAACTACGTCGCTTTAAAAAGGAGTTATTTAGTGTAAACCAAAAAAAGCCCGAAATTTCAATAGTTTTTCGAGCACTGCTGCAAATTCACAATGCTTTCAATGTCGAAAACCTAGATTTTTTATATTCACATTGAATTATTTCATCTATTTTTTGCAATTTAGACCCCCTTTTTTTGCTAATTTTATTGGGCTACTAAGTCCAAAGTCGGAGGCGTAACCCACAACACAACAAGGCAGCAGTTGTGTGTTCTCAGCGTTCTTGCACGAAAAGAAAAAAATCCAGTTTGATAAAATAACTGCGCGGTGATTGGCATTTTGACGCATGTGTGTTAGGATTGAGGTGTGAGCGCTGGCCGAGCCCCGTTGCCTCTAATTCCAGTTTAATTCGCCGTTAGTGTCGGATAATGGCAGGTGCTCGGTTTCCTCTGCGGCGGAGCCGGCAATTTGGCCGAGGATGTCCGCATTGGAGTTGTCATTAACCGCCCTACCATACGCCAATCATTCATTTAAAAACGAGGCTGCTTTACAGAACCTTCTATTAAAGCCTCCGGTCGTATAAAGTAAACAAAAAAGAAAAACCAGGTAACAATCAATGTTACGGTCCCCTGGGCTGTTACACGGCGATTGAATGGGCTGCGAATCCCTTCACCTGGGAAATTTCCATGATAAGTGTTAGTCTTCCCTCACAAACGCTCAGTTATATGATGTAATACACAACTTGGCGAAGCAAATATATATTATTAGATGTTAGGTTATAATTGGAAGAATTCAACCACAAAACCTCCTGTCTCTAAAATGCGGGTAAGGGACAAATCAACCAGTCGACGTTTTGTCAATTTAGAAATTATCAGGACGGAAAAAAAAAAACAAGATCAAATCACTCCATGACATTCAAACACATACTGAAAGTTTATAACTAATGGTTTTTATGTTTTTTTAATGTTCATTTATTTATCAATTTCAATTCATTTTTTTTTTTTTTTACACGAACCGGCCAGCAAGGACCCTGTTACTCTAATACTCTCTCATCCTCCTTGACTGTTCCTCTCGCTCTTCCTTTGTCCATTTTCTTCCTCGTCTCTCCCGCCCACTAGAAACCAACCCTTTCAGTTTTTCCCTAAAAAGCTCTCTATCCAAGCAATCTTTATCCGTGATTTTTAGCCTATCTAGTTCCTCTTTTATTTGTTTTACATATCTCCCCATACTTTTATAGCTGCAAACATTGTCAAAAATTTTCTTGTCCAGCCTTTCATTATTCATCCTGAAGTCCGTAGAACCTCAGTCTTCTGGTCCTCCCGACTGTTTCCAAATCTTCCAAATTTCTTTATATTTCTTTATTGGATTTTAGCCTGTATCCCTCTTGCGTTACCTTGGGTCCGTGAATCCTCCACAGAATCTTTCTCTCAATCTTCAGGATTTTCTCTAGGCTCGGAAGGCTGACTGTTTGCATACCAAATAATTCATTTATTGATTTTATTACTATTTTTTATTTATTTATTTATTGAGTATTACAACAATGTCACATGGACACTAGTTAGGTACTGAGGTGGGATAACATTCACACTATATGTACAAAAAATATAAAATAAATAGAAGCAAAATAACAATAAATAATAATCAAAAAGTATATACAATAAATAAAATAAAATAACCTAAAAATAAGAAAATTAAAACTAAGCAAAAAACACATGCATACCTATATACAATCAGGCGAGGGAATTCCAGGAGATCCCTGCGCTACTGTCTCAACCGCCTCACTGGTGCTAAAGCCAGTGGAGTTTGAGCGAGTGCGCTTTAGCCAATTTTTTAAAGTTTATTTATCTATCCATTATATCTTACTATCTATTATCTTTATTTATTTATTTTATTCTATTATTTTTTTTTATTTCTATTTTTGACCGCCACCCCGGACCATCTCTTTCCTCTTCATATGTGTATATCTGCTGGTTGTGAATAATGAAGATACAATTTAAAAAGGACGTAAAATACTCGTTAAGTTTAAAGTTGGTATTAAAAAAAAACGGAGGGAGGGTGTGCTGTGTGAGGAGTTCAGAGATTTAATGTACTTACTGTTTATAATTTCAACAAGTTTATTCACCTTGTTTATAATATTTATCTAAATATTATGTAACTTCCACAATTTTCTATATCCTTTTTTATATTTGTTGAAAAAAATTGTTTTTCCACTATTTCAGTCCCTTTATGACCGACTCCTGGACCATCTCCTTCCTCTTTATTTTTTTATGGTTGTGGAAATCAGGTAAAGTATTATTTCTAATACGGAAATATAAAACTGTTTATAAAGTATCTTTTGTTAAGTATTTGCCCTGAAGTTTTTTATACTGGGATTGGTTACCAGGTTGTGTCGTTATATTTTGACAAGTTTAAACCGCCTTTGGAAACTAGCCTTGAAGGGTGTAAGGGTTATGTACTGTAACCTTACCAACAGGAAACCGCAGATTTGGGATAGAAGCCACCTAATGTAAAAAATGGGGTGTTGGAATTTACACAACTTGTTTAGATCGGATTACAAGTAATTTTATACTTAACAGAAAACGTTATGAATTCGTTGAAATTGTAAAATTAAGTAATTCAGTGTATTGTTTTTAATCTATATCACTTATATTTTAGTAATCCAGTTATTACTTTTAAAAATCGTGTAGAAACAAATTCTGTCACTATTATAAGGAGTTTTTAATTATCTAATTTTTTATGAACTAACTTATATATTGCGGTTTTATGCATGAAGTTTGGTCTATAGCCCCCTGGTTCTTTTGACAGTATTAAAAGTGTTTTGATCGATTTCGGTTTGTCGTTAAACCAATTTTTTTTTTTTTGCAACCATGATGTATTTTAAATTATTGCCCCTGCAAAATAAGGGGATTTGTCCCAGCGACGATATTTTTTGTCCGTACCGCGGTATTGCCAAGTCATAACGCAGTCTGTGTGTCTCTTTAATTTAAAGATCTCTTTAAAGAAAAGAAAACCGAATTTTAACTTAAACTTATCTATTATTTTTACTTGTTTCTTCCAGATTTATAAGCACAATATACTGATGTTTTCGTGTTGTCCCTTACGTCAGTCAGTCCCAAGTCGACTCTAATATGCTTAAAAGTTTATCCCATTGCATTTTTTATAGTTTCCGAAAACAATTTCTGCGGAAAGCTGTGTTAGCGTGATTACCGAAGTTTTCCAGATTGATTGTCGTTTGAATTGCCCTATTGTTTAATTAGTTTGACAAGACTTTTAACACAAGAAGTATAAAAAGGGGTTATCTGATTACAGCTAGGGATTTTTTTTTCAGCTTTAAGCCCATTGATCGGAAATTCACTAAAATTTCTCGTAATTTTTTTTTGCCAAAATCACGAAAATCGTGTGATGACATCACCGATCCTCGTGAAACCTTAGGCAGCCATTTGGGATCCTGTAATAGTGTAAACTAGAGCCCCTTTAACAAATTGTTAACGAAGATATATAATAAAAACATTTGACAACTTTTTCTATATTAGCTGAAAAATCTAAGAGTTATTAATATGATTTTGAAGTGTAATAATTGAGCTATACAACGGTTGTAGTAGGTTGAATTAGGATAAAATCCTGAAGATTGTTTAGCGGTTCGAAAACAGCATGACAAATAAATGCTTCAATATAACTAATTGCAGATATTTATATGTTTTTTTTTTTTATTTTTTTACTAATTCGTAAAAGGTTATAACCCAAAATAAACCTGTAGATTTTATTATTTTCAAACCTTCAAGGGCGACGAAGATGATATAGTTAAAGTCCGTGTAAGATTGGTTCAGTAATATTCACGGTTGTCGGTTTACAAGTCGTTTATTTCGTCGTTAGTATAATAATTATTGCTTACTGGAATAGCATATAAACGAGTAGCCCATTATAATTTTTTTAGCTCTTAAAATTAAATTAAACATATATAGATACAAAATGTTGAAAACTATTTTAATTTTACTTATTAGATTCCTTCAAAGATAAAATAAAATATAGCATGTTAAACGTACAAAATGTATTTGTCCTTATGACTATTTTTATTTTTAATCAAATATATTAATATTAGAATATTATTCATACAGTAAAAATTCAGAATTAAAGTTAAAAACTAAGAGAAAAGGATTCAAATAAATTTGTAAATCGAATTCAACAAATCATTTTTATTTGTTGTTTAGTAGAAGTAAAAATTATGAAAAGTTGTTGTTATCTCAGTATTAGAATTATATCATATGAATGACATATTTCTTAATTGATTAAAAAAAGTGCTACATGAATAGATTTGCATGAACTTATTTTTATTCAATTCTCATTGAAATGATTTAAAAAAAAATTTAATAAAAATGGTAAAATTATTTAACATAAATAATGTTGACAACCGGAAAGCTATATTCTGGGAGCGGTAGAGACAGAAAAGGCTGGGAAAATGCTTCAATATAACTAATTCCAGATATTTATATATTTTTTTTTATTTTATTACTAATTAGTATTTAAAAGTTTTAAAATATGCTAGAAACGAAACTGATTTGTTTTTTTTATAAGAAAAAATTACTTGGTTTACTTTACTGGAAGTGTTATTTAGTTATTGAAGTTTATTATGCACTTGAATTGGTTTAATGATATGAGCAATATGTTTTCATTATATTACACACAAAAAAAAAATGAAATTGATACTTTATAATCTACAAATCCATGCAGAGTAAAGGCAGAAAACAATATTAATAAAAAAATATTAATATTTTATTAATTTTCTAGTGCGCATTGGTAAGGACCCTCGGACGTGGGTCTAAATTTTTTCGACCAAGTATCCCCAAAAAAAGTTTCATTGAAATCGTTGACTCCTCATCCGTAACCTCCCTTTGTCAGTTACACGTGACCACTTACAGGTGGCGATTGCACAACTTAGCGATCACTCTCTACGCGTTCCACCTTGCACGATTTCACAGGTTTTCTAAACGTTAACGACTCATCCGCACCAATCTTCGAATTATCACAAAACGTCGTAAATACACCAATTATAGCTGTGTTAAATAAAAAAAAAAAACAATAAAGAAGAATAAAACTCATTAACAAGAAAGCCTCTGGAACATGAGATACAAGGCTAATGGGAAACATTAAACATCCATTAATTCCGGATTGATAATGCGACCAACCTTTGGCGGGCAGCAACGGAATCCTTTGACTCGAATCTAAATTGCGTTTTGCTTTTATTTATTTATTTTTTTCACCCACGTCCCCGTCTAAATTATTTTATTAAGAAATTAAGTTGGCAGAAAAAAAAATCTGATTAACTGAATATGTTAATGAAATTCATCCAAAATGAAAAAAAAAAAAAGAATATTATTTTTAAAATAAATTGGGGAGAAATTAATCATTGGCACTCTAATGCGGTCTGTTTAAGTAAAATTTATTTTCCCATCACCTATATTTCGGTCATAATCTAAATTATATGGATATTATGATGAATGAATGAGTGAATTGAAATGGATTAATGGCTGAAAAAATCATGTAATTTCCGGACAAACTTCTCCTTACAATTATTATATTGTTGTTTTTCTTGGCTCTCGTGCCGAAACCCAAAAGCCACGTAGACTACGGTTGCTTGGTGTATAGATAGTGTTGCCCAAAATCGGTCTTGGTCTTGCACTTTGCAAGACCAAGGCCGCCTAACTGTTGCAAGACCAATACCAGGACTGGTAAAAAAAAAATCGATTTTTTAAATAAAAATTAAGGCAAAATAGTTACTAATACTTGACAATCTTAGTTACTATATGTTAATAATTGGTATAACCAATATACTTTTGCATTTAACGACTCTAATTTTTCATTCGGGCTTAGTTAGGTTTCTCCTATCTAAAAAATTACAGTAATATCTCTTTACTAATAAGCTAATAAGTAACTGCAAGGCTGTTGCGAGACTCTTGCGCAAGACCAAGACCATGACCAAGACTGAATTTGCAAGACCAAGACTCGTCTCGGTCTCGCATTTGGGCAACACTATGTATAGAGGACTGTCTGGAAGCCTGGAGATGAGACTCATGAATTGCTTCATAATATTCGTCTTTGAGATTCCCAGGTGTTCTCTTTTTTCCTGCTCGTACACCGATTTGAAGTTTGCCGTCCGATATAGTCCTCAAAAGTCCGATTTTCCAATGCATCCTATTTCCCAACGGCCATTCCATCTTGGCGTTTTCCTTTTCCAAGTCATCGGAACCAAAAATTCTTCCGACATCCTAAAGCTCCTAACTCTACGTTCGTCTATCCACTCGGTTGAGATCTCATCCTATGGATCTATACATTCCCTCCCATAAAACCCTTCGCCATTTGTGCTACATACTTTTGAAAATCCTCACCTCACACCATACGTCAATCCTCGTTCACATATTTCTTCATACATCTCCTATTCCACCACCTACTTCATATTCAAACATCTCGACTCCCAAGGCTGGAAGAAAAAGAACAATATAGAGCGGCTTACAGAAACTTGTCCAACAATATCATGATATGAATGCAAGGAAATTAAGATTATGAGTGATAATTAAAACAATCAAGTGACAAAAAATGAACAGTAAAATACTGCATATTTAAAAATAAGTTGTTGTTTTTTTGGGGGTATGGGTATATTTTAAAATAAGTTAACAAAGCAATTTAATATATTACATATTCTTTATTTTTATTTGAAGGTTTGAGGCATTGAGATGAACTCTCAATTCTCCGATGCTAGACATCTGCTGTGTGAAATGTGATAAAATTTTAACTTAAAAATGGAAGGGTGGGCATGAATAATTTACAAAATCTTAGGATATTTTGCTACATATAATCATCTATGAATATAAACTAAAATTTCAATAATAGGAACATAGGCTGAAGTAAAATATTTGCGTACCATCTCTAGCCCTTACGTCCTAGGCGCTACAACCCACTAATGAATCTTGGCCTCCAAAATCAACTTCCGCCAGTCGTCTTGGTTATGTGCCGCCGCCTTCCGCTTCCTCACACCCAGCATTGCCCTAGCATCATGGACCACTCCATCTTCCCATCGCAGTTTCGGTCTTCTAGATCTACTTGTTCCATATATTTGACCTAATAGAATCTTTTTTGGGATCTCTAGGTCCGACATTCTCGACACATGGCCCGCCCATTGGAGCCATCCTGCACAAATTTATCTTACAGCGTCCGAGGCCTAATATAAACTATAAATTTGCTGATTCATCCTTTACTTCAGATGCGTTCGAGACAGATTCTTACAAACACGCATAGCAAATACTTTCTTTGAAATATCAATAGACTTTTCTCATCTCAATACCCATGTATCTGAACCATAGCAGAGGACTAATAAGTGATTTGAACAGCAAAATTTTAGTTTTGCTGGACAAAATGTTGCCTTTCAATTGATGCCGCAGCCCACAGAAGCAGCAACATGCCAACAGTGCCATGTTCCTTATTTCAGTGCTAATATCATTGTTGGTGTTCAAAATGCATCCGAGGTATTTAAAATGGTCCATCTTCTCAAAATTATACACTCCAAATTTAATCACTTCCCCTCGTCGTGCAAACTGTTTTGTATATGGATACGTTGTCTTCTATGAATTTATGATTAGTCCAATTTTCTTTGCAGCGTCTTCCAATGCATTGACCGCTTCTTCTACAGTCGCGAGAGACCTTCCAAATATGTTGAGGCCTTCAGCATATCCCAGAATTTGAACAGTTCTATTCAGGACCTCTATTCCCTAGCCCATAGCTTAACCATTTAATTGACTTTTCCTATTTTCTTAATTGTTGAAACGGCAGTGGCCTCGAGACCTTTTGTAAAGACGTCAATGGCCAGCCTCTCCACTCAAATCACGAGCGTCTGTGGCTTTAGTGCCCTCTCTCAGTCTCCACTGGACTCCAATGCCGGTGTCGCGGCTGAGAGAGAAGAGCTGGGATCTCTTAGAGTCTCGCTTTGTCCTTCACACGTGAAGGAAAGGGCTGGAGTCGAAGCTTCCTTGGCTGATTATCTTCTTAATTGATTTTAGATAGCAGATTTTATTTTTTCATGTAGACTAGTTATTATTGGTTTTATATTATTTTATAAAATTTTTATTCTTCGAAATAATGACGGAGGGGCGAAACGATATCCTCGCTCCCTCTCTATTTTGATTGGGCTAACGCCTCTCCCCCGAGGTCTGAGCCTATGGTAATGCCAACAGAAAATAATAATATATAAATGGCATATTTTCTGTGTTTTTACTTTATAAAAATTCGGCCTATGATATTAATTTATTATGTAACCGGGTTCGTAAATTTGACTTGATACGGATCAAGAAGGAGAAACGAATAAATGCCTTAACATTGTTTACTAGATCAAAAGTATGGCAAGAAATCTGTCAACGCCACCTCCATTTTATTAAAACATCTTGTCAAGGGAATGAATATGACCCAAGGTGTAGGAGGGGGTAGCGATGACCCGATAATTATCCATTGGGGTTACGCAAGACGAGCGGAGGAGAGCAATGAGGGCTAACTATGATGGACAGATAGAATTGGCTGCTAGGGAGGTCCCATTGTCTCAGCTCCTCGGCCCCCTTTCTCCCATCCTCCCATCCTCCTCATTACCTCCTCAGCGCCTGCTGTGTAAATCTTGGCTCGCAGTCGCTTGTAAGAGCCGCAGAAAAGCGGAGCAGCGGATTGCCTTAGTTCTGCTTGTAAGATCAAATTAAATCCGACTATAATCTATACTTTTCCTAGAAGTTAGGATAATTATTCATCGGTAACTTTTTTTATTTGAACAACCGTTATCATATTTAATTAAATATCAAACAAATAATAGTTTATTTTATTTTTCTTGTTGATCTCGATATTTTCTAATTAAGGCGTGGGCGATATCAAAGAGAAGATGGTATCTTAATGATTACCAACGTTTCGGCCTTGTTGGAGTCAAGTAACCAAGATTTAAGTAAGAATAATAGAAAAGATAAAAATTAAATCACAAAGTACTTTGCTGAACATTTCTCTATGAAATAAGAAAATTGTATACTTGGAGTAATATTTTTTTATTTATAAAAGGATATGGCCACTTTGGTTATATCATCAGGATATTTCATTGCATTTACTTATGTTATAAACCTACTGATAAATTGATAAATTAGGGTTTGAAAATCATAAAAAGGTACTTGGAAGTTTAGCTCCATCAAAAATATACTTATGTTTTTTGACTTTTTGCAATAAATCCACGATATAAATAAATAATATTAATATATATACAGTGTCCTTAACTGAGACAGATTGTAATATTTCTCAATAAAAAAGTTTAAAAAAAAAAAATATATATACATATATATAAATGTGTGTGTGTGTGTGTGTGTGTGTGTGTGTGTAAAAACAGTCATATTGGCATTAATACTACTAATTAAATTAAACAACGAACATGAAGGTTTGTTCCATTATAAATTATTTATGATTTTTTTAAATCATCCTTTAACTGTACTACATTTTAAGAAAAACATACTCGTTCGATAAACTTTAAGTCCATATTAGTTATGTTGAGGTTTATTAGGACAAATTTTGAGATTTACCTGAAGTAGTGTAAAGAAATGATGAGATTTTCAATCCAGCCACCTAAAAGTACGAGTGTTTTCTACAAAAATGACTACAATTAAATGTTGCAAATCTTTTATCTCTTGTTTTTCCGTGATATGGTATGATTCCGTGATATTTAATTGCCTAAAAACACATTTTATTAATCAAAATAAAAGATTCTTACTAAAATGTATGTTTAAAATAAAGAAACCTACTGAACACGTAAATATTATGGCTAGAAAAGTTAAGTTTGTCACTTATAAATACATATAAATCGTTTCTTCTTTTCCCATATTACTCCTGATGACCTCCTTAAATCCATTTGTAAATCCCAAAACAATGATTTTGGACCAGGCGACATTCCGGTTAAATTGATTAAATTCTCACTTCCTTCCATTCTCCCTATCTTTTGTCATATTTATAACTTCTAATTGCAAAGTTCCACTTTCTCCAGCACCTGGAAAACTGCCCTTGTTCGTCCGCTGAATAAAACCTCAAATCTCGCAACCCCTAATGATTTCTGCCCAATTTCCGTATTATCTCACATTTCCAAACCTCTAGGAACGATTAATTCAATCCCAATTATCCCACTATCTCGAGTAAAATAACCTTTTGAACTGCCACCAATCCGGTTTTAGACCCGACTACTTTACCCAATTCGCCCTCATTAAAATCTCCACAAAGCTATAGACCAACAAAAAATCACTACACTTATTCTCCTTGATTTTTCTAATGCTTTTGAATCAGTAGATCACAATATCCTTCTTACTAAACTTAAAAATATCTCCTCTTTGTTGTTTCCAATCTTCCTCATCGGTTGCTCCCAGTATGTTGTAGTCCCTCATAATGCCCCAACAGAGTCTTTACCCTTGCCAGAGGCGTTCCACTAGGTTCTTCCCTGTCCCTCACCATTTTTTCCATCTATACCAACTACCTTTCGTTCATTATCCTGCACTACAAATACCTCCTGTATACTAATGAATTCTAAATGTACCTCTCATTCGATCCGGCTGATTCCACTGGTGCCATCCCGAAATTTCAGGAAGATATAGACAGAATCTGTGATTGGGGCTCACTCGCAAGCGCAATGAGGCTCACTCTAAACGGTGAGAAGACGAAGGCTATCCTTGTCGGACCCCCCTCAATCATCAAATCCAATCATGCACCACCCAATCTTCTCCTAAACAACTCACCTATCTCGTTCCGCACTTCCGTTAAAAACTTTGTTGTTATTTTTATCAAATCCTTTCCTGGAAACCACACATCTCCCTAATTTCCCGCCGTACTATTTCTACCCTGAAACAGTTCAACCGCTATTTCCTTCCATACAAATCCCATCAATTACAGGTTTCCTCTCTTGTTTTCCCCCACTTCGACTATGGTTGTATGGTGTGCGGTGGACTCTTGGTAGAAATTGAAGCCAAACATAAACGCCTAATGAATTGCTCAATACGTTTTGTCTTTGGGATCTCAAGAGATATGCAAATTACCCAGTATTACACCAAATGAAGTTGCTATATCCATTCTACAGCCCTCAGTACTTTCTAGCTACCTTTCTATACCAGGCCATTAGAAGTCAACGACCCTACTATATTCTTCAAAGCCTACAATTCAAATCCTCCATTCAATCCCGTCCCACTAGATCCCATACTTCCGACCTCTGTCCTCCTCCTCACCGAACTGCTGTGTTTGACAAATCCTTTGTAATTCAAACCATCTCCTTTTGGAATTCTATCCCTCCCGATATCCGACATGCACAATCAGTTTCCTCATTTAAATCTCTCCTTTTTAGGCACCTATTTTTTTCCTAACCCGACTGATTACGAAATGTATGTAAGTGAACCTTTTAAGTCCCCCAAAACTATTCTATTGACTTATGTTATTTTAATTTTCTATGTTTATTTTTTTTCCACGAACAGGCCTTAAAGACCACGCGAATATCATGAATTTAATGCTTACTCTTCATCTGCCTCCTCTTCTCCCATATGCCCCTCATGAGCTCCGCGTGCTTACATTTTCTGGTACTTCTTGTCTAAGCGGCCGTTTTGAAACCTCACTTCTTATCTATCTTATCTAACCTCATGTCATCATGTCACATAACCTCCCTCTTCTTATCCCGCCAAACTTTTGAGTTATTACATTGTTTAGTTTTCAGTTATTCCCTTATTACGTTCACTTATTAAATTGTTTACTTTTGGCACGTTTGTGTTTATTTTTAGTTTTTGGCACGTTTGTGTTTAGAAGAGAAGAGGACCCGTTCCTCGCTATTTTTAATACCATAAAACAATTTTGCCTTCCACAATAAATAAGACAAAAGGAAGTGAATAATTAATTTCAAATAATTTGTATATATGTTGTTTATAGTGTTGATATTTTTTGATTTCTATGTAAATATGTTCTTTTAAATTTTTTTTTATATCATTTTGATGTTTTATATGTACACATCTTCTTAAAGTGTTTTTTTATTATTTCATTAATATATTTGTCGTCAAATAAAAGTATTTTTGTTGTTATTACATTTGTTTTTGTATCTGTTTACACTTTCAATAATACGAATTTAATACAATAATACGAAGATGTGAAGTAGGAGAAGGCTTATCAGTGCGATATGGGAGTTATCATTGTTGAGGTTATAAACATTGGCAGACAGCAGTCAGTAGCGGCCCCTAAGACAAGAAGTACCCGTTTTCTCTCGTCAGACCATGCAACACCCTTTTTAGAGCGCTTCTTTCCCGCAAGAACCGATATTCCCTTGAGCGCCTTCCTGTACTAATCTCTGTCCAAACAATCTTGCTCTCTTAGCCCCACTTGGTCCATATCATCCTTAAGCTGTTTAAAATACCTGCTTAAATTCTTATGACTGTGGATGCGCTGAAAGATTTTACGGTTTAGTCTCTCAAGATTCATCCTCATCATAAGGCCATAGAACCTCAGCCTTCCCACTCTAGCGTCAGTTTCATGTATATTTCTTCATTTGACTTCAATCTGTATCCTTCCGGTGTTCTACTAGGTCCGTAGATTCTTCTGAGAATTCTTCTTTCTATTTTCTATGTTTATTTAATATATATCTTTATATATTTATTCTTTCTGTATTTTTATTTTAATTAGATATTATTTTTTAAATATTTAATTTAATGTATGGTCACACAGCCATTTTCTCTGTGTTTAAAGTTGGTTTTAAAGGGACAACACTCCTAGGATAATATTTTTTTTTTTTCAAAAATCGGGCCGTTAGTTACATAAACTGGTTTGTAGCTCTTGAGGTTTGCTATCATCCCTTGAAAATATTTCCCTCTTCGTACGAGATATTCTGTATATGTATTTTTTTATAAGATATAATTTGTAACATGGTTATGTAGCAATCTAAAATCCTATGTAGTGTAAAAGGGTTCCCACCACTACTGACTAGAGCATTTTTTACTTCCTCCATTTGAACATTCGTGGTCAACTTACCTCATCGACTGACAGATAAGGTGAGTGAATGACTAGAGGGCGACCGCAATGGGCAAAAATTACTAGTTTTTTGTCACAAGTCACGACCCATACGAGTTCTCACAAATAAACGAAAGCCCTTTAGAAAAATTGTTTAAATCATTACTTTAGTTGTGTTATAGCGATTTCATTTCCGTTACCAAAGGAAATAATCATCTTTATAATTGATAACCTCTCAAAGCTGGCACCACTAATTTTGAATAATGGTTACTATCATTAGATGAAAAAAAATCTTATTTCTGAATACAGGTTTACATTATATTTTTATTTATTCTCATGTAAGAATGGAACAAGCATGAAATTTTATCGTTTTTATTTTATGACGAGTATCGTAGATAATTATTATTATCTATTTCTTTCATCTAATAAGATATGGATACGTATATTTAACATAGTTTTAAGTGTTCTATCATAGTCTTAAGTATTTTGTATATAGATTTTATTTTATATATATATATATATATATATATATATATATATATATATATATATATATATATATAGCTTGTTTAACTAATATTTTCTTTACTTTCTCTTTTTTTATTATTGTTTTATTTTGGCCAGATATAGTCTTTTAATTATGTTCTATTTTGTTATTCTAAAGGGACTTTGTCCCAGAATAAAGTTCTTTTCTATTTTATTGTATTCTATATTTAACAATATCACTTACTGCCCTTGATTCTGGTAAATTATATTTGTCTATTAATAAAATATATATTTTTTATATTATCCTATTAACAATATAAAGGATGATTCAGTTCTTAATGACCAAACTCTGTGAGGTGATTCAACAGAAAATTTCCAACAAAAAAATACATTTGATGCATGACCCGATTTAATCAGAAGAGGACTTAACTCCATTTTAAGTTTTCTTTAGGAGGTCATGTTTTCTCTTTCATAGTAAACGATAGAACAAATATTTTTTTAATTTAGGCAATTAACAATCGCTTCATAGTAAACTAGACAAAATATCCTTCAAATAAAATTAGAATTTATCTTTGTCACGACCATTTTAAGCGAACTTTTAAGCGGTTAAACTATGCTAAGTTGTGTTTTTCATTGAGTCATCAATTCGCAATTTTTTTAATAATAAAAATAAAACCCAATAATTGCTAGAATTTATTTCCATTAAACGTAAATATTAGGATTAAAAACATGTAGTTAGAACTTAATACTCAATACTATAATATAAATTTACATTATAGAGATCTGTGTAAAAAACTAATATTTGATTATCAGCTTAGATGATAAATTTTTTTAAAAACATTATTATTTTAAATATTTTTTTATGAATAAAAATAAATTTGTGAAAAGAGTAAAACTATACTTTTTATAAATTACCAAAAGTAATAAATAATGTGCATGTCATAAGGGGAAAAAAAAAGTTGGTACACTTCTACAGAATTGGATCAGATAGATGGAAAAAAATCTGGTGTGTTCACTCACACGAATTTCCTATCTATTTCAGAAAAGTTTTTATATCTTTGCATATGTCCATCAAGAAACAAAAAAAAAAAATTCAATTAGATTTATTTTCCTGAAAATTGATCAAAGAAAACATATGTATATATATATATGTTAAAAAAAAGTTTTAATAAAAAGAAAAAAAATATATATATAAAAATAAATACATATATATATATTTTCTTTTCACTAAAACTTTTTTTCGGGAATTTAGTCCATGTACGAAAATTTAAAAGACAATTATTAGGACATTATAGGAAAGTTTCATCAAAATCGTTAGAGCCGTTTTCGCGCTACAGTCTATAGAAAAACATGTTTTTTAATTTATTGCACAGCAGCTATTGTGCATGGAGCATCTAATTTGTGTCACAGGCATCAGTAGTCAAAACTCTATAAAATAAAAAAGGAAGCAACAAAATCGGTTTATTTCCCGAGAAAATCTTGGCACAGACAGAAAGATAGACAGACCAATGGCTAAAAAAATTTCCGACTCAGGGGCCCTGAAACTTACAGATCCGTCGAAAACCGCATATCGGAAATTTGACATGATTGCAATACTTTCCTTACCTGGTATAGGTAGGAAAGTAAAAAATATGACTAAATTAATGAATACATTTATGTTCAAATTCTGGATATATAGTACAGGACTAACCATTATATGCAAAAAAATTTGTACTATTAATAAATGTTATATTAATAAATATATATGTAAACAGACGTACACAAACCTACACTCAAGCCTAAATACCTTATGATTTTGTATGTGTTTTAGAATCCAATTAACATAATTGCTTAGTACAAGTGTACTGTAGTTATTGTAGTGAAGAGGGCAGTGGATACCCATCGTTAAACAAGAAAATGGTCACATTCCATGGGAAAGGAAGTTCATCTATTTCATAAAAAGAAGGCGAAATCTGCCTGTTTCCGACCTGTGTTGACATTTATTTATCTAATATATATATATATATATATATATATATATATATATATATATATATATAAATCTATTTGCAGCAAATGCAACGGTTGTTTCAAATGTTAAATTAGTAAATCACTTCTAAATCATCATACTTTTTTTTAAATTCGTAGGTCAAATGAAAAATAAAAACACTGAAATAAGAAGGTACCATTTCAATTTTTTTTCAATTAGATATTTAATTATTGAGAATTAAAAACAAGTTATGCTAGAAAATTTATAAAACTGTAAGAGACATTTTTTTCGCTATGGAAAATCAAATAGATTGTTAACAAAAACTAAAATTAAATAAATAAATTATTTAATTTATACAATCATTAAAACCAAAATATAATGTAAGGAAAGAAAACAATAAAAATATAGGTACTACTCAAAACTATTTGCAATTTTATAATTCACTTGTAGGCATAGGCGCAGATTTTATTCTGGTTGGTCTTGGAAGTTAATATTATATATAAAAATTTTGACTGACGATTAACATAATTATTATAAAAATGAACAATATAATACTATCTATGAAAAAAAGTTATATATGTTTTATTTATTTATTTATTTTTATAGAAAATGATAAATACGGCAATTTGAAAGGTTTTTCCTGCTCCTTTACAAATGGTGTGTTAAATCGTACCAAGTACAAAAAAACGAATTTGTTTTAAAATGCAATTTAATTACCTAAATGTTGGATAACATTTTCCATTAACAAATGTTATTTTTTAAGGGAACGGGGTAGCTCAATGAGTAAGACACTACTGAGGTTTTCTGTTCCAGATCCCGGGTTCGAGTACGGCAGTGGCAGTAATTTAGTTTCCATAGAAACGTTTATTTTCCATATAATAATTAACAATGGTAATACAATAACGCATTATTACTTACAATAATTAAAATTCAATAGATTTTCGCTATTCTCCATTACGTCTACGACTTAATATTAGATGAACTAGAACCCTGGCCTCCTCCACAATCCTTATCCACTCCATCCTGTCCCCAGCAATCCTTCTCCAATTCCTCACTCTAAACATCCT
Source organism: Nezara viridula (assembly GCA_928085145.1). Classification (NCBI taxonomy): domain Eukaryota; kingdom Metazoa; phylum Arthropoda; class Insecta; order Hemiptera; family Pentatomidae; genus Nezara; species Nezara viridula. The sequence goes on from OV725078.1 coordinate 38,861,373, forward strand.
CAAGTCCGCTTTCACATCTTCCTGCCAGCGCAATCTTGGTCTTACTCTCTGCTTCCTCTTGGATGTCCATAATCATCATGGGGATTCTACTTTCTTTCATTCTGTGCACATGTCCCAACCATTTTAAAATATCTTTCTTAATGGTGAAGACACCATCAGGGGAAGTACATCAACTCCTAATTTGTTCACATCCTTCACTGGTCTCCTTCTCGTCTCGGCCATATATCTTGCGCAGAATCTTTCTTTCTCACGTGTTCATTTTTTACAGTAAGTGTCCTCGTTTCACTTCCATACAGGACCAAAGGCCTAAGGATTGACTAGCACACTTGTACCTTCAGGGTTCTTGTTCGGAAAAAATTTTTCTAGATACCAATAACATCTATTATCCCCCACTATTCTCGCTTTTATTTCCTCTTCTATTTCATTATTTTAGATAGTGAATCGCAGGAATTTAAACGTTGCTGCTGTATAAAGACGGTACCCTATTAATAATTGGTATAACCAATATACTTTAGCATTTAACCCCTCTAATCTTTCATTCGGGCTTAGTTAGGCTTCTCCTAAAAAAATACAGTAATATCTCTATAGTAATAAGCTAATAAGTAACTGCAAGACTCTTGCGATACTCTTGTGCAAGACCATGACCAAGAGTGAGTTTGCAATACCAAGAAGGTTTGATGAGAGAGGGTACTCCGCGGGCCAGACCCACGCCGAATCGAGGTCGAAAACTTGGATGTTGCATCTCAGTCACATCCCATACAAGAAAAAAAAGAGACTCCATTTTTCATCACAATGTTATTGATTATAATCTTCAGGTTCACGTTTTTCGCTGTTTCTTCACTTTTCTCGAATGCTGCTAGAAGAGTGTTTGCTGTTCTTCCGGTATTACATTACCGGTAATAGCTATTGCTGCTGATAGAGCCTATTATACCATATAGATTTGTACTTAAAGATATATGCATACCTTAAATGTATAATTTCAGTGTTGTAGGTTTTGTTTTTAGCTATGCTTTTCATTTAAACACGCAGGACATTTTGTTGTATTCGATTATTTGGACTTATAAGACCTTGACTGTCATACTTCACGATTTAAGTACTCTTACTTACTGAATATCCAGAGAAGAATAGCATTTGGTTGGAACAAGTTCTGATCTCTGAAGTACATAACCAAAGGAAACATAAGTATCAACCTAAAAAGGCTAGTTTTCGATAGATGTATTATGCCAGTGGTGACCTATGGCTCCCAAACATGGTCACTGACAAAAGCCCAAGAGAGAAAGATCAAGGTGTCGCAAAATAGCATCGAGAGAAGCATTATGAAAGTAAAGAAGGTATATAAAATCAGATGCAAGATGAAACAGGGCTCAAAGACACACTCTCGCAAATAACAAAAGGCAAATGGAAATGGGCTGGACATCTACTGCTATGCAACGACAATAGATGGTCAAAAATAGTCACCCAATGGATTCCATATGACCGCAAAAGGATGATAGGCCGAAAAATGAAGAGATGGAGAGATCCATTTAGGCTTTTGGCAGGACCTCTCTGGTAGAGCAGCTAGGGACAGAGATGTGTGGAAAGAAAAATGGTTAAATGTTAGAAATCCCGCTTCCCAGTAGGGCTAGGTCCCCAGGGAAGTGTTAAAGACTATTACTCCTAAGGGAAGGCCTATGCAAGCATAGTAAAAAGTTTTGTATAAATTATAATAAGGTAAAAAAAAAATTGTTTTATATTGTTTTTTCTTTGTAATTGTATGCTTTCATAGAAACTGTAATATTTATGCATAAATAAAGGCTATTTTCATTTCATTTCACTTACTGTATATTCCATATATTGGTTTAGGAGTGCCCACCCCTAAGATCGATGGACTCCCCCCTCCCCATCCCAAGATATTTTATTGTTCTCCTCTTCTTAAAAACATTAGAAATAAAAGTTTCTTAAATCATACACAATTACAATTGATGAGGTTTCAGTATATTCCCATTGTATTCTTGTTTGAAACTTCAATCCAAAAATTCATAATTCCGTCGAAACGTGCTTCTCTCAAAAATTCAAAATGTGCCCCCACAAAAATTGTGATGCGGCAACTTGCGCCATGAAGCCCTATTGTGGGTACCCCTGTATTGGTTTGTGAAAGTAAAAAAAAAAAAAAAAATCACTTGTACGAAAGTAGTTCTTTATATTTTCTCAATATATTTTTAAAAAATTTGTTTGATTAATGGTTATAGTAATGAGCAAACTATGCTAACAATAAGATAGATCCGGACGGACTAACGGTGAGCAGTTGTGGGCCCACCGACGTGGAATGCGGACAGTAAGGTATAGCCCAATCGGTGAGCGCTTTCAGGCGCCAGTCAACTCCTCCCCGAACCTCATCACCATCCCGGAATCTTCATCTCCTCCAATATTCCTTTAAGCACATGCTTTATAAAACCTGACTATACTAACAGTTATATCATCACTCTAAAAAAAAATGGCAACCTGTACAGGGCAAGCCAAAAACTGATAAGAACATTTTTTTCAAATTTTGGGTATTTAAACGAATCAGTCATCTGTAAAACACTGTGACGAAAAATAAAATACAAAAAAAAATTAGTACATAAAATAATTGTTAGTTTTACCTCGAAGAGGTATTTTTTGTAAATATTAATTTTAAGTCAGTATAACAGCCGACATATGAGAGAGAAAAACAAAAGACAGTTTAGAGATAGATGGTGAAACTTCGCGAGTGTAGAGGCACGCTAAGATTTTTGTGTGTGAAATACTTTAGTTTTATGGTGTACACCGGATTTTTCTTTTCCTATCCATGAACCTGTGATTATCAGCGACGAGTGCCGCTTGAGTTTATAAGTTGATGAATGAACATTTTCACAGCTTAAAGAGGTGGACTGGGGAGCCAACTGAACCGAATTCAACCAGTGGGATAGTGTAAATATGCACATATAAGTTTTTTTTCTATCTATTTCTTTTCCCACATATTTGTAATTGGTTTATTGTATATTCGTAACTTAATGTTTAGTTCTATAATAATTTTATAATCTTTTCTTTGATAATTAAAGTTAATTTTATTTTCTTTGTTTCCTTATAAATCTAATTTCTTGTTCACATGGGCGGATCTACGGGGGGCGGGAGGACTTTCGGGCTGAAGCTCCCCCCCCCCAAAATGGTAAAATATAACCATGTTTTATTGAAAAAAATATTAAAAAATTATCTCTTAAAGTATAATTATTCGTGTAATTACATTTAAAAGGGCTTCAGGAATCACTTGAACACCAGTTCATATAGGTAGTTAGTTTCTTTCTTATTTACCAAAGTAATTATTGTTATTTTTATGAAAAAATAAGCTTTCGGGCTGAAGCCCCCCCAAAATTAAATCCTGGATCCGCTAGTGCTTGTTCATAATTTTCATTTCCTTTAGCAGTTATTTAAATCAATAGAAATAATTAAATTCATCATTAGTATTAATAATAGCCAGTTTTATTCTCTTATTTTTCTTCAGTTTGTTTTCACGTTTTATGTATATATTATATTGTTTTTTTTCAGCTTTAATAAGATATTATAAAACCCTATTCGAGGGATTAGGGAAAAAGAATATTAACCGAGTAAGAAGGTTCGATCGGTTTTTGAGGTTAATTAACATATGTTTTTAAACACATAGGTTCCGAGTTCGTAGCTCACTCTGCGTCCAAAGCTTATTTTTTAAATTAAATTTATTTTTTTAATGGTTTTCGCTATTTTCCAAATTCAACTAATTAATAGCGTGGCGCTCGTTAGCCAGTTATTAATATTTAATTGACACTTCATTAATTTTATTATTTTATTTTTTTTAACCCTACCGTCTCCACTGAGCATCCGGCAACTTTGTTGCGGAAACAATTTTTCTAAAGTAAAGACCGCAACAACTTCAAGTAACTAAACTATTTATAAACCCGAAAAAACTGTCCTAGGAGATTATTATAACTCCTCATAATTAATACAAATTTAAATGTATGCACTTACGATCCTTTATTAATTTCACTTACCTAAATATATTTCATATATAGGTAAGTAAAAGTATTGGGATCGTAAAAATTTTCGAATCTGAGTTATCAACGGAAATACAAGCTTTGAGGTCCCCTGAGTCGAAATAATAGTCTGTGTGTTAACAATCTATCTCAAAAACGATAAGTCCTACGAATGTGAAATTGCATATTTAAGGTTTTTTTATACTTGGAATGTTACAGCAACTTTTTCGTCAAGGTGGGCTAACCGGAAGTGGCACTATATATCATGGACTAAACACATTTATAAGATTTTCTCTATAGCGGCTCTAACGATTTCGATTAAATTCGTTATATCAGTGTAAAATTGAGCAGTTCTAAATAAAATGTAGATTTTATTCTGATTGATGATCTCTAACAGGGCTTGAATAGCTAATTTTCAATTTTAGCTTCCCCTAAAGTACCTTCAATTTTTTTTATTTGAAGCAATTGACCATTTCACATTGATTTCCAATATAATAGATAGTTAAATATAAAATATGAAAGAATTTGATAATCAACTAAAGGAGAAATAAGAGATCGTAACGGAGAATAGGTGTAATTGAGGAACCAAAGGAACGCACCCGAGCTCCTCCGAAATATTGTAACACACTTCCATACGTAATATGAGCTTAATATAATAAGGACTGCGACAATATTATGTAAATATACATTTGCGGCTTTCATAAATGCTATTGTTGGTATTATTAAATATTTAATTGTATAGATAACAGCGCTATAAATATTAAAATTTGTATATATATAGCCACAATGAAATATTAATCAATATAGCGTTTATGATTTTTACTTTCACTTCCCCTTTGTCTGAAAACTTATTTCTGTTAAGAAGAGGGTGGTAAGTGAAAGTGGTGTGCGCACCGCACCAGATTGTGTTTTATGGAGTTAATATTTCAAACAGAATCCTATTTTGCCAGCAATTTATGGGTTTTTATTCAAGTATTAAAGTCGTCATTTTGTTTTTTCTTATGATTTTTTTAAGTTAATCGTTCCTTCTCATTCTTCCTCGTTTTTTTGTTTTAGGAATATTGAGTACCGACCCCTCGATATATTTCCTCCACTCGTTCCTAAAACTCATCGCTAAATGTGGTGTATCCTCGACTTCGTCACATAACTTTAGATTTGTCACCTCACTTCTTTCCAAACATATTCGAATATAGGCGAATCACGGTTTTAAAGAAATATTCGGATGGATTAAATAATGGTCCCTCCCTTTGTTTTAAGACTTCCAGTCATTCATTTACAACTCTTTTACTCAGCAAACGGAAACTGTCTGTTTTTGGGACAATTCCGCTACTTGTTGAGAACAAATGTGCTAACTTACAACTTAACCTAGAAATCCAAATTTTGCATCATTCATAGTTTGAATGTTCTTCCTTTATCATCTCAAATTTAGCTGTTATAACATAAAAAAGTAAAAAATTATTTTTTTAATGGTCACTTTTTATATATTTGTATTTTTTAAACCATATTTTAAATAAATATAAGAAGAACAGTTTTATATGCGAATAAGCTCGATTTGGGTTCCTTTATTTGGAAATTAAATAAAATTTAAAATAAGGTGCCCGTTGGACTCAGTTTAAGGTTAAATCTCATTTAATTAACCTCAATCCCATCACGTTTTAACAAATTTATATTGAAACATATTGCTAATTACAGATATAGTTTGTAATAAAGAAAATAGGATTTTTGGTACGCTGAATTTGCGTATTGCAATAACGAGTTGGTTAAAAAAGAGTATAATGGTCGTGTATTTTTTTTATTTTATTTCATTTTATATATATATATATATATATATATATATATATATTTTATATTTTGGATAGTTGGATAAATTAATATAATTTAATATTCTCCAAGTAAATAAATTAGAAATGCAACTGGGATCACCAATAGACAATTGTTTAAGATAAAAAGATATAAATTCACGGAAATAAATCATTCAACAATTAAGACCTCAAACTTTAAGTTATTTTAATGGAAGTCGTTTGTCTGAATTGAGGGAAGCGGGACTGACCATTCTATGCTTTGAAAAGTTGACTTATACCACTCTTAATCTTTTAGAAAAGTTTCATTAAATTAAGTCCTGCATGATTATACCAAAGTTGCGGTAAGATTTTTAACCGCACTCCATCTGGAATTTAATCCATTTACTTATTTACAGATCGTAAAGGAAAAATAAACATCAGACCGGTTCTAGGACTGATGGCCCTACCTCATATACTAAATCCGGGAATCGGGATATGGTTTTCCAGAATGTCAGTAGCCTCCTTTAAATATACCCTACATGATCAGTCATTTATGACAACAACAAGACTGACAAGGATTGCTTCAATCATGATGGACTCAACACGTATTAATCAGACTGGCGTCGTTTGTAGCTATGTAGACGTTGAGATAACAGTGTGAACCTGGTGCATTATCTATCATTTATGCGTTTCATTATAAAAGGTTATCTAGCAATTTTTATTTATAGCATTGAACATCAAGAGTCAGGAATATATAAGCTCAACTACTAAGATAGATAGGTAATATATTTATTGACTTAAATACAATGTAGCCATAGGAGACTGCTCCAATTGGTGTTAGTTTAAGTTATTCTTGTTGCCGTCCATATATATGTTCAACATAATACATAATTAAAAATTATATTAACGTATAAATAATAACAAAGGTATAATAATTGTACATCTAATATTAATATTTTAATATTTAATAATGAGCTAAATAAAGTTAATAAATAGCTCAACTAATTAAAAAGTTTAAGGGAAAAATTGCGTTAATAATAAATATTTTGAAAAAAATAAGGTAATAACAAATATCATACACAACAGTTAAAGATTAATGTTTTCAAGAAATAAAATGAGTAGTTTTCCTTTTTTCTTTTTTTTTTTTTTTTTATTTATTGCCAACTTCATTTCCTAAAAATATATTTGAAGATCGGTCATAAAAAATAAAGGTATGAAAAACTGTTTATTTTAAACGAACATCAGAAATGCAAATTGGTTGGGAGACCTTTGTAAACTAATCAACCTTGTAGTTAGGCACTTTTACCACCGTCTCCCCACCATTCATCGTGATTGAAGCTTTGATTTCAGGATTTTTGGGAATCCGTCAGTCCCGTCCATCAATACTTAACCTTAGAAGATCAATCAGAATTTCAATCATACTTCGAAAGTTCATTTTGACTGACCGTATAAGGTCCACTATAGATTTGACCAACAGACGGTCTCCTTCAGGGAAACAAATATAGGCCCTCATTCCCCTGCTGAATCTTAGCAGTCATAACTATGAATCTAGACCAATTAGTCACTGACTTTGAGTCGGTGGGCAAGCTACAATCACATCGGCAGCAAAGTGATCGGCTACGGAGCTCTGGGTGGCCTGCTGCTGCACCATGGAAACAATGGTCCATACAAGGTGAGGTTGAGTGAACTCCATGTTATCCGTGGTCTATAGCACCAACCAAAAAAGTAAAAGAAATTAATATTTTTTAAAAAATGTGTAAATATATATATATATATATATATACAGTTTTTCCTCACAGAGTACTGAAGATCCTTCATGGGTTGTATTTGGCATGTTTTTTTTCTTCTTTAAACTGTAGCAATTATCCCATTTTTTTAATGGAGATTTCTATCCTCTTTTATCCTTTTAGGTAAAGTATTTTAAAGTTAAAGACTCTCTCTTGAGCATTATTTTTTTCGCAGATCTCATCCCAACCCTAAGCATGGATTTAATAGTGTACATTTGTTATTTTAATTTTATTCAAATTGATCGCAAAGGTTTTTTAAGTAGGATAGTACCATGTCGACAGAGAGTGGTTATTCAATTTTTTTTCAGTCAAAAAATTTATAATACATTTTAGCTATAATAAAAACTATGATAACATTTCTATTAATATTAGTTCTAAATATATAAACCTTTAATATAATTTGTTAATTATATAAAAATAGATAGCATTAGTTGTAAAATTGAAAAATAGTTATTGATGTATTGACTGACCAGTGTGTTAAGTTTCCACATTTTTGGTTTCTCTTGGCACAATTTAACAAGATGACTTGACCTTTTATAGCAATTTTGAAAGAAAAAAAATGTGTACGATATTTTTGAGAATTTATAGTGATTCAGCTTTATAATAAGGGAGCATCTATTTCTCCTACCAGTCTATTTATTTTTAATGATTTATAAGTCGCGTCGTGTCAGAAACTAAATTATATGAATCTAGATTAAAATGATTTGATACCCAAAAATTGCATCCCAAACTTCAACCAAATCACCTTTACCCTTTGTCGTAAACCTATGACCTCCTGTCCTACAGTATCCTTTAATAATACCCCACTTATCCCTGTTGAACAAATCCGATACCTTGGACTTCACTTAGACAAACGTCTAACTTGGAATCCTCATACTAGATTGAAACAAGAAACCGCTCGACGTTTCCGACTACTCCAGCACTTACTAGACAAACGCTCTAAGCTCCCTGTCAATTAAAAAAGACTCATATACACGACTACCATAAGACCTATTTGGACTTACGGAGTTGAGCTCTGGGGCTCCACTAAGCCATCGAATTCCTCTCATATCCAATCTATACAATCCAAAATCCTTCGTAAAATCCTCAATTACTTTGTCACAAATAAATTCATCCATGACGACCTTAATGTTTCCTATGTTTCTGACCTGGCCCAATCCAGATACCTATCCTATCATAATAAACTTCAGAACCATCCAAACCCTCTCGTTTCTAACCTTGCTTCCTCTTCGATCCCTGATAACCCTCCGAGGCGTCTGAAAAGAAGATGGCCTCGAGATCTCCTTTTGTAAATACATTTTTAGAGTGCTACCAGTGGGTAGTTTTTCAACAAGTTATTTCATGTTATTATATTCTTTTGTTCACATTTACTGAATGTATTTTTATTTGTAATACAGTTGTAAATATAATCTATAAAAAATTTTTTTTAAAATGATTTGATACATGAAATTCATTTCTGACGAACATAGAACTCCCGATAGCCAACGTGGAACAACTTATACAAATTCCAGGATTTTCCTATCGAAAGTAGTACACCTGGCAAATTGATATACGGTATTTTTTAAACTAACTTTTTTTTGTAATTTTGGAATTGCAAATTAAATTTTTGTAAAATTAATTAATAGTAAATAATAATAACAATCCCAATTGTTTTTAAATCCAAAATTCTTGCCTCTTCTTGATTTCAAGAGGCTCATCTTAGCTCAAGAGGAATTCATTAAATGTTTAACTTTTTTTTTTCAAATTCAAGCAAAACTAGTTCTGTCATATAAAAGGTTAAAAGTTCTTTTTTATATATATTAATAGCATATAGTAACCTACAACTTCTTTATTTACGAAAAGTCTCGGAATCGGAGAGTTTTCAATCTGGAGATTGGCAAACTTCGTCCATTTAATTAGCTACTAAAAACCTCATGAGCGTCCTTTGCTTTTCCCTTGAATGGTAAGGTAATTTGATCACAAAATCTAGAATATAGGTCGCCTACAAAAATATTGAACTGTTTGGCGTGACCTCCTCCTCCTCCTCCATGTCAAAATAATGAGTTTACATTGATCAAATCGTCCAATATTTTTGTAATCCACTTTTTTTTTTCGATTTTGTGATCAAAGTATCTTACGATTCAAATGGAAATCAAATGGTTATTTATGAATTTTTAAGTACCTTAAAATTAATTTAATTTAAATGAAAAAAGAATTTTTTCAGGTAAAACATTTGTAGGTTATGATATGACGAAGCCATTCAAGAAGTTTTAACCGGATGAATATAATTTGATAAAAAGAGGTCTGTTCACGGACCAACTAAGTGGGTAGAAACGTCGGCAAAAATTATATAATAATATTTGTATAACTTAGTATTTATTTGACCGTACCCCTTGATCAACTCATTCTCATATTATATCACGTTCAACCATCGCTACATCAATAAACAAAATCTTTTAATATTTACAATTTCTTTAAAATGTATCTACCCAGTATAAAGCTCATAATCTCGTAATACCAATATATATATATATATATATATATATATATATATATATAATTTACTTATTTTACTCACTGCATAATGTTGACTTAATTGCAATTATCAAACGCTGAAATCTAAAAATGCATTGATGGTTTAAATTTTCGTTAATCAGCAGTTTTAATCAACGCACCGATATCTGCTAGCCATACCTACTTAGAGTATTATCTAGTCATTACCGGGGATGATTACCCTGAAGGAAGACCTTCGTTCTAAGTCGGCTCGTTTCAGCTCTACATGAATGGGCTCTTGTGTAAAGGGGCGTCGGATATGTAAAGGTACCGAATTGTAAGGGGCCAGAGGGCCAAAGGGACCGCCTGACATTATAGCCGCAATCAGAAGGGTTAGCATTAAAAAAAAAAAGAAATCTAAATCGCCCAGGGGTTGACAAGAGGGTGCTGACAGGGACCATTGTGAGGGAGAATAGAAGCGGCCCATATCAAAGAGCTAATGGGGACAAACCTCTTAAACCGCCGGTTAATTTTTATTAATAGCTTTTCTATAATAAGTATGTTGTTTAAGTCTCGGGGGCTACCGCGCTCTCACGCGCGTCCTATCGAATGACTCGAAAGCTCTCTCTCACTCTCTCTCTCCCTCGCTCACCCTCTCTCTCTCCCTGCAGAGGAATAAACTGCCCACACATTATTTAAAAGGGAAATGTCCTTTGAAAGAAAAAGAGACAGGAGTACCCTTTCATCTTTCAAGTTCATAATGGACCTACTAAGATATTAGTTTCTCTTGGCTTGCTTCTGTATGTACCGGTACGTTTCATGGCGCGTCCCCAGTTGTCGCTTGGTAGACAACTTTGTAAAACTTCTCTAAGATTAATTCCTCGTTTCTAAAAGTTTCACTTCCTCAACTACCGTAACTAGAAGAAGTATGAGGGTTGTTTATAATTAGTTGTGTTAATTAATTTGAAATAATAATAACAACAAATCGATGGTTTAAAAAAAAATAATAATAATAAATAAATGATAGTGGCAGATCGGGCGTAGTACTATTAACCCTATCCCGACTACTTAAATTGGGTCTACCAGGATATCAGTGGGCCTCCTAAGGTTTGGTCCATGGAAGGTCTGTTTTAGGTAAAGAAATATAGATCCTCGTGCGCCTGTTGACTCTGAGCAGCCATAATCTATGGATCTTGAAGAATTTGTCACTGTCCTTGAACACTGCCAGATTGGCCCAAAGAGTTTGGTTATGGAACAACTGGTGGCCTGCCGTTGCACCATGGAAACCACTTTATTTATTGTATTATTATTCAATAAAATATAATACAATAAATAAATGACCTTGATAATAATAATTATAAATAAATTAAAATTCATCAGAGCCTTTCATAGACCAGGCAAGGAAGGCCAAAATAGCAAATTAAAAAAAAAAATTACTAGTTCTGATTTTTGGTACAATTCTTCATTGAACTGTGAAACATAGTAAGAGTCCTGGCCGATGGGGGAAGGTGGAACAAATTTAAGTTCACTTTATATAATATATATCTACAAAAAATTCATATAAAAAATTACCCAATTTCCAGCAGTTAAGAAGGAAATTTAATATTTATGTTTTTTTAAGCGATTCGCGTTTTTTGTTGAATAGGAAGCGATAACTAAACCAAGATTTGACTTAAGGAATTGAACATTGCTTCACAGTAAACTAGACAAAATTTATCTCAAACAAAATTAGAGGTCGTTACTGTTAAAATCATTTAAAGAGAACTATTGAGAGGACAAATTGTGGATAAAAAGAAATGTTTCGTTGTTTATGCACTTTTGAACCAAGTAACAAGGGTATGAAAAAGGAGCAGACACAGAAAGTGTAATCGTATGTTATCTACAATATTTCTGATTCTACTTTCGCTTCCATTGTTTTTAAGTATTGAACAGCAATAAAATTTCTTGGGAGAGGGTATACGTCATCGACGACATTGGAGGGAGTGAATATCTCTAAAGCTTATAATAATAAAAAATATAATAGCAATTCTCTAAAGGTTTCAGTTTGACATAATTCAAAAGACGTTTTTAACGCCGGCACACGAAATTTTGATAAAAATAATAATAAAACCTCAGTAACTGGAGCAGTGGGTCAGAAGTGATCCTCATGTCATCAGAAGACGCTGTTATAAGCTGAATAAAGATCGTCGACATGTTACCCGGAGTTATCTGCGATCAGAATACTAAAGCATTGAGGAGAAGGACTAATAAAGAATTTTATTTATTTAATGATATTTACAACTGTATTAAAGAAGTACATTTAGTAAATTTGAACATATGGATATAATAACGTGAAAACACTTGTTGAGAAACTACCCAATGTTAGCACTCTAATGGTATGTCTACATTAGGAGATCACGGAGCCATCTTCTTTTCAGACGCCTCAGAGGGTTATCAGGAATTGAAGAGGAAGCAAAGTTAGAAACGTGATGGTTGGGATGACTATGAAGTTTATTATGGAAGGATAGATATCTGGATGGGGCCAAATCTGATACATAAGGAACATTAAGGTCATTATGGATGGTTTTATTTGTAACAAAGTAGGGAGCATTGAGAATTTTACGAAGGATTTTGGATTGTAAGGATTGGATACTAGAGGAATTCGATGGTTTAGTGGAGCCCCATAGCTGAACTCCGTAAGTCCAAATAGGCCTTATTATAGTCATGTATATGAGTATTTTGTAATTAATCGGAAGTTTAGAGCGTTTGTAAAGTAAGTGCAGAAGTAATCGGAAATGTCGAGCGGTTTCTTGTCGTTTCAGTCTGGTATGAGACTAATAAAGAACTGCTTGAAAAAACTGATCAATCAATATCTCATGATATGAAGGCAAGGAAGTTAAGACGGGCGGGGTATATAGTTAGTAGCAATCCATCAGGAAGCCTCTACACAACAATGAATGTCTCAATTGTAGGCAAGAGACCACATGTAAGGCCGAAAACCAGATGAATAGATCGAATCAACAAAGATGGAACAGATCTGCATGCAGATAATTGGAAAGAAATAGCCCAATATATAAAGAGATGAAAAAGACAGAAGGCAGAAGATCTACAAAGTCCTTAATGCCAAAAAATGCTGATTAAGTACTAAAAATAACTTCAATATACTAATTTCGAAATAATATGTAATTTTTGGCTGGTTTAAAAAAAAAAAAATTATGATTACGAAGTTCGAATCTAGAGATAGTTATCATTAACTTTTATAACAGGTTTTTGAACATAGAATATTTACGCATAATTTAACTTTTGCCTGTAAAGTAGGTTCCTACCACTTGCAAGAAGGCAAAGGAGGGAAACATTAGCTACATAATGGGTATAGAAGGCTCTGCAGCGGAGAAAGATTAGTAGCCTCAATCGTTATTTCCAGGCCTCTGAATCTTTTATGTAACTCTAAGTAAAGACCACCATTGAGAAAAGGCGCTTTTACCTACTTTTCTTTCTTTTTTTTTTTTTTTTTCCTTTCCCGACAACAGATCATCTAATTTTTCATCAAATAACATTCACTGGGAAAAGTGAGATATTCCCATATTTGTCTTAATTTTCTTACATCAGTATTTTTTTTCTGGTCAATAGGAGACTAGTGTGAGTATACATTAATATCGTATTTTTTCTAAAAAATTCTAGGAAGCAGTAGTGAATTCAGGATTTAATTTTATTTGGGGGGGAGGTGGACTTTTTTAAAAAATATACATTTTTCTATAACGGTAATTATTCTGGAAGAAAAAAATAAATTGTATGAAATGATGCTTAAGTGGTTCTTGATATACTGTTATAAAATATATATATATTTTTTTTGGTTGGCGCTACAGACCATGACGATTTTTGTCCGCGAGTGTGGTCTCCTATACCACATCCCGATTCACGATTTAAAGTACGGGGTAGGGTCATCAATCCTACGCACGGCCGGTGTTAGTTGCCTCCAGTAGGCTGACGGGCCTCACATACCCGGGGGGGCGGAGGAATCTCGGGCAGCGTGGCTTTCCTTGGTGGACGGTCACCTATCCAAGTGCTAGCCACGCTCGGCGTTCCTTAACTATTACAAGCGCCTTAGCCCGCAATGCTAACCCAGCCTCCATGTATATATATGTATATATATATATAATAATGGGGTTAATTATGACAGTTTATGGATATTTACCTTCATATACTATATAATTTAAAAATAAAAAAATCGTGATTGTATTTAGTTCAAATATCTTACAGAAATAATTTTGAAAAAACGAAAAAAAAAACTATTTGAGGGGAGCTCCAGCCCGAAACCCTCCCCTGATATATCCGCCAATGCAAGGAAGCTATAAACAAATCTGGTGCGTGCATCACACGACTTTCACTTACCACCCTCTTCTTATCAGAAATAAGTATTTTTAGACAAAGGAGAAGTGAAAGTAAAAATTATTGACACTATATCTATTTACTAAATAGTAGCAAAACTATTTTATTAAAAGCCTACGTTTCGACCCGGCTTTGCAGGTCTTCTTCAGGGAGGTGTGTTCAGCTAGGAGTTTCACTTAGAACTGATTTATGACAGCAACCCCGGACCATCTCCTTCCATTATAATGAAACGGTCAACTATTAAATATTTTATATCTATTTACAATTAATTGTGGGCATTTTTATTTGTTTATATACCCTTATATATACAAATTTTAATTTTTATATCGCTTTATTCTTTACAATTAAATATTAAATAATACCAACAATGCCATTAATGAAAACTGAAAATATATATGAAAATAACATTTCGGAGTCCGTATTATATGAAGCTCCTGTTACGTATGGAAGGCTGTTGTAATCTTTCGGGCGAGGTCGAGTGAGCTCGGCAGAGCTCGTATTCCTTTGGTTCTTCCATTACAACTATTATCCGTTACGATCTCTTATTTTCCTTTAGTTAATTATCAAATTCTTTCATATTTTAGATATCACTATTTTTTATATCAAATATTATAGGGAATGGTTGATTATTTCAAATTAAAAAAAATAAAGGTACTTTAGAGGAAGCCAATATTAAAAATTAATCATTTAAGCCCTGAAAGAGAACATCAATGAGAATAAAACCTACATTATATTAAATCTGCTTAATGATACACTGATATTCTGAGTTTAATCAAAATAAAAAACGGCTCTAACGTTTTTGAGAAAATCATAAAAATATGAAATCGATTATACAAATTACCACTTCCGGTTTGCCGATTTTGAAGAAAATGTTGCTGTAACATCGAAAGTTTATAAAACCTTTTTTTTTTTTTATTTATTTTAATGAAATTTACAACTGTATTACATGAAAAATACAACAAGTAAATGTGACATTGGTAACATGACATGTACAACATGAAGATAAACTACCCATTGGTAGAACTCAAATTAAAGTTTCTATATTATAAGGTCCCGAGGTCATCTTCTTTTCAGACGCCTCGGAGGGTTATCAGGGATCGAGGAGGAAGCAAGGTTTGAAACGAGAGGGTTCGGATGGTTCCGCAGTTTGTTATGGAAGGACAGGTATCTGGATTGAGCCAAATCGGAAACATATGGAACATTAAGGTCTTTATGGATGATTTTATTTGTGACAAAGTAAGGAGCGTTGAGGATTTTACGAAGGATTTTGGATTGTAAGGATGTGATACGAGAGGAATTCGATGGTTTAATGGAGCCCCAAAGCTCAATTCGGTAAGTTCAAATATGTCTTATTATTGTCATATATATGAGTCGTTTGTAATTGATTGAAAGCTTAGAGCGTTTGTCTAGTGAGTGCAGCATTAGGCGAAAACATCGAGCGGTTTCTAGTCGTTTCAGTCTGGTGGCAGTGTAGCAACAACGCTCCTACAGTAATGAGTTATAATAATGCATTGAATAATCCACGATTTTATGAAAAAAAGAACTTAGTGCAGTTCACGCCCTTAAAAGTGCCCTTTAAATCATTTTAAAAAAGACAAAATCCGCTTAATTTTTTCTAGTTCATTGTAAAGGAGTTTTTAATGATCCAAGTAAAATATTATTTTAGTTATTGCTCTCTATTCAAAAAATTCGTCATTTAATTAAAAAAAAAACAAATCTTAAATTGGCTGCTTTTCTGCGGAAAATCAAACCATGGCTGGAATAAACTTTTGTTAGCACTTAAGGTCTATTATCACTTCTTTAAATATTTTAATTACGAACACCCCGTATATATTTATGTATGTAATTTTATTTAATTGTGTGCATTTATTATTAATTGTTTAATTAAATTTATTATTAATATATTATAAATTATATTCAGAAATACTGATCTTTTTCATCAAAAGAGATGTTGAGTCATGGTGGTTTTTTATTAATGGATGATAGATATATAATAATATTGATAATTCCAAGGGTTAGAATTTTTTTTTCTGGAAAACAAGAAGTCAAGACGAGTTTAATCAATGATTTTTGAAACAATGGATGGAATTTTAAAATACTAATTAAAAAAACAGAACTATTGTATGCCTGTGTTATTTGCTTCCTCACTACCGAAGGTTGGGAAGCTTTGTATACGTGCGGCAGATTAAAAAAACGTTTTGAAAAGTTTTGAGCTTAGAATCGAAAATTTCCACTCGCGTTCTTCGTTTCAGACATCAAAGATCAGATTTGGTTCGATGTCTGACTGTCGGTCTGTCTGTAAATCGATGTGATGGGCATATCACTACCGTACATCTGATTTTCATGAAAATTTCAGGGATTGTGCCTAGATGGTCCCGTATAAATGCCATCAAATTCCATACTGTACTTCCGGTCGTGCACGCACAAATGTATTTTCTTAGATAACCCAATATTTCAGAAATGGCTAGATCTATGTACATGAAAGAAAGGTGGGAATTGGTAAAATAATGATGCTGTATGTGTTCTATTTAATTCCGTACAGGTCCACCGGTTTCGAAGGCGAAAATGTATTTTCATAGGTACACTAATATTTCGGAAACAGCTCGTTTTATTTGGCTGAATATTGAAAGAAAGGTAAACATTCGTAAAATAATGAAGCTGTGTCGATTTTATTAAACTCTATACATTACATCCGGTTGTGCTAGTGCAAATGTATTTTCTAAGATATACCGATATTTCAGAAACGACTCGTTCGACTAAGCTCAAAGCGAGAAAAAAGGTGGATTTTGATAAAATAATCATTTGGTATCGATTTTATTAAATTCTGTACACTACTTCATGATGCGCACGCGCAAATATATTTTCGAAGTATACAGATAATTCAGTAACGGCTCGCTCGATTTGGATCAAAGCCAGAAGAAAAGTGAGAATTAGTAAAAGTTGTATTAGTAGTAGTAGACCTTGAGATATATGTAGTGTGGAGCCAATGAAAATGGCGATGAAGCTATACTCGCCTTATTTGGCAGACATTTTTTTTTATTTACTTATCTTTAAGTTAATTTATTTTTACTTTTTGATTATTATTTATTTGTTATTTTGCTTCTATTTATTTTATATTTTATGTATATATGGTGTGAATGTGTTCTTATCTCACTAAAATTATTTTACGAGTGATAGAATGTTATATTACTGAATAAATAAATAAAAAAAGTAATATATTACTGCCAGTCTGTATGCATATATATTTTTTCTTCTTCCGCATCGGTTGTCTAAAAGCAACTCATGATCCATGATTCATTAACAAGGCCCTGATGACAAGCAGTGAAAGAGTGGTACTAATAGACACAGCCTGTAGGTAGCCTCGAGGGAGTTCTGTCATTAGTAGCTTGGAATATTCATGAGTTGTCCAGTAACTCCAGGTCACTCCGATACCCTCGGTAAAACTTTCGGCTCCAGGGGTTTCTCCAGCAGAGTTTCGTAGATTACGCATAGGATCCAGAGGTGGGACGATAATTAATCTATTTCGTGATAAAAAATCTTTTAAAATGTATATATATATATATATATATATATATATATATATATAATAATTTTTTTCTTGGTTTTGTTGTGGGTTTTTTTTCTTTCTAAAAACAGAAAAAAATATTTTTTACTACATATATTTCCTAATTTTTTTTTTAATAAATAAAAAAAGACCAATAACAATAATATTCATTTACTTCATTTTTTTTATATTTGTTTATTTAGAAATATTACATTCTGTCACAATCAAGGACATTTATAATAGTGTTCAGAGAGCACACTCACACTCTATTTACAATAATTTACTGCATTTAAATATACTTTTTATTCATCTTTACTTTTTAATTAATTTATATTTTAGACAATGTTTATTTAATATTCAAAAATACATCTTGTACTTAAAAAATAAAGAGGAAAACCTTATTCATTTCTATTAACCTTGTTTTATACGTATATGTAGATAAACCGTTTTTTGTTTTGGGTCTGCACTTTTTTTTCAAATTTTCTTTCTATACAGAAAATTGCCACATTTCTCATGAATGTCTTTTCAACACCTGTAATGAAAATGGATGAAAGGAGTAATTTTTCCGACTTCTGCTGGATAAACTTTTAACATATTAACAAAATGTCATAACACTAATATCATGTATAGAAATAAAAGTTTTTTTAATGTGATAAGAGAATTTTTATTGTGTGTTTTTTTGGTATACAAACTGGTTCAATTTTTTTTAATTATTATTAATTAACCAATGATAAATAAGTGATCATTTTAGTTTATAATATAACAATTAACCGCAGGAATACAGTATAGCCGCGTTCATCCGGATTAATCCAGAAAAAGTAACTTACTAACAAATCACTCAAAACCACCAGAAAAAAGTTTTTTATGAATTGTAATACAGTAAAGAAGTGAGAAGAGTTAACTATACAAGCGACAATAATAAAATGAATCCTTAGCTTCAATACGTATGAGAAACAAATCAAAATGGGGAAAGGCCTTCTTCAAAAAACAAAATCACGATAAACTGTAATTAGCTTTTCAAAATAATATTACATACATACGAATCACTATCAAGAATTTCACATAAATAATTCAGTAATTTTTACACTTAGTCATTTCTATATTCTTATATTCTACAAATATATATATATATATATATATATATATATATATATATATATATATATATTGTCCACGAAAAAAAAATTAAAGCACTTTAGAGTATTTACGTGATTGCCTTCAATAAATTTAGTGATTTATTTCAAATTTTCCTAATTATAATGAATAGCACTAACATTTTAAAGGTGTTATTTTAATGATTTAAGTAAAAACGTTTTCATGGTTTATTCAAACAAATTAGTGAATAATGACTTTTTGTTTTCAATTTTTATATTGTAATAAATTTTACATATACGCCGAAAGTGGAAAAATCTCTTTATATTTACAAAAATTATCGATCTTAAATCGTTTATAATTAGCCTAAACATTCGTCTCGAATGTTCCCCAACCCTAGTGTTGCCCAAAATCGGTCTTGGTCTTGCAACACCACCTATCTGTTGCAAGACCAAGACTGGTAAAAAAAAAAAATCGATTTTTTGAATAAAAATTGAGGCAAAATAGTTACTAATACTTGAAAATTTTAGTAACTATATGTAAAGAATTGGTGTAACAATGCACTTTTGCATTTAACTCTTCTAATTTTTCATTCGGACTTAGTTAAGTTTCTCCTATCTAAAAAATTACAGTAATAAACTAATAGGTAACAGCAAGACTGTTAAGAGTCTTGCGCAATACCAAGACCTAGGTCAAGACTGAGTTTGCAAGACCAAGACTCGTCTCGGTTTCGTATTTTTGCAACACTGTCCAACCCCAATATGACCCATCTCCCAAATACTTCATCTCTCAAAAATTTTCAATGACACTCATCTTTAACTGATTACTACATACTCCATTTAAAATTATTATTTAAAATTATAAGAGATTATTTAAAATAAAAGAGAAATATTTAAAACGATTTTTATCCATTTTGCTAATTAAAGACTCGGGCTTCATGATTATTATCATGTAGTATCTAACATACTAAAATTATGATATTTCTTATGTATGCTACTAAAAAACTAATTCATATTTCATACAAATATTTTTAAGTTACCTAGATTCGCCTAATTATCATAGATGTAACTTAAGCATTCGCAATACGAATATCCGCCTTCAGGAATTGAAATAAAAACTGTTTCCTTTTATTTTTTTCATGTTGACTTTACAGACCTTCTTGATATTTTGCCACCTTAACGACCCTTCCTCATCCCTGCCTATTGCTTCCCAGTAATCTACACGCAGCTCTACAGTATCTTTGTTGATACCATCTAGTTTCTGACCTTCCACGTGGTCATTTGCCTACCATTAAGGCATCCATTGTTGTTCGAAGGATTCTTGATGGATTATTTCGAGCTAGATTCTCCACCTATTTCAATCTCCTTGCCTTCATATCACGTCATATTGATTGATCAATTTTGTATAAATAGTTTTTATTGCATCTTCTTCTCTATGTGTTAGAACCCTGAACCGAAATAGCTCCGGTTAGCGTGCGGAGGATTTTTTTCTCAAATCTTTCGATAACTCCTTCTAAGGTGCTGGTTAGTGTCCAAGTATCGCAACCATATATCTAGAGATTTTTCGGGATATCAAAACTATTGAAAGAGAATACGATGCTCTGTTAGCGCTCGTTATACGCTGGCCTATTTCCGACCGTTGGTCATTCGTTTGAGGTTATTGTCGAGCCGAGGTATCTGAGTTTGTCCACTCTCTGAAACGACTTCTGTGCAGACTCTACAAGCCGATTTACTCTGCTTCTCATATCAGAGTCTTAGTGAGTTTTCCAATGTCATCTTGTTAGCTTCCATGGGTTGCTATGTAATCTGCATATCCAAGGATTTTATGATACATCTATATCATGAGTTATTGATCAATATTAAAATCATTATCAATATAAATTACAATATGTATGTATATGGATGGAGATAAGGGACAATGGTAAGCTGCGGGAGCTGGTAGCGTTGAGAGGGTGGCTGTAGGTGGAGGCCCTTCGATAGGATCTAGTATTGACCGGTCGACGGTGCCTCCTTTATCTAGTCCCTCCCCGGTGAGGGGTTGCCGCACCCTATCTTGTCTATCTGATCGTCGGAGCAAACTGATCCAATGATCCTAGCTTCCGATCTTGTGTTGCATTACCGACAGCTATTAGCAAGAAGTTGAGGGACAGCCAATTCTCTTCTCTTAAATTCCTCTTATAAAGGACATACTTTTGAAGGGAAACTCACAAGAAGATTTTGGAATGTCATTAATATTTAGATTTTCTCCATATATTGAACAAGGGAAGGCCAGAGTTAGTGCGTAACCGATTTTAACCAATTTTTTTTCGGTGATACTACATCTACACATGTTCACGGCGTTCGTTCCAATGAGCCCTGAAACGGAGGGGAATATATTTTGTTTAATTTCAAATAAAATTTATTTTATTTATTTTTGACTTTACTTCCTCGGATTTTTAGGTTATTATATACCAACCGATGTCTTTTTTCGTCCGGAATGAGAAAACAATGTTGATAATGGTACGAGTTGAATTTCAAAAACCAAAAGGCGCTTTCAGTAAAGTAGACTGAATTTTAAAAACCAAAAGGCGCTTTCAGTAAAGTAGACTGAATTTTTGTCATAAAAAAGTTAGGTTCGTTTTTAGTATCCTATATAATACTAATTTTAGTACAAAATTTAAAAAAAAAATCAAATTTTAGCGCTTATATTGGATGATTTTTTTGCGCCCAAATTCAAAGTTAGTATCAAAATGGGAAAGCTGAATTACTGTCCTTCAAACCTACAAAAATAACTTTTGAATTTCATTTTTTAGTTAGAAATTAATAATAACTGCTCAGAAATTTTTATTTTAAATCTGTGGTTCTCGTTTGTTTGCGGAAGTCAGGTCTGTACCATTTACTGCAGTATATATCACCGGTGAATCAGTGGAGTATTTTTGAATTTATCACAATTTTAATGGCTATCGTCAAAATTTCGAGGAGTCCAGCATAGGCAAAAATATAGTGCAAAAAAGTTTTGATTATAGGATTTCTATGAAAATTCGTATTTGAGGCTTTTTTAAGGTACGAAAAACGAATAACAATTGTCTTGTTTTCTTTTAGAGAGAATGTGTCTCTTCTTGGAACATTCTGAAAACCCCTTAGTTGCCCGTACTTTTTTAACAATTGTTCAATTTTTTGGAGTCTTCTCCGGACTTCGATTTTTTTTCAAAGAAATCTAACCTCTGATCGGTTAACTTCCCGATTTCTTTTTTTTTTTTTTTTTTTTAAGTAAATGGATAATTCATGATAAAAATCTCATCATTTATTTAGGGGGCATTTCACACGTTAAGAAACGTGTTTTTCTTTGAAAAATTGATTATATTACATAATCTCTTTATATATAAATAATAAAAGAATAATATTATATACAGAAATCTGTTCATTGAATGGTATTGACTGTATATTATGTGTGGCATGCCATCCTGTTACCAGTTGACAGTATAAAAACAGTCCACTTGACGACAGTACCAGTTAACAGTTTAAAAACTGTCTACTGGCAGCAGGGTGGTATGACACTTAAATTACCCATTCGTGATTCGATATATATGTCAGTCCGCCGATAACTGGGTTAGATTTGTTGAATAACTGAACTACTGGGAAATAGGCGAAAACTATTCAAGAACTAAGGGAAAATATCCTCTTCGTCAAACAAAATACTCAGGAAGAAGAAGAATGAATGCTTTTCACATGAGACAGAAAATGTATTTAAAGGATTACACAAAAAACTGTGGGAAAGTTGGTTTGGGTTGTAAAAGTGCAGTGGTTGTTTGAAACAGAGTGTGTGGTCAAGAGGTATGTAGACGTGTCGATGGTGGATCATACTGCGGATGACAAACTCACAATTAAGGACGTTCAAGAAAGCCCTTCTTCCGTCGTACTAGCTGGATAGGATAAATATTTACCAACGGTAAGATACAGAAAGGGAAGGCAGAGTATGAAGGCACTGAAAAAGCCGAAGAAAAGACTCAAGTGGAGCAAGGTAAAAACCTAGTCAGAAGAAATAAATAAAGACATTGAAATGATTTAAAAATAGATGAGAAGGTTGAAAAGAACGAGCAAGCCTCCAAAAAAGCTTACGTACTTTTTAAGGAAGAAATGATGCGATATATGAGTTACTTGAGCTTAATTTTTAATGTATGAAGCTTTTGCTTGTTAATAAAAAATCTTAAATTGTAAAAGTTAATTATTTTGTTCTATATATTAAATAAATATTTATTTCTTGGATTTTAAAAATCTAGTCTTTTCTTTTAATCAAAAACTAAACTAAACATCTTATACTTAAATATTCTGTAGTATTTTGAATAATATATGTATCTTTTAAATAAAGTCACAAGTTGCACACGAATAATATGAATGAGAAAATAATTATTATTATTATCATATATAAAGAGAGAGTTCTGGAACATCTTTAGAATAAAATCTCTCTACAAAAAAATAAAGGTTATTATATTGCATTATCAAAAATATATATAAAAAATGAATAATGGTAAAAAAAGAAAATTTCCTCAACAGAGAAAAAATTAATTAAAATAAAATAAACTTTCTCTCACACGTGTGCAAAAAGTCGTAGCCATAGAAAAATAAAGAATTAATAATAGTAATCAATGTAAATTACATCTGTTATTTAAAAATAATTAAATGCATATACATAATCGTACATTAAAAAAAAACGAATCTAAGATATGAATCCATGGACGTAAGCAAAGGAGGGAATGAGAGGTGCAGTTTATATATATATATATATATATATATATATATATATATATATATATATATATATATATTTGTTATTTCTTAATGATATTTACAACTGTATTAAAGAAATACATTTAGTAAATTTGAACATATGGATATAATGACATCTAAACACTTGCTGAGTAACTACCCAATGGTAGCACTCTAATGATATGTCTACATTAGGAGATCATGGGGCCATCTTATTTTCAGACGCCTCGGAGGGTTATGAGGAATTAAAGAAGAAGCAAGGTTAGAAACGAGAGGGTTGGGACGATTCTGAAGTTTATTATGGAAGGATAGGTATCTGGATTGGGCCTGATCTGAAACATAAGAAACATTAAGGTCATTATGAATGGTTTTATTTGTAAAAAAGTAGGAAACATTGAGGATTTTACGAAGGGTTTTGGATTGTAAGGATTGGATACGAGAGGAATTCGATGGTTTAGTGGAGCCCCATAGCTCAACTCCGTAAGTCCAAATAGGCCTTATTATGGGCATGTATATGGGTCTTTTGTAATTAATTGGATGTTTAGAGCGCTTTTCTAGTAAGTGCTGAAGTAATTTTTGTCGCTTCAGTCTGGTATGAGGATTCCAAGCTAGACGTTTGTCCAGGTGGAGTCCTAGGTAGCGGATTTGTTCAACAGGGATAAGTGGAGTATTATTAAAGAAATCTGTTGGACTAGAAATCATAGGTTTACGACGAAGGGTAAAGGTAATTTGATGGGGTTATTGGAATCTATTTTAATTCTCTAGTTTTGACACATTTCTTCAAGGTTTGTGATGTGTGATTTAAGCATTTGGGATGCAATTGATGGGTCATTGTTTACTAATAGGATACAAGTGTAGTCGGCATACATGGTGATAACAGTGTTGGGACGTCAGCTGTATAAACTGTATAAAGGATAGGACCTAGGATAATATCTTGAGGAACACCAGCGGACGGGGAAGGTTTATAAATTTGAAAGAAAATAAAACATAATATAATATAAAAGGTTGGTCGAACATCCAAGAAAAATAAATTCTAAAAATTGTTGTTCTATGTATATATATTATATTTTATAGAGTTTAAATAGTATAATATTATAGAGTTTACAATCATTTATCTGACTGAGAATTTCCTATATTCACTCTTGCCTCCTCTCCTCTTCTACCATCAATATAAAAGCTGCGTACGCCCTTGTATATAATATAAACAAAATAAAGAAAAATTAGAAATAAACCAAATGTACATATTTATATAGCGAAAATTCTATATCAGTAAAATTTAATCGTAGGAAATACTATTTCTCGTCTTCAAAGTTTTTTTTTTATACAACACTTATGATGTTTTGTGAAGAGGAATTGGAACAAGAGAGTTTTAAATGTGGATGAGGAAAGAGTAAACCGTATATGAAGTATATATATATATATATATATATATATATATATAAAGCATCAGCCAATAACAATTTTTTTGTGACAATGGCAGAAAAGGAAAACAATTATAGGGCTGAGACTGTTCCTTTGAAAACTGTTAAGGGTTTCCACGGCGACTTTAGTGGAGGAATCCAGTTCAAGCTCATTGGTGATTCTCAGAATAAAATGGAGTGTTGCTTTCTTTGATTTACCCCCTCGGAGGGCGGGCGGCCACTTCGAAGAATTCCAGCGGCCTTCTCCAGGAATGGAAATATCATTAGTTGTCGTTCAGTGTTTTACAATAAGATCTTGTGTTTTGTTTTCACTCTGAGGTAGGTAAGCGCATGACGTTCCTAGCCTCAGCAAGAACAGATAAAGTTATTTTTTTTTTCCCGGAGCGAAGTCGTAGGGTGAAAAGATTATCGAAAACTCGACGGTATGAAGTAATTTACGTTTTTATTACAACAATTTTAATAAGAAATAAACTAAAAAAAAGTAAATATCTAAAATAAAATAAACTTAGAGAGGTGACGGACGTGAGGGTTTATTTTATTTATTTATTTTTTTTTTTTTGTGATACCAAGTCGAAAGATATGTGACTTATGTCAGAGGGTTCTTACCAATGCTCCCTTGAAGCCGAGAAAAAAATATATTTTATGTATTTTAAAACCAAATTTGTGTTATTTGTTTTTATCTTTGCTTTTCCGGTCGATTTTTTTTTTTTTTTTTTTTTTTGCATAATTAGAAAAAATATTGACTGTGTTATTAAATAAGTTATTAAGTATCTTAAATAACAAAAACCAAAAGGCGCTTCCAGCAAAGTAGATCGTGTAAATGTTTTTTATGAAAAAGAAAGTTACATTCATTTTCAGTGTTCTATGAGACTCGTAAATACGAATTTTTAAAGAAATCGAAAATTGCAAATCTTAATAATTAATTTTGAAGGATTATTTTTTCCGGCCGGTAACTGAAGTATTTATAACATCACAGGGTTTCTTCAAATTCAACGTTAGATCCGTTGGAAAGCTGAATAACCAATCTAGCAAACTACATCAATAAGTTTTTAATTTAAGCTAGAAATTTAATTGTAGCCAATTGCGAATCCACTGGGAGGGGGAGAGAAGGGAACATTTGGACTGAAGTCCACTTCCCAAAATGGGAAAATACTGTTTTAAACTTTTTTCGAACTAAATACTTAAACAATCGCAATATGTAAATCATAACGCATATGCATCTACTAAATTTAAGCACGCATAAAAAAAAAAAAAAAAAAAAAATACAAAATTACCCTTAAAAGCATTATTGTTCCTGTAATAACGGTTTTTTAAACATCTCTTCAAGGTCTACTTAAACATCATTCATACAGTTCCTCCTTTTGCTATAGCGTAATTACCGTGTCTCGGAAGTAGAGGGAAATTGGTAAAGCAGTGATAACAGACCTGAAGAGCTACGAAAAACTTCATATCAACAATGAGCCTATTAGTGTTGCCCAAAATCACTTTGCAAGACCAAGACCAAGACTGCCTAACTTTTACAAGACCAAGACCAGAGATTGGTTGACAAACAATCTGTTTTGTGAATAAAATTAAGGCAAAATAGTAACCAAAACTTTACAATCTTAGTTACTATATGTATAGAATTGGTATAACCAATACACTTTTATATTTAACTCTTCTAATTTTTCATTCAGGTTTAGTTAGGTGTCCTCTATCTAAAAAATTACAGTAATATCTCTATAGTAATAAGCTAATAGGTAATTGCTAGACACTTGCGCAATACCAAGGCCAAGACTGGATGCGCAAGACCAACGCTAAGACTGGATGCGCAAGACCAAGATTGAACTCGCATAGGGCAACACTAGAACCTATTTTCAACCGAAAAGTAGAAAACCCAAGTTTTGTGTTTTTTTTTTACATTTTTTTACCATCATCCAACTACATTACAGATTATCCGTTTTAAGAAAAACTTTCTCGTTTAATATGTTTTAAGAATATATTAATTAAGTTGAGGTTTATTAGACAAAAACCTGAGGTCCACCTCAATTTGTTGATTTTTTATCATATCACCTAAAAGTACAGGATAAATGACTACAATGAATTGTTGCTAACCTTTTATTTCTTGTTTTTCTATGATCTGGGTTATGTTATAATAAAAATAATTGTCTAAATACAATTTAGTATTAAGTACAAGCAATATAAAGTATTAAGTTCGAATAAAACTTTGTAAACACGAAGTGACTGGGGGGGGGGGGTCTTGTCCTACTGCCCTAATCACCCTCCATCCCCTTTTACTCACCCTCTGTTCATTGCAAGTGCTCAGGCCGAATTTATTCTATCTTTAAAGTTATTTCATTTTTCAAAATGGAAATAAATAGTTATATGGTATTATTTACATATGTGATATCCGTTGGCTTAAAAATTTGATTTTAATTCAATATATATATTTTTTTTTTATTGAGTATTAATACAGCCTGCAAACACTGAAGGGCATTAGTACTAGGGCTATAGAATTCATTCACACAATATATACATAAGAAAGGAAAATAACCGAGTAAGAAGAGAAAGAAAAAAAAAAACATATATATATATATATATATATATATATATATAAATAAAAAAGATAAAGTAATATACAAGACAAGTAAAATAACAGATTAAAGCGGAATGATAATAAAATAAATAAAACACATTCACACTTATGGACAATAATTCAATATTTTAATAAATTACTTTCGAGCTGAAACCCCCCAAAACGGATTTTTTTTATTAATCAATATTTGTTGCTGTGAGTGATCTAAGCTAAATCCTCAAACAATATTATTTTTTAAATCATGGATTTTTCGCGATTTTCTTTTCTTATCACTCTCCTATCGGCCTACAAATTATCCAAATTTTGAAAAACTTCCTTGTTGAATATGTTATACATTCATATCAATTAAGATAAGGTTTGTTATAGAATAAGTGGAAATTGACCTTGGTAAAATGTAACCATGTTTTATGGAAAAAAATTATCTATTAAAGCATTATTGTACGTGTAATTACATTTTATAGGACTTCAACAATCACTTAAACACCATCTCATGTAGGTAGTTAGTATTTACATTAGTTCTTATTTTTCAAAATAATTATCGTTATATACATGAAAAAAAAAGCGTTCGGCCTTCAGGCCACCCCCCAAAAAAAAAATTAAATCCTGGATCCGCTAATGATATTTAGTGCATTTTTTCATATTTTCTTTTCATTCCACATATTTCCAAGGCACTTAATAATATCGCCTTTAGGGTTTATCTGCAATAAAAATACTTAAACTTTGATAAAAATTGAAAGTTGTTTTTAAACTTAAAAACTAATATAGGATATGCCAGCCTCCTTCAAGGCACCTGCCTTTCCTCCCAGAATATTTTGTTCGGCCAAGTGTGAACTGTCGGCTCAAAAGACGATATAATAAGTTTCTTCAAAATATACTAAGTTAATAATTTTATTACTCTTATATCATAAACAGGCATTTTTAGGCAGTGTTGATGTTGATTATATGATAAATCTCAAATTAAATATTTAGTTATTATTCCTATAATTAATTATACATCTTCAAATAATTTATGTGTATTATTCATTAATATTATTTACATTACAAAAAACGCACTTTGTAACAGGAATGATTCTAAGAGAAGTATTTTTGCGAAATAAACTGAAGAAGCAATCACAATATATATATATAATTTTTTTTTTTTTTTTTTTTTTTTTTTTTTATTGAACAGTAAATATTACAATCTGCCACATTGAAGGGCAACAAGTAACAAGGCTAAATGTGTTCATTCATACCATATATACATATAATAGAGTAATAAAAATAAATAAAAAATAAATGAGTAAACTAAGAAAACGTAAATGTAAAAATATAACAACATACATAAATAATACATAAGCGAAAGAAGAAATAAATCAATAAGTAAGAATAAAATAAATCTTCTTAACAAATTCATCCCTATGTACAATATTTACATTAGCCCAGGAAACTCCGAGCCAACCTTTGTCCTCCAAAAGTGGAAGGCAAAGCAGAACTCCAGGAGATCCCAGCGCCTCTCTTCCAGCCCCGTCAGTATTAAGCCAATGGAGACTTAAGGAGGGCACTAGAGCCACAGATGCTCAGGATCACTACATATTATTGATATCTTTTCAATTAACCTATTTTCAATATGTAATTATTATTACAACTGTTCCATTGTTACACTCATATAATACTTGTTACACTCACCTAGTAATAATAATACTATATTCCATAACCAAAGGCAATTGGTATTATGGCTCTAATTGCACATTCATACCATATATTAAATGGAAATGTTGTTTTTAAACTGTAATTTGAAATTGTAAAAATGGAACAGTTCTAATAATAATTAATGTATTTTCAATAGTAATTATTATTACAACTGTAATTATTATTACTGAAATTTCTTCTTTATTATAAGGTTGGCACTGAAAACATCTATTTTTACATATGTTACATTTTACATAATAGCACTTGCGGATCCAGGAATTTATATTGGGGGAGGCTTCAACCCGAAAGATTGTATTTCAATATATATAGCGATAATTACTTTGAAAGAAAGGGAAAGAAACTAACTACCTGCAAGAAATGGTGTTTAAGTATTCTTGAAGTCCTATTAAATGTAATTAACGAACAATAATACTTTTTAGAGATAATTTTTTTCGTAAGACATGGATATATTTCTCCATTTTGGGGGGGGGGGAGGCCTTCAATCCGAAAGTCCCGTAGATCTCCCTGGGCATAATAGTCTTGCTAAAGAAGAAAAAGAAGGAATTGCTTCGTGGGGTAGTGTCGAAATCGGGTTATCGTGTTATTAACGGAAAACATGGAAAATAGGCGGTCGTACAGAAGTTGAGGAATCTCTTTATATATGGTTTTTTGCAGCGAAGTTCATGAAGGTGCGCAATTTAAGAAATATAATACTCAGAAAAGTCAAAGTTTTTCTTAAATAATTATCTTAAGAAGGATGACGAAGCAGATTTTAATGTCAGCAAGGTTGGCTAGATAATTTCAAATGCAGGTATGGGATACGTTTTTATGTTATTTTTTATCTCGCTGGAGATTTTTTTACAACGATTTTATTTTTCATTAGAGAAAAGTCATAGAAACGCCATAAAAACGTTTAATACTTGTTTGGAGTGGGCAAACGAATACAATGTCGACCAGAGATGGGCAAATGCTAGTGTACAGAGTACAGAGTACCGAGTATTTTAGTCAAATTGAATCATTATTGGGAATTCGGTCACTACTTCAGTTAATCGTTTGACATCAACAGAAGTAGTAATTAAATTCTTTGGTACTCAAAAAAAGTCAGTATTTGACTAAAATACAGGGTAGTCAGTAATCAGAGTAGCATTTGCCCATATCTTACTTTAGAGTCAAAGTCCATTATATCATCATTTTCAGAAATAATGTTTATGTTTGCAATGTTTTTATTTTCAACTGATAATACATATATTTTCGTTACCTTTTGCAAATCTTCCGTCATTTTAAATTTAGCCTTTGGATCTACGTGATCGGATTATCAAGAGCGTCCTATATATATTTATTCCAACTAGTTTATTTATTAGCACCATTTCATACTAAAATAATTCATAACGGTGTAGAGATGGTTGATTGTGATTATAATATGTGAAGGAGTTGGTCGGGGGGTGCGATCAAATGAACACTATATATTAAAATAGTATTTTATTGTTTACACCGACTCGCCAGTCTACCAACTTCTTCCAGTAGAGAAGACCTGATGAAGACCTGCAAAGTGGGTCGAAACATTAGCGTAAACAATAAAATACTATTTTAATATATAGTATTCATTTCACCGTACTCCCCAACCAACTTCTCATAGAATTATTCATATTACAAAACGTAAAAAGGCTCAAATTTTATTTGATAATACCGTAACGCTTACAATACAGGTAATATTTGTACAGACACTAAAAGGTTTTTAGTACCAGGTTATTTAAAAAGTCGGATGTAAAAGGCCGTGAAATGAGAAGGCGAGTGGTGGGGGCGAGAGTAGCCGATTGGGCGAGGTGTCGGGAAGGGTGTGGCCTTCACACCCTGCTTTAACACCTCCGCCATTTTATTTCCCCCTTCCCTCGTCATTACAACTTGACTCGACCTGGTGTCAAGGCACCCCCCAGAGGGTTGGGGTAGCAACCAGGCGATTGCTTGGAGATACTACTACCTCAATTTGCAACTTGTAGTGTATTTGTCAGAATACCCGTTGATAAAATTAACACTTAAAAGAAACAGAAAGTGTTCACAAAAGTTTCATCCCGTTCGCAACCGTCTCCGCAATGGCCGATACTGGATTCCAGGTCCCTAAGCACATCTTGGAGGCTCCAAAAATAACTTTCAAAATATAGTAAATGCATTAGTCCGTGGTACAAAATAATTTTTATCGAATTAATAACATCTGTCTAAAGCTTCGTGAATGGCTTCATCTTAAGTTGCGTTTGGATATTTCACAAACTATGGGAAACACAATAATTTAACTTCACTAATAGTCACAGGCGGATCTACGGGGAGGGGGCTTTCGGGTTGAAGCCCCCCCCCCCCCAAATGGTAAAATGTAACCATGTTTTACAGAAAAAAATATTAAAAACTATCTCTTAATGCATTCTTTTTCGTGTAATTACATTTAATAGGACTTCAAGAACCACTTAAACACCATTTCATATAGGTAATTAATTTCTTTATTCTTTTTCAAATTAATTATCGTTATATGCATATGAAAAAAAAAAATCTTTCGGGATGAAGCCCCCCCCCAAAATTAAATCCTGGATCCGCTAGTGCTGATAGTGATATTTTTGCTAAATAAAACTATTTATTTTATTTTTCTTGATACCGACAGCAGATGGAAAATATCAAAAATCAGAAATAAAAATACTGTCGTAGTGAAATAACCATTTATATATTTGTTTGCCACATAGTTTGTGAAATGTATAAACGCACCTTTATTGTAACCAACAAAGTTTTTATCTATGAAAATTCTCAGAAATAGGACGTTTTCGCATTAAATAATTTAATAAAAAAATCGGAAAAAATATGGCTTACAAAAATATCGGACCGTTTGTCCCCGTTATTTTGACGATTTGGGGTTGGAGGAGAGGTAGACCACTTTTTATTTTTTTTATTTTGTTATTAAATTATCTTACGATTCGAGTGAAAAGGAAATGAGTGCTCATGAGTTTTTAGTAACTAATTAAACTAACAATGTTTGCCGATCTCTAGATTGGAATAAAAAAAATGTAAGTTATGATAAGAAGTAGCCGCCATTCACGAAGATTTTGGAGATTTATTCTACGTTATTATGGTTCCTAAGATAGGATACATATCTGATGTATTTGGACACTCCCTTTTCCATATTATGAACATTTTTGGATAAACGTCTCACTTGGAATTCGCATACTAGACTGAAACGATAAGAAACTACTCGTCGTTTCCGACTGCTCCAACACTTACTAGACAAACGCTCTTAACTTTCAATTAATTACAAAAGACTCATCTACTTAACCATAATAAGACCTATATGGACATACGGAGTTGAGCTTCGGGGCTCTACCAAACCATCGAATTCATATCGTATCCAATCCTTACAATCCAAAGTCCTTCGTAAAATCCTTAATGCCTCATATTTTGTTACAAATAAAACCATTCATAAAGACCTTAATGTTCCATATGCACTGATTTAGCACGAGCCAGATACCTATCCTTTCATGATAAACTCCAGTCCTATCCGAATCCACTTGTTTACAGCATTGCTTCTTTCTCGATTCCTTACAATCCCCCTAGGCGTCTGAAAAGAATAGGGAGTGCTACCACTGGGCAGTATCTCTCCAAGTCTTTTCATGTCATTACTTCTAATGTGTGCATTTTTACTAGTTGTATTGTTTATACAGTTGTAAATTTCATTAAATAAATAACGAACATATTTTTTTTTTAAATACATATTTAACTTCTCTTACATTAACTGCAATTATGATCTTTAGAAAGGACATATACAGTTTTTATTTTTGGTGTATTCCTCAACTCACTGCCGGATCTTTTGGGGGGTGAAGGGGAGGAGGGAGAGCTTTCGGACTAAAGCCACCCCCTTTGGTCCATATATGTTACTTCGTTAAATACTTAAACAATAACAACACTTTCTATTTTTTAAATTATAATGCATTATAATTAGAATGCACAGCTACTACTAAATATAACCATGTTTTATGAAAAAATATTTCTATAAATATTATTATTCGTTTAATTACTTTTTTGTTTTGTAATAGGGATTCAAGAATCACTTAAACATCCTTTCACAAAGGTAGTCAGTTTCTTTTTTTTTTTTTTTCTATAGTAAATATCATTATATTTGTATAAATAAAATAAAGCTTTTGTGCCGAAGCCCCTCTCGAAAAATTAAATCCTGGATCCGTTACTGCCTAAAATATGACGTAACGTTAACGATTATTTTTTTGTATTTTCTTAACAATTTACAGACGAACACATAACGGTTACTAATCATTCCATAATAGAGCAATTTCACCTACTAGTGTATTGTTATTAGAATCATCTTAAAAATATTATAAAATCATGCTTATTATTTTTTTTTTATTATTAAACACTTTATTCAGAAATATTACAATTTGTCACAGGCTTATTATTTTAAGCATGAAAAAGTAACTTAAATAATTTGATTGGAAAAAAAGAGGTAGAATTTTCAATCGAATAATATATAAAATCAAGTGTTCTATGAAAAAAAGCTCCAGTGTTTAAAAACACATAATGTAAATTTAAAAAAAAAAAATAGCATTTCCTTCACAAGAATTAACTTAATTTTAATTTGAAAGTAGAATATGAGTATGAATATTTAAAAATAATGACTATAAAGTAAGAGAAATAAATAAAGCAAAGGTGAACTATGCTACACACTTATTTGGTTGTTGATGGAAAGGACACTAGGGAAGAATCGTTTTAGCGTGGGTAGCGGCCAGTTCCTATATTTAGCACTAATCCATTGATATATTTCTGATACTAGTCTATATTCTCAGCTCTGAGTTTAAGAGCTTGCCCAATGTTTCATCCATGAGTTTATGAATGACCTGATTGATTTCCATTACTCATTAATAATCTCAGTGCTGAGCTTAAGAACTTGTCTTAAGCTGTTTAGTTAGCAGTTGAGTAGATATCACTATCAAGTATGGACTGCAATACGGTAAAAACGTCCCCAGTTGTTGTTATTTCCATACTAAGAAGTATGTACATCCTTGCTACCTCTCTATACTAGGTCATCAGAACTTCAACTTCAATCCCGTCCCACTAGATTCCGTACTTCTGACCTTTATCCTCCTTCTCACCGAACTGCTGCGTTTGACAAATCCTTTGTAATCCAAGCTGTCTTCCTATGGAATTCCATTTCTCCTGATATTAGACATGTACAATCAGTTTCCCCTTTTAAACACCTACTCTTTTTCCAACAAGACTCTCCATGAAATGTACCTAAGAGAACAAGTTAAGTAACCCTAGAAACAATTCCGTTTTACTTATGTTATTCTGGTTTCCGATGTTCGTTTAATATATATGTATGCATTCTTTATGTTTTATTTTATTTTAGTTTTTTCTATCTCTCATTTTCTTTTTATCTGTATTTTTATTTTTAATGAACTATTATATTGTAAATACTTAAGTTATGCATTTACCTTGTACTTATAATTTGTTCTAAAGGGACACCAGTCCCAGGATAATAAAAAAAAATGTTTTTATTTCATTTCAATAATAATTACATTTTATATACATATAATAAAAAATAAATTAATGCTTAAATATAAATCTTTGAAATAAATGTGTGGATGTTTTGAGTCTCATTTTATATCCATTCTTAATAATAATAATTATTTAATGATGTTATTTAAAGTAATGATTTAAAAATATATATACACAATAGATTAATAAACAGCTTGTGAATCATATCACATTCAATCGTAAGACTCCTTATTTTCGAAAAATATATCTTCGAAGGCCAGGAGGGAAGAAAACGGTTAAAAGAGCCTTGGAACTATTTACCGAAGAAGTCGGAAGGGAGCTTCTATTCTGTAAGAGGTAATTTTAGGGCTTTCAGGAAGGGAAGACATTGCCGATGATGTTTGCGCTGATCCAGGATTGAGCTGGAGAAGAATACAATACCTGGAGCCCAACTGGAGCTGGAAGTAAATATTTAGAGGGGCTTGGGGAGTACTTCCTTGTAATATGTTATTATTGGTAGTTTATTTTCCTTTTATTATTTATAGATTGAGGCTTATTCTAATATTTACAGAAGCGGATAAATTTATATTACCTAAAAGAAAAAATATCAAAACAATATACACCGACTAAGATTTTTTAAGTTTGCAACAGCTTTCCCGTTTTCTGGAGTTTAAAGTAAAATTATAATACACAAATATAAGAAAGATACAATTCACTAACTGGACTTAATTAATGACACAGTATCTTAAATATTAAAAATAATAAATAATCTTTTGTTAAATTATTTGGTCTTAGAGATATTTATTTTTTTGAACAATTAGATGTGATTTGAGAAAAAAATCTATTTTAACCCTACTGCATTCCGTCGTAACACGCAATGAAACATTGATGCGATTTTTAACACCTACGAATCCATAACTACTGTGACTAACTATGATCAGAATTTGCGAAGTATAACGCTTCTGAAATGTAAAAAATATTATATTTTAGCTTCTTTTTTTTTTTTTTTTTCAATTTAATGGTTTTTCATTGGAAGGTATGCATGAAATTTGAACATAAACTAAAAAAATCTGGTGCACGCAATACACAACTTTCACTTACCGATCTACTTTGAATAGAAATTATTTTCTGGCAATGCTGGGCTATTATAAAAATTTTTTAAGTGCATTTTAAACGGACCTAAAGCTTAAAGCTTACAGATAACAAGTCATTAAGACTATTATAATTATAAAATGTCTATTTAATATATCGACGACAGGCAATAAAAATCTAGTCACTCCATCTGCTTTTAAAATCCATTTGATTTTATAAACCACAGAATGACTAACTCCAATTTCAACATTTTTGAGTGATGTCATTTTAGTGATATTTTTAGTTGAAAAAGTTATCTATGCAGACAATGAGTAAGTTGATTCCAGATCCGGCCCATATACAAACCTTAAATACTTAATATCAGTTTCGTACTACTTTTCGTTTATGAGCTAGATTGTTAACACAAACACACAGACCATTTTGCGACACTTGGTTATTTGGACTCAGGGGACCTCAAAACATGTATTTCCGTTGAAAACTGAGATTCGGGGTAATTTTACCGATCGCAATACTTGTCCTTACTATATATTACATATATAAGTAAGTGAAAGTAAAAATACGCGGTATTTTTACTAGTACTGTTTTATATGACATTTTCTTCGTCCGGTAGGTAATTTAATCATGTTTCAATTTTGTACCTATTATCTCCCAAGAGATGTATAGAAGTTAAATTTTATTAGTCTTTGATATAATATTTCTTTAATTACTTATGGGTATATAGGTATGGCTGTGTGTTTATGTTTTTAATTTACTTATCTTTAAGTTATTTTATAGAATAACAATATTTATAATTTCGAGGAAAATCGCTTTATTTCAACCTTACACCTTCACTTCATGCTTCAATTCATTTTAATTTTCTCGTAGATGTTTCAGGCAATTTTGCTCATTTTCAAGTCGAAATATTTATACTATTAGCTTATCATCTATGTAATATTATTTTTTATATAATTATTGTAAACATTTTTTCTTCTCCTCACATTCTTCTAGTCATAAATTTCATAACTTATTTATGAATAGTCAATTTATTTTATAAATAACAGATGGACAGTCAAAAATTAAACATTTTTTTAAATTTACACATTTTCGTCCTTTTAATACAACAGCCTTATGTGAATGTGTTTAATTTTATGACAGTCTATAGGTAATTTATAAAATAAATTGACTTTTCATAGATAAGTTATGAAATTTATAATTAGAAGAATGTGAGGAGAAGAAAACATTTTTATAATAATTATATAAAAAATAATATTACATAGATGACATGATAATAGTATAAATATTTCGACTTGACAATGGGAAAATTGCCTGAAACGTCGTCAAGAAAATTAAAATGAATTGAAGTATGGAGTGTAAGGTGTAAGGGTGAAATAAAGCGATTTTCCTCGAAATTATAAATTTTATTAACTATAAATGCCCTTGAGAATATACAAGAATTAATAAAAAACTAAGTTATTTTATTTTTTATTGTATATAGTTTTTTATTATTATTTTACTTTTGTTAATTTTCTGTATATATGGTGTGAATGATTTCATATCTCACTGTAATTATTGTACGTGTGTCAGATTATTATATTTCTTGAATAAATAAAAAAAAATACTTATAGTATGATTTTTTTTCTTCAAACCTTATTGCTTATTTCAAACCAACTTCAGCTCAGGGGTGCCCATTGCCCCCCTCCCCCCTCACAAAATATTTATTCCTCACTTTTTCTTAAAAAACAGTACAAGCGAAAGTAGAATATTCAATAATTATACTTTTCTTTTCTTCCCAACCTTGCCTTTTCGACTGAACGATTTTTTATTTGTTATTTCACCTTAAACTCCAGCGATCGGAAATTTTAGCAAGCCTAAAATGTTTTAGTCAGTATTAGTTGTTTAGATTTTTTTCTTTTATTTAAATTTTCTAGAGAATTTGATTATTTTTATATATTTTATTTTTTTTATTTGATTATGGGTACCTATAAAGCTCCAGGAAACCTACAGAAACTATGTATGGTTGGCATATGATCTAAAAATATTCGCATATCTATTCTGAACGATTTTATGAAACTGATTATTATGTCATTTAAAGTGTATTTTTAATAATTTATGCTATTAAATACGAATTTGTATAATTAATATAATTACATTTATAATATTAAATTAAAGTATTATATTAAAATAATAGAAACAGGTTTTTTATCTTATAGTTCTTTTTTCTTTCTCATTTTTTATTCCGACATATTAGCCGTTAGATAACAATAAAACTGCTTTATGGGGAAAAGGACATGAACAATTACCGTTTAAGGCAGAACACCCCCGTTTCTACCCCCCCCCCCCCTCCCATTTAACGATAAACTCTATAATTACTTTGAGGGTGTAATAAAAGTTCGTACCAGGTCCGATTGTTCCTCTTTAGCTTGCTAATAAATAAGTCTTGCTTTGTTGATAAATTTTATTATACTATTTGCGAAAAATATCCGCGTTTCATTTCAACATTTTTATATTGAACATTTAACAATAACTTCATTTCGGGGGTAAAAAAAAAAGTTTTATAATTAAGATGTTCTATATTTATTAACAGATAGTTTGATTATTAATATTTACTTATTAATAGTGAATAAACAACCACAATTTCAAAAAAGGTAATACTTATTATATGTTTTGTTTGGTTATTCCATTTTAAACTTCGAAATACTGTATACAACTTCAGATTTGTCAAAAAAATCAAAAAAGCACTCAAACAATTAAGGGCAAAAACAGTGTTTTCCAATCTGTACAAATCACTTGTCAGACAGTTTAAACCATTATAATAAAATGGAGAAGTCTCTAAACTCATCGATGGCATAGGAAATGCATCAAACCGTTCTTAAACACATTGATGGAAACCATGCATGGAACGGCTCAGCGGCTTATGAGGTCGAAACCTCATTTAAGCCTCAATATTGTTATTTCTAAATTTACATTATATA
The DNA here is from genome assembly GCA_928085145.1 of Nezara viridula. Classification (NCBI taxonomy): domain Eukaryota; kingdom Metazoa; phylum Arthropoda; class Insecta; order Hemiptera; family Pentatomidae; genus Nezara; species Nezara viridula. The sequence continues at coordinate 38,900,393 of OV725078.1, forward strand.
TTTATATTCAGTTTACTTTCTTTATTTATTTATTAATCTTTTAACATTCAATAATTCAGTAGGTTTATTTTTGCTTGTATATATTTTTTTTATTTTTCACATGTTATTTTCCGCTGGGATTCAGCAGGACGTTTCTAAACTCAGGATAGATGGCCATCCATCATTGCTGGAGTTAATTCCTTCGATGTAATCAGCACTGATTTTAGGAACTTCGCCAAATTTAACGCATCGTCAAAGAAATTTAACGTTTCACCACATAAATTTAACTTATTATTATCATTTTTTTAATTTATTGAAAAATATTACTATCTGTCTGAATTAAGGGCATTTATAATAGTGTTTAGAGAGCACATTTACACTCGGTGTACAGTAAATAAAATTAAATTTAACAGCAAAATAATAATACTAAAATTAAATGGATAGTATACATATTTACAAATTATAAAATAGTATACATTTATACAATATTTACAAAATTCATTCACTCAGGAAAACTCCAGAGCCAAACTTTTCCCCCAATCGTAGAATGAAAGGCAAGACCCTAGGAGATCCCAGTGCCTCTCACACAGCTACATTACTGGTACTAAGGACCAGTAATTTAACTTATAACATTTTAAGGCAAATTAACTAATTTCACACCAAATTATTGTCTAGCCAGCTCTGTTATTGCATTTCTCGCTTGAATTTTACCTTTCCTTCAATCGATTCCGACAATAGTTAAAAAAATTATAATAATAAAAGGAAGAAAATTATTATTTATAGGTTTTTAAAATGTAAAATTAATTTAAATTGATAAAACCATAATTCATTTTTTGATTTGTAAAACAGCAGAAATTAGTATATGTTAATCATTAACAACAACGAAAAAAATCATTAGCATTACCGGCATTGACAATGCACAATTGTTATAGGCTAACGACGAAGGTCACAGGTGGATTTACGGGGGAGGCTTTCGGGCTGAAGCCCCGTCCCCCTCCCCCCCCCCCAAAAACGGTAAAATATAACCATGTTTTATAGAAAAAAATATTAAAAACTATCTCTTAAAGTATTATTGTTCGTGTAATTACATTTAATAGGACTTCAAGAATCACTTAAACGCCATTTCATATAGGTAGTTCATTTCTTTCTTTTTTTTTTTCAAATTAATTAACGTTATATATATGGAAAAAAATCTTTCGGGCTGAAGCCCTCCTCCAAAATTTAATTCTGGATCCGCTAGTGACGAAGGTAAAAGTTTATTCATTTAGATCATATGCGCCGGTACTAGAAAAATAAAGGCACTTTCTACCCACTCAATATTTTTGGAAGCGGCCCTGCCCCAATATTTTGCAGTCGTTTATTTAAAATAACTTACAAAAATTTCAATAAACCGTATGGGTAATAATTATATCATATTACAGGTAATAAACAAGAGAGGTACTTCGGAAACTTTTTTGGCCCATTTTGGTGAAACATATCCGGATCGTAAGAATAAGATGGACGGGTCGCGTTGTATGGATGGACATCAACTCCAAAGAAACTGTTCAGCATGAAACCAGGTGAAAGAATAAAAGTGGCACGACCGCAAGTGAGCTGGATAGATACCAAAGTTACTGCTAATACTATATTTTTTTAAAATCAGGAACTGGTGGAACACTATTCAAGACCACTAGCGGATCTAGGATTTAATTAATTTTGAGGAGGGCTTCAGCCCGAAATCTTTTTTTTTTTCATAAAATTGACGATAATTACTTCGAAAAAACAAAAAGAAACTATCTATATGAAATGGTGTTTAATTGATTCCTTAAGTCCTTTTAAATGTAATTACACGAACAATAAGAGGTAATTTTTTAATATATTTTTCCATAAAACATGGTTATATTTTACCATTTTCGGGGGGAGGGGGCTTCTGCCCGAAAGCCCCCCCCCCAGATCCGCCCGTGCTCAAGACAGAGATAAGTGGAGGAGAATTCTTGAGGCAGCCAAGATCTATTAATGGATTGTAGAGCTTGGTATGATGTCGATTATAGGAAATAAGCTGATCTCTGAGCTACTCCTTTATGTATGCTGTTCCATCCTTTCTCTCTCCTTCCCATGCATTAAACACAGTTATCCCGTCACACTAACCTTCAGTGCTGGCCTTATGGTTTGGCAAACCGGGTATGCGCCCGGGAGAGCCTGTAGCTTGTTGGGAATTTAAAAAAATTACAAAGCGTTTCATAATAATTATTTTAGGCTATTAATAAGGGAACTGAATTCGACAGATATTGAGGGAAATACAATTAAAATATCACATAATATAAAACAGCTTAAGAAATAAATTCAGAAAATAAATGAAACTATAACATTTATTTTTTAACTGTTTCGGCGTTGGTACCCACAAAAGAAGAACTCAATGGACGATATGACCAGCTATACAGATTACTGAGTAGAAAATCCCAACTTTCAATTGGCAATAAATTACTGATCTACAAGACAATCCTAAAACCTATTTCAATCTACGGACTGAAACTGTGGGGAACAGCAAAATTTTCTAACATCAAACGCATCCGATCATTTTAGTCCAAAATCCTTCGAACAATAGTTCTGAATCCGTTTATGTTACCAACAAAACCTTTTGACCTTAATATCCTATTTGTCCTAGGCCCCATTCCAGAAAAATTCTCCAAATGTCATCAGAATCTTACATATCATCCAAATCTCCTTGCACAATCCCTATCTATCTCCACCCATTCCTACAATCATCTTCGAAGTGTGAAGCGGCAGCGGTCCAGAGATCTGTTGTAAGCATGTATTGGAGATCTGGCAATGGCCAATTCTCCATTCAAGCCTTATATGTCTGGTTATAATGCCTCTGCTCACCCTCCACTGGCCTTTAATACCAGTAATGCGGTTGAGTGTAAGGCGCTGGGATCTACTACACTCCTGCCTTTCCTTCCACGAGTGGGTGGACAAGGCTTGGCTCGGAGTTCTTCAGAGTGAATGAATTATCTAAATATTGTATGTTAATATAAGTATGATTGTATTTAAGTTGTTATTTTAATTAGTTTAGTTTCTTTCTGTTTATATGCATTTACTTTTCGTATTAGACTAACGTGGAACCCACATACTAGACTCAAAAGACAAGAACTCAACCGACGATTCGGCCAGCTATACAGACAACTAAACAGAAAATCTAAACTTTCTATTGAAAACAAATTACTTATCTACAAGACAATACTGAAACCTATATGGACATACGGACATGAACTGTGGAGGACAGCAAACGTATTCAATCCTTTCAATCTAAAGTCTTTCGAACAATAGTTGATGCACCATTCTATGTAACTAACAAAACCCTAAACCATGACCTTAATATCCCATTCGTCCTAGAGCTTATCCCAGAAAAATTCTCAAAATTTCACCTGAACCTCACCTATCATCCAAATCCTATCCAGATCCTATCCTATCTGCACAATCTCTATCCAGCACCACCCATCCTTACAATCCTCGTCGAAGGTTGAAGCGGCAGTGGCCCAGAGACCTTCTGTGAATAAGCATATATTGGAGTTTTGGCAATGGCCAGATCCTCCACTCAATCCAAGTATGTGTGATTAGGTTAGTTCTTTTGTTTATATACATTTATTTTTATTATTATTAGTTTCTGTATTATTTATTTTTACTTATTGTAAATAGAGTGTGAGTGTGCTCTCTGAACACTATTATAAATGTCCTTGATAGTGACAGAATGTAATATTTGTAAATAAACAAATATAAACATAAAACTTTTAATATTATTATTTCGCTTTTTAATAATTTGTTATTTGTTACACATAGTGTGAGAATGTGCTCTCTGATCACTATTATAAATGGCCTTAATTTAGATTGTAATATTTCCCAATAAAAAAAACAAAAAAAAAAACTATTTTGGTATGACTGAAATCTTACATTTTTTTAATTATTTCAGTACTAGAACATTTTAAGTAAAGGTTGTGCAAACATTTTATTATTGAAAAACTTTTATTTAAAAGATGTGTTGATTTCGCCAAAAATGTCGAACTTAAAAATTACTTTTATTCTTACCTACTCAAAGGTTTCATTCCCTGAATATATTTTTTTTGGAGGGGAAGGAGAGATGACGTCATTGTCCGGTTTCGCTAAATGTCTTCGCCCTCCCCTCCCCAATATTTTTTAAGTGCCGGCGACTTTGGAATTATTTTAATCCTCCATCTAAGGTGTCATCATAGTTGATAACACGTGATCGAAAGGCTTAAGGTACAATAAACGTGTCATTATCAACAAAGAAAATTGTCTTAGAAAACAGTAATTTAAATGCAGGTCTAAAAAATTCTTCTCATAGCTTCGGAATGGATGAGCTATAGCCGAAGGCAATGTATAAATTCTCCCGCATCCGAGTGGATCCACTCATTTGTCAACAGAGTTCCTCCGACGGCCTCCGACCACCCGTACCCAAGCCCCGATGTTCGCCCGGCTCAAACAAGCTCGGATGGCTTTTTTTAGCCGCTCTGTTTGTGTCTAATGTTGTCGGATACCGAAAGGAAGGGATGGGAGCTTTAATATTCGGCCTCCTCGACTTTATTTATAGTGGCCGCTGTCATGTGTGGCCGAGGAGGCGCCAGTCCCCGGCCTTTGTCTTCCCCTCTCCCCCCACCCTCCCCCCCTTCTCCAACCACACGCCTCATTTTTAACTTTTTGTTTCTTCCTAACTGTGCCACGGCTATTTACATATCTTCTCTTCTAATAACCGCCTGTCCCATCATTGTCTGTAGTGTACAAGCCTCGGCGCAAAACGAACCAAGAGTCCAAGCCCGACTGCGACATGTGGTCCTCATTAATAACAGATCAAGATTGTGAGCGAGAGGTTCGAAAAGTATTCGATTACTTTTAACTGTCATGAGTACAAACTAATCTAGAGGAGTTAAATTAAGAAGACAACAATTCATAAAACATTTTTTTTTTTGGGGGGGTTAGTTACATGATAGTTGCAGTCAATGAAAAACAAAAATTTGTATTTTTTTAAAACTATTTATTCAACATATTTACAACTCCATGCGCAATAGCTTGCGCGCAATAAATGAAAAACATGTTTTTCTATAGACTGTAGCGCAAAAACGGCTCTAACGATATTGATGAAACTTTCCTATAATGTTCTAATCATTGTCCTTTCAATTTTCGTATATAGACTTAATTCCGGAAAAAATTCAGGAAAAAAAGTTATAAAGAAAAGAAAAATGTTATGGGGCCTAACTCCCTAAGTATATGTTATACCGTAAAATTTATAATAAAACTTTTGAAAGGTAATTAAATTTCCAACAAAACAAAAAAAAAAATCATCGTTTATATTACAATATAAATACATCAAGTAAATGTTTACACAAGAATATAATCACTTAAAAACGCTTGTTGAGAAACTACCCTAAAGGCTCGGTCACACAGAACGCGATCCGACGTTACGTTACAATAACGCGCGATACTCACGGCGATATCTAATCCAGGGCAGTCACACAGAGGGCGTTACTTTGAAAGCGATACAGCAGCCCCGTCGCTCTGCCTGCCCTAGTCAGCTAGAGTACCTGCTTCCCGCAACTTGTATATTAATAATTTGTTTTCGATATTTTTCTTATTCATTTTTTTTAATAGAAAATAAGTGATTCTGACGAGGAGGCTCATTAGTTCAGCTCTTCAGCATAAGGTAAAAAAGAAAAAGAAAAAGGATTCATGAAATCAAAAAGCACATAGACTGATTGGTAGAATACCATCGCCTCGGCCGTCTGCTTCAATCTTGCGAAGATAGATTTTTTCAATATTTCCGAATTTTATTTTTGTTTTCTTTACATTTATGTTCTTTTTTAAACATAGATTATTTTATTATGAAATTATGATTGAATGTTTTGTATATCGCAAGATTATTTCATGTTTTCAGTGATTTTTTAATCTAATTTCATTAAATGTATTTGATTTAATGACTTATTTATTTATTATATATTATTTTTCTGTATAATTTATTTTATTTATTGTATTTATCTCTGAACACTATTATAAATGTCCTTTGAAACAGATTGTAATATTTTTCAATAAATAAGTTAAATAGAATAAAAAATTTAATGAAATTAAATACCAAGCATTTCGGCCAAAATTAAGTTGTTTCTTTTGTACTATTTTGTTATTCTAAAGGGACTTCGTTCCACAATAAAGTTATTTTTCTATTCTATTCAAGAGGGTTTAACAATCGTGATTTTATTCATATGCTTTAAATAATCAGGAACTCTAATTTTAAATATATGTTGATTTCTATTGTCTTGATCGTTAAATAATAAATATTTGGGTCTTTTTACATAAGTATCGCCAGTAACTTTTAGTAGAAAAACAGTTATAATCTCATATGTCATAAATGAATAATTTTTTTTTAAACATTAATACTAGAAAAACAGATAAACACAAAACTGGTTAACTTTATGGAAAACAAATATCGAAAATTTAACTTAATTTACACCTCTACATAGTTTTACCATTTTTAGAAAGGTAAAATTTCACATCATGTACTCGGAAAGATTTCATTTTCAGAGTAATATGAGTTTCTCCTGCATCATTTTGATACCCTTTAATTGTGATGAAAGAATGTTACTTAATTTTAAGAAGTGCATTAAAATTTCAAACGCTCAATAAAATAATATGTTCATAATTCAGGTTATAACTTCATTTATGTTTAACTGAAGTTCGTACATGATGAAAATCTTATAAAAAATATATGGTGTTTATGACTAATGATCCTTAGCAGAACTTTTATTTTATTTTTATTATTATTATTTTTTCATTTTTAAAGTTCATTTATTTATTTTATTATTATTATTTTTTTAAAGTTTATTTATTTTATCTTATTATTAATATTTTTAAGTGTATTTATTTTATATTAATTATTTATTTAGTCTTTTTGGTTTATTATTTTCAATAATGAAGCATTGTGAGTGACCAAAAAATTCAAAAGTTATCACCCTCTTAAAATTTGAGGTTTTACGTATCAGGATAAGTAGATTCGAAAAACGAATTCAATTTTTGTCCGTTCGGACAAATATTTGTCCGTTCGGCGTCCGCCGTACGCCATCCTCCATCCGCTCATTCTCCGAAACTACTGGACCGATTTTTTTTCAAATTTGGATATAAAATCAGAAGTCGCCCGAGGATGATCTTCCTTCACCGACATTGCCATCCGCCTTTTACTTTCAAGATGGCGGCCGAAAAACCTAGGTTGCTATAGACTATAGCGCCTAAACGAACTAGCGATTTCAATGAAAATTCTTTAAAGTCATTTTCCAGACGCCCTTTAAATTTATCTATACAACATATTTCAACGAAAAGAAGCTGGGAAGAAAGTTACGGGGGATGGTAAAATTAAATTTCGAATAACTCAAAAAATATACTCATTTTTGTCGATATTGTGACAAGATGTTTGAAAGGTATTTAAATTTCCTAAAAAATGAATGAAGTTTCATAGAAATCAAAGCACTATTAGTAGAGATATCGCGATTTTAATATATTCTTGGTTTATTATTTTCAATGATGAACCATTGTGATCGACCAAAAGATACAAAAACTTAAACCCCTTTTAAAATTTGAGGTTTTACGTTTCAGGATACATAGAATACGAAAAACGAATAAAAAATTTTTTGTCAGTCCGCCGTCCGCCATTCGCATTATGGCTATAATGATTTTTAAAGGTTTAAGGGATTTCCTAAAAAAAAAATTCATTAAAACCGGATAATTAGGAGCAAAGATATGGTGTCTAGTTTTTTCTACTGCAAAGGTTATACATATATATATATATCTTTTGTTTTGGGCTTTAAATTATTTTTTTAGCATATTACTAATGATTAAAAAAAGTTTAGTCCAATAATTGAAATCACCTTTTTTCTTAATAACTAGGAAGGTAATGTTACTTTAAATGTATAATTGTTTGAAAATTGTGCAATAATTTGCAGCGTTTTTTTTTTCAAATTAATTATCGTTGTGTATATCAAAAAAAAATCTTACAGGCTGAAGCCCTCCCCCCCCCAAAATTAAATCTGGGTCCGCTACTGTATATTACTACTATTAGTGCAAAAAGTCGTATGTAAAATTTTTCAAATTGTATTCCATTTGTATTAAAGGTAACATTTTGTAGTCTGCAACTGATATAAGTAGTCTGCTACCATGGATAGTAGCAGATGACAATAAAATATGAAATTATACTAATAAAGCATAAAGAAATAATAAGTTTTATGCACTCTTGTAAAACAATAAATTTTTACATAAGACCTTTTACACTAACAGTATTGAAATTCATGTTCAGGGTGCATTTTATTTTATTTTTTTTTTTATTAAGGATAATCAAATATGGGATCTTCAAATACAGCACTCTTTTGTTGAATGTTGAAGGGTAACTATATTTCCGAATCGGCTTCTCCCAGAGATTTTATTCTCATACAAAAAATGGTATACATTGTAATATACAATGACAAAGGTGAGGAAGCTATACTGACCTTACTTGGCAGACGTTTTTTTATTTTGAAACTACAACCTGATTAGTTTAAAAGTAGTGTTATTTAATTGAACGGGCATTGATTGATAACCTGGATGTTCTTTATCCAGAGAGACAAACCACCAACCAACTTCATTTAGGTCAGTAAAATCAAAATAATTTATTAAATCATGTGTATTTCTCAAATCTATAACAGCTTTAAACAAGTAACAAAAAAAAATCTGGTGCGGGTAACAAATAACTTTCACTTACCCCACTACTTTTAATATAAATAATTTTGTGGCAATGTTGGGTTATTTAAAAAAATTAGAAGTGCATTTTAAACGGAGCTAAAGTTTAAGGCTTAGAGATAACAAATCTTTAAGACCAGTAAAATTACAAAAAGTCTAAAAATCTAGTTTTATAAACCACATAACTTCAGTCTCTAAGGCCTTTCAGTTGACATAATGAATAACTATAATTTCAAGATTTTTGAGTAATGTCATTTTAGAGATATTTATTTATTTTTTTTTTTTTTTAGAAATATTACATTCTGTCACATCAAGGACATTTATAATAGTGTTCAGAGAAAGCACACTCACACTCTATTTACAATAAAAAAAAAATAATAATACAGAAACTTAATAATAATAAATACAATAAAATAAAATAAAAATAAATACAATAAAATAAAATAAATGTATATAAGAGATATTTCTAGTTGGAAAAGTTGTATCTATACAGACAGTGAGCAAGTTGATTCCAGAGTAGGTGATTTCAACGTTGAAATATAGAACTGCGAATAAAGGCATAAAGTTCGCCAATAGAAACATCACTAAAATTAATAATGAAGAATGTTGAAATTGAAGTTAGTTTTTCTGACAATCAAAAGGTTCATATATGCCTAGAGAGATTTGAAAGTACATCTAAATATTTAACATATAAATGATTATGGGTTGTAGGACTATAAGTTATTAAACTGTTATTTTCCATTATAAAATTTACTAAAATGAAATTACGAGATTTTCGTTGCCTGCCATGGATAGGTTGAAAATTTTCACACTAATTGGAAGTCGACAATGTTGGTGCTTCACAAAGGGAAAATTCATAAAATTATTCACTCATTTAATTTCCTAAAAGGTTACTTGACGATTTTAAGAAAGGGCCAATAAATACCCAATAATTTAAATATAATATCATATCTAGAGTTATAGAACCACAGCAAAAGTATTTATGGTTATAAATATATACATGAAATATTTTTATATTTCACTTCTTTCACACAAGTACAATTAAATAGTATTTTAAACAATGACATTAGCATGATTCGGTGGATTTTAAATACTTTTTTTTAAACTTAGAAAAGTACTTTAAAAGCTTACATTTAGTAAGGGAATTTCGCTTAATTTCATTGGAAACATGTGATTACGTTAAGTAATGTTAGTTTTCTGAAATTATTATTTCTATTTTTTTTGTCACTCTGCGTTGCCTTCTATTTATTTATTACATTTATTTATTTAATTTTATTTTTCTGAAATTCTTCGCTTTCTAACGATATATTATACGTATACCTTCTGACTGTTATTTCCGGAGATTCATTTTTAACCAGGATAAGCATTTTTCTTTTTTCTTCAGTTTCCAGTTATCATATTCTTTTAAACTTCATATTTAGCCATTTTTTTTTTTGTTACTGTCAATATAAGGGAGTTGATTTTTTCAAATAATCCATATTAAAGGTGCTTTAGGGAAAGATGTATATAAACATTGTACATTTAAACTTTGTAAAGTGAGATTAATGGGAAAAAGACCTAAATGATATTAAAGACCACTTAATTATGCAATGATACACCGAGTTTAATCATAATCGTTAGAGCAGTTTTTGGGAAAACTGTAAATATGTGTGAGATACTTCCGATTAGCTGATTTTATATACAAAAACCTTAAATACGCTATTTAAGTTTCGTGTGAGTTTTCGTTTTTGAGCTAGGCTGTTCAATTGCACACAGACACATACCCTTTAGCAGGACTTGGTTATTTGGGCTTAGGGGACCTCATAACGTGTATTTCCGTTGAAAACTCAGATTCGAAAATTTTAGCGATAGGAATACTTTCCCTTTGTTATATATTACATACATAGGTAAGCGAAAGTCAAAATACCAATATATTTTCTTATAGTTTTGAGGTTAAGCCAATTAATTAACAACTGTTTTGGTAACATTTCAAAATTTAATTTTTCTGGTAATAAATATGAGAGGACAATTGGTTTGATTATTTTTGTTGAGATGACTATTGACGTGAACCACTAGTCAAAAATTACGAATCACTCCATTCAACACTAAATAAATGAGGACTTGACAATCTACAATCGAAAAACCATCTATTTTTTAATAATATTAATAATAATAAAAAAATAAAATTAATAATAAAAAAATTAAATTAACAATAAGGCCATAACTTTATAGATAAATAAACTATGTTTCAATTCAATTTGTTTTTATTAAGAAATTGTTTGCTTTATATTTATTAGGTTTTCCAACAATTTTTTGCTAGTGTTTGAGTTTTTGCTACACGTTTTTCGAATATTTACTGTCGGTTTCTAGCGATGAAGCTTGTTTCTCTTTAACAAAATTGTATTACATTCCAATTCTTAAAAATTGTGCTAATGAACATAAAACTCTAAAAAGATATGTTATTTGGTTATTCCTGTATTTCTTGCTTTGAAATATTCAAAAAATTAAATATATATATATATATATATATAATTTTTTAGTATATTCCAGAAGAGATTTTAATAATGAACTTTCGTTCTACTTTTTCTTATGTAAAACTTCAGATTTATTTCAAATTATTATTTACTTCAAATGGCATATCTATTTAATATTAATTTCGTAGTAACGAATTTCTTTTATTGCCATATATATCTTGGATAGTTATTATCTGTTCCTCAACCGTTTTAAATATGCAATATACACAGATTTTTTTTTTTATCATTTATGTCTTTAGTATAGGCAAAATTAAAATTAGTAAAAGAACGTAAGTATAATTTTTAAATGATTTCAAGATAAAAAAGAATATAACATATAATTATTATAATGTTCAATAATTATAATAATAATATCAATTAATACATTACTTGTGATATTTAGCTCTTCCACAATTTTTTTCCATGTAACTCCTTTTTAATAATTTTTTTTAATATTTGCTTGAGGTGTCATATCAAATAAAAATGGACAATTCCTCACTTTTTATATAAATAATTCGGTGTTTTACATATCTATATGAATACTACCACTAAATAATTTCAACTGTAATTTGTATCTATAATATTTTTCAAACATAACGCCGGCCCCGGCGATACACTTGTAATATTTTTCAAACGTAACGCCGTCCCCGGCGCTACAGAATGTATCGCTGAGGTGTAACGCCCTCTGTGTGACTGCTATAGTAGAATAGATAGTAATACAACAGTAGCGCTGTAGCGCCGCGCTAAATAACGCCTTCTGTGTGAACACGCCGTTATAATCCTGCAATAATCCTATTAACTTGGGTATTAGCTAACTTTTCTGCCTACATTAGGTAGAGAATAACGCCGAAGGAGGGCGATATTTTTGTAATTTGTATCAATGTATCGCCGGCCCCGGCGCTACAGCATGTATCGCTGTGGCGTAACGCTCTCTATGTGACTGTTATAGTGGAATAGATAGTAATACAACTGTGGCGCTATATCGCCGCGATAAATATCGCGTTCTGTGTGACCGAGCCTTAAGGATTCCAAGTGAGACGTTTGTCCAGGTGGAGTCCAAGATATCGGATTTGTTCAACAGGGATAAGTGGGGTGTTATTAAAGGATACTGTAGAACAGGAAGTTATAGGTTTACAATAAAAATAAATAAAAAAAAAAACACAATAACTTATATACAGACAACTATTTGCTCACCATAACATATTTATTTTTTGGAAGGTTTGATGGTGATTGCTATCACAGTGAAAAAAAAAATAAAAATATTTTATACCAATGTTTTGGTCTAAGAACCCGATCTTTGCCAGGACTGATGAAAGACAAGATGACAAAAATAATATTAGCAGAAGTGAATAAAAATTACATTATGTAAGATAAATTAAAATATATATCTTAAGTATTGCATATAATAAAGAGGTATGAAATTATATTTAAAATATTATTATAAGTAGTACGAATCTAAAAATTATAATGTAACAGGATGATGTTAAAAAATGGTCTAAGTTTTTCATTTGTTTTTTATTCAGAGTTTCATTTGTTTTTTGTGATCTAGTAAAGATTTAAGTTCGTTTAATACAATCAGCAATAATTTTTCAGAATTTACTCAAAAAAAAGAAAATCGGTTGATAAATTAAAACCTAGAAATCCATCCTTAGGGAAGGCCGAAAACGATAATATAAAAAATTGTTAAAATTTAATACATTTTTATTTTGCCTCCTAGGGCGCATTATCTAGAACCCTAGGGATATGGATCTAATATTTTGCGACCTAGTATCACCAAAAAAGGTTTCATTGAAATCGATGACCCCGCTCCCCTAAAATCCCCTTGATAGTGATTTGTCCAAAATTCAAAATAGCAATAGACTCAAAGTTCAACACAACCTTTAATTGTTTTCTTGAAGCTTAGGAGAAAAAAAAAAATTTAAGAAATTGCGTAGTCTGTTGAGCAGCCCGGGGCTGGGAATTAGTTAAAAGTTGATGGCACGCTGCTCGACCCTGTAAAACACCAATCTTTATTAGAGAGTCTGTGTTCTCAGCAAATGGGATCTTAACGACTTTTGTTACCTCTTCCTTGTTACCATCGCACAGGTTGAAGTTTTATTTCATCGTAACTCAAGATTTTATATCACTTTGAAAAAAATATCGCAAAGTACAATCGATAACTGTAATTTTATATTTTTTTAAATAATACTAAATGGTCAAATTTCAGTTCAGTAATTGGTTGATCTCGATGGTCATGCGGTATTCAAGAAGATGATATGCTAGGGTATTATAGGGTACAGTTAACGAATCGGAGGCAGTGAATACTTTATAAGTAATATTTTTATTCATAATGTCTATTCCAAATGGCATCTAACATACTGAAATATACAATGGATATATGGGTTGACTACAAGAGTTCACTCCAGGCCTTCTACAGTGAAGAGTGTGACTTCAAGAATGTAACTGCATGAGTGATTAGTCCAGAGGAGTATGGGGTTTTTATACCCAAGAATAGCAAGGGAGTGAAGGGAAGTCGGAATAGGGAGTTATCGGTAGTTAATATTCTTAAGATGAGGTCTGTGAGAAAGTGTCCTTTAGCTGAAATATGTTATTGTTCCCAAAGACTTGATAATGGGTCTTCTGCCCAGTCGGTACATTCTAGATAACTATTTCCAAGCTATCAGAGATAGTTTGACCTGACTTTCTAGGGATAGTTTTGTTCTTTTATACTTTGAGTCATAAGAACCGTCATTCCAATTCACGTTTACTTGTAGTATTTTTAGTTAATAAATTCGTACATTTCAATAAATACATTAATACAAGAAAAATAAGGATATAAGCAAACATATAAAAGTACCGAATTTTATAAAATAAAAAACCAATGGTCACATTCATTCCAGACTGAACGTTATAGGTTTCTCCTAGTCGTCGGCTAGATCCGTTCGATACCCTGTCTCCCCCCAGCAATGCAATTATACCCAACTGGCGAACATGCCATCCTGGAATTTGCCAAATATGGTGTCTTATTTATTATTTTGCATTAGTTAAATCGTCGAGCGGTCTCAGGACAGGCATTAGATCTATTCCAAGTCGGAGATAAATTTATGGGAATCGTTAGGAAGAGGAGGGGTTCCTAAACGCGGGTCTCACACGGAACCCGGAGTTCTCTACCAAACTTCCTATAATAGAATTAACCGGTCGTACCTTCCACCGCCTCAGACCGAGTCTCAGCTACCTCACAAATAATGCACTAATGGCAACTCCCCGGTGAGGAGTGAGGGGTGAGGAGAGTCACGTCTCAGGTCCAAACTGTCACTTCCCCAACAATTATCAATGTACTCCATCAGTTCTTCTTGCGGGACGGGTATCGAGTAGTTAGCGGATGAATAAATATATTTTATTTACAAATTGAGATATATAGTTACATTTAATGTTTCTTGTAGCTTTAGATATTTTGTTATAAATAGAGACCGTATTTCCATGTTATGGCACTTTTTATTCGCTTCAGTGTAAAAACTCCGGACCCGAATATCCGTTTCCAGGACCTGTACAATAACATATTTAAATTTTATATTGCACGTTTTGCCGTTTTTGGCTTAAATTGCACGATTTTGATTTTTGTTGCATTAAATTGTACTTTTGTGCTAAATTAGAGGATTTATAAATGCAAATGTATAAGTGAGTGCGTTAATATTTATTTTACTATTTTCTTACTATTACTTTTTATTTTACTATATTGTTCAAATTAAATACATTATTCAGAATAGAAAAATATGAGGAAGGCAAATAATTCTGTGTGAAGCAAAAATCATGTTAATTACAAAAGGAAGAAGTAAGCACAAGTGAGATCTATTCTTGGAATAGAACTTGCCTAAACTATCGGATAATAAAAAGTTGTTTTCATAGAATTAGCTGCTTTGTTAGTTATAGTTACATTTATAATTATTGTTTTGACTTGAATCCTCACTCACCGTTCAACCCTTCAGGCTTCTTCAGGCTTTCAATTGACTTGTAGATATTTCATTATAAAATTTTTAAAAAAAATATTGATAACGCTGAAAGTAAAATCTATTCTCTCGTCAAAAATTAAAATTTGGATATAAAAATACCATGATTTGAATTGTGAGGACAAAGAATTTGATAAGTTCTATACACCTTATGAAACATCAACCAGATAATAGGAAATGAATTATAGACGCTCGTTGTCCAACATGTAAAAAATAAATATTCCTATCAAAGAATTTTTTTTTTTTTTTTTTTTTTTTTTTTTTTTTTTTTTTTTTTTTTTTTTTTTTTTTTTTTAGGAATTTGAGAACGAAATCCCCAAAAATATTTTTTTTAGTGATATAGAAAAACAGTTTCAACACTAATATTTGAACAATTGAAAATCTCAAACATAACAGTCTATTTCAATTTTTTTTTTAATTCTTTAAATTTTAACAAAAGCGTTTTTGAATGTATGATATTGGAAATTTCAACCTTGCTAAAAAATAAAATTTTCATTATTATATTTAATAAAAGTTAAATATATAAAATTGGCCTGGTCTATATAATATATAGGTACCTATAATTCCTGTCTTCATTTATTCCTTCAAACCTTCAATTTATTATTCCTTCTGCATTATTTTATAATAATCATTATTATAATAGTTGATTACAATCTGGAATTTCATTTTCAATGTAACATTTCAATTTTTTTTTTCAAAAAAATCTCGGTTAACTAAAGACCTAATAAGATTTCGATGTATTAATGTTATAAATTAAAAAATATTGATAATTTTAGACGTTTTTTAGATGTTAATTAAACAATTTTAAATATTTTGTATTTTTACTGCACGATTTTGAGTTACTACACGTTTTCCGAATTTTTACTGCACGAAAATCCTGTCTCTTGTTATAAATAACATGGAAAACAGTATAATAAACATTATTTCATGATAGCCTGCTTTAAAACTGTTACTGGTTCACAGTGGACGCGGATTTGATGCTCAACAACTTTTATTCCATGAGTTTTTTCTCTTAGAGAACTCATTTCCAATCTGTAGGGTAATTTTATAGTAATTTGTCTCAGTTGTTGACAAATTTGGTAAAAATCAGCGTTCGTTGATCGTGGTTTTATACAATATCACTTAACCAAATTATAAATTTTAGGTATTCGTTCGACACAAAATTTTAAATTTTCCATTTCTTTGGGGGTAGGTTTTTTGCTTGGAAGTTATAGTTGAAAAAACAAATAAAATTCTAAAAAATCTGGCTTTTTTGGCTGTAGAAAGTTTTCCCTTTGTGGCCCGTGTTAGCAATTTTGTTTTTAAATGTTTTAACCTATATATACGAGTTAAAAAAATTAAAAAATTTCCGACGTTTTTCGCAGTATATTTTCCGTTATGGCTTTCAAGTTACTGGCCCGATATTTTTAAATCTATATCAGCCACCATTTTTTAAAGCAGCGGCTCTGGAATAGCAGGCAAGGTTCATTTTATTTAGAATACACTTTTGTAATTTACATTCAAAACATAGCGAGCGATGAGGTCACTTTTTGGACCCTGCCCCCAGGGCTATGATGTAGATGAAGTTGAACGTAGATCTAATCGAGGAAAATAAGCTAGTATCGCTGTCTTTAACAAACAGGCAGTAAGCCTAAGTGGTAATATGTTACCAGGGCTGTAAGTACATTTTTTTGGAAAAAAAATTAGAGAAAGTGCACGGCTCATGTGGACATTTTTCAATCTACTTCGTAGTAGTGTTGCCCAAATGCGAGACCAAGACGAGTCTCTCAACAGTCTTACAGTTGTCTATTAGCCTATTATTATAGTAATATAACTAACTAAGCTCGAATAAAAAATTGTAAGAGTTAAATGTAAAAATATATTGATTATACAAATTCTTTACATATAGTAACTAAAATTGTCACGTATTAGTAACTGTTTTGCCTTAATTTTTATCTACAAAAACTAATTTTTTTTTACCAGTATTGGTCTTGGTCTTTTGACATTCAGGCGGTCTTGATGATGGTCTTGCTAAGTGCAAGACCAAAACCACAGTTTTTTTTGGAAATTTTGGGTTCGATTATGGGGAACACTACATCGTAGTGAAGAGAATATATCTGTTTTGTCCACCTAGTGCTCCAATATTACCATTTTGTCTCAATATTATCTAATATTTAAATGTAATTTTCTTACATATGTACCACTAAATATAATTATAATTATTCACATTTGTTTCATCTCTATACTTCTAAATTAGTTCTGCAATGTATGGTCTCTTATTTCTAAATTTATATTTTACTTCTATGTACGTTTTACTTTTTTCATTTTTGTTTTTATTCACATTGCACTTCTATCTATAATTTCTTAATTGTTTTTAATATGTATATGTATATATTTATAATTTATTATTTCATAGATATAGTATTTTCCCTTGTATCCATATCTTCAAATTTTAGATACTGTAATTTTCCGTTTTTTATTTTTACTTTTACTACTTAACCCCTCACCATTACCAGGTCAACAAATTTCCCCAATACCTACTCTTACTCAGGTTTTCCAGTTCTAAGTGAAACTCCTTGCTGAACACACCTGTAAGTCTCTATTTTTATTCTCCTAATTTTATTTACTTATTTATTTTTTTATTCTTCTTTTTTCTTCTCTTTCTCCACATCCCTTTATGTCCATTGTTTTATATTATATCCTTTTTCCTTTTCTTCTAATCTTTCTGTAGATCTGTAGGAGTATATTCATGAGTACATATATTATATTTCATTATACTACAACAATTGTTACTATATATTTACATCAGTTTAGGATCATGTTACTTGGCTTACTCTGTTTATACAACTTATTGTTCTTAATATTTTAATGTACTTACTGTTGTTTATAATGTTATTAAGTTTATTCACATTGGTTATAATGTTTTATCTAAATATGATGTAATTTCCACAATTCTCTATATATTTTTGTATCTTGTCCGTCCTAGCCCTGAAGAAGACCTGCAAAGTCGGGTCGAAACGTTGGCTTTTAATAAAATAGTTTTGCCACTATTTAGCTTATTTATGACCGCCACTCCGGACCATCTCCTTCATTTACAAATATTTTATTTACGAAAATTTTCGAAATCGGAGCGTTTTCAATCTGGAGGTCGGCAAAGTTATCTATAATTAGGTACTAAAAACTCGTAAATAGCCATTTGCTTTCCACTTGGATCGTAAGATGCAACGGTCAGCTATTAAATATTCAATAAAAGGTTTATGATGAAATGAAACTATTTACGAAATTTCAGCCTGATGTTAATAATTTGATAAAAAGGAGTCTGTACCGCGGACTATTAAATAAACTCTAAAACTCTGAACTTTGTTCATTTCTAGCCCTGAGTAATTGATATACGGAGCACGAGGATTTCCATTAATAACTATGTTTTAATTACTAAAATAATCATAAAGCTAGAAAAGAGACATATGGTGATTATGTTATAAATGAAAAAATCCAAACAAAGCCATGAGTCTCCAATATAAAAGTGAACTTGCCAACCCAGGCATCATCAAGACAGAAAAAATAGTTTCACATATATACAGAAAAAAAAAAAAGGAAAGGATTTTTCTATTTATAACTATGTTTTAATTTATTGATTGCCTTTTCTTATTATATATGTTAGCCTGTGGCTTATTATTTTTTTGTTTACTTTCATTTGCCATATTGCAAAATAAACACCGACATTTTTAAGGATGGCCTGTAATCTGTTCTCTATTGTATCTGTTCCAGGGTAGGGCGTCTATATTGCTGTGACGTCAGCTAACAGTAATTGTTCTACGGATGGATGATAGGAAATGGCTAAATGAGTTGACGAACATATATTTAAGTCTCTGATATGAGTTAAAATATGGTTAGAATGAAACTAAGTGAGGATTAAAGGCATGGAAACAACTATCAATACTAAATACACCCTTCGCTCCGATAATTATTAGAACGTATCCATACCCGTACCGGCCAAGGAACTCAAGATACTAGTTCTGAATATCGATTGAAAGTTACCACTATTACGATTCCTTATAAGGCGATTACTTCAAGGGGAACACTCGGCCTTTTAGAGGGACCAGATTCTTAACCCGACCTGAAACAAAATTTGGCTGTATCCCTATACTAGCATCCAGAACCAGAATCAGAATCTATCGAGTCAAGATAGTATAATTACCAAATTTTACTAATGTTCCACTTTCAGTACTAAAAATCAAAATCACTAAAGTACCAAGTAAGTAAAAAACAAGTCAATGTTTCGCCAATAACGAGGATCAGAACACATTAAAACAAGATGATATAAGTACAGATTGAGGAGAAGGCACCACATCCCACGTCAACATTCTAAAATGGACACATCAAATACATCTCTCCAAAACATGTTACGGTCTTTAATTTGGAAAAATTGTTTCCGCAACAAACTTGCCGGATGCACAGTGGAGACGGTAGGGTTCGCAAAAAAAAGAAAGAAAAAAGAAAATTGATGAAGAGTCAATTAATATTATCAACTATCTAACTGGCGCCACGCTATTTAATTTGTCGAATTTGGAAAATAGCGAAAACCATACAAAAAAAAAAAAAAATTTAATTAAAAAAAAAATTGTGGACGCGAAGTGACCAACGAACTCGGAACCTATGTGTTTAAAAACATATGTTAATTAACCTCAAAAACATATCGAACCTTCTTATTCGGTTAATATATACATAAAAGCGATATACAATAGAATATAATATATACATAAAACATGAAAACAAGCTGAAGAAAAAGAAGAAAATAAAACTGGATATTATTAATACTAATGATGAATTTAATTATTTCTATTGATATAAATAACTGTTAAAGGAAATGAAAATTATGAACCAGAAAGTAGGTTTATAAGAAAATACAATTAACTTTAATTATAAAAAAAGAAAATTTAAACATTAACTTAGGCTATACAATAAACCAATTACAAAAATTTGAAAAAAATAAATAAATATGAAATAAAACTTATGTATACACATTTACAAAATCTCAATGCCGAACTTTGTCCAATTGGCACATTGAGTTATCCGAGGAAGCGTTGACTTATTCCAGCTAGCGTCGTCAGTGTCTCCCCAGTCCACCTCCTCAAGCAGTGAAAATGTTCATTCACCAACTTGTTAAATCAAGCGGCACTCGTCGTTGATAATCGTGATTATCAGCGACGAATGCCGCTTGATTATCACAGGTTCATCGATAGGAAAAGAAAATCCGGTGTACACCGTAAAACTGAAGTATTTCATACACAAAAATCCTTAGCGTGCCTCAACACTCGCGAGGTTCCGCCATCTCTCGCTAAACTCTGCTTTGTTTTTCCTCCCAATCATATGTTCGCTGTTATACTGACTTAAAATTATTACTTAAAACTAAGACTTATTAAAACTAACACTTATTATTAAAACTAATACTAATTACTTAATTTTATCTAACCCTCTTCGAGGTAATATAATAAAACATTACGAACTATTTTTTTTTTTTTTTTTTTCGACACATACTTCATGTTTCATTTATTATTTTATATATTATATATGAGGAAGAATTATAATGGTCCTAGTTCTTGTAAAACCATCATTTCCATTGGTATTTTTTTATTCCTTCAGTCTAGCAATTTACATATACTTATGATTATATTTTCTGTTGATAAAAAAATTAAAATCATGTTTATTTTTTCATTAAAACCTATTCAAGTAAATTATTTGTAAAAACTATTGTATAAAAACTTTTATTAATGAGGTTTAAAAATAAACGTCAAGAAAAAGACATGTATCAATAAAAGAAAATATTCAACAAAAACATTTATACATCTCCATATATAGGTAAAAGTAAAATTTTCTAATAAAAGTGTTCAGTTATTTTGTTAAAACGTTTTACGCACGTTATGAAAATTAATTGTTATTAACGTTATTGTTATTTTCTATCTAACTATTCTATTTAAAATAATAATGAATAATTAGTTTTTCTATTTATTTTTATTTCTTATATAACTTCAAATTCCTTTTTTCTGTTTTATATTTTATTCTAAGATTACCATTTTAGTACTTATATCACCTTATTTTGATTATGTTTACTTCATTATTCCACACTTTGTAACGGTTATTACTGTTTATTTCTTAATTCTTGTTATTTTCATTATTCTACCCACTTCATTTTACTTTAATTCTTTTTTACCTACATTGTTTATGTCTCTCATACCTTGTTATCTGGTTCTTTTCTTTTCTTAGCCCTGATGAAGGTCTGAACTTCAGGTCGAAACGTCGGCAAATGTTAAAATAAATATTATTATTTATTTTGCCTTTTTATTTCTGACTGATCACCCCAACCATCCTTCTCTTCATTATTCACGATAGTCAACCATCAACCCACAATTATAATTTATTGTTATTTATTAATTGTGGATTGATGGTTGGCTATAGTGAATAATTAAAGAAAAAAAAATTATATTCATTTTTATTTCAGTCGATGTTTTGGCCCAAAGTTCAGGCCTTCATCAGACCTAAGAAAAAAAAAGAAAACAATAGGTATGAGAAACTATTAACATAAAAAAAGATAATAATATGTAGGTTAAAGGTATAGTCTAAAAACATGTAGATAGAATAAACTTAAAGTAAAATAAAATAGGTAGAATAAACTTAAAGGAAATATAAAATAACGATAACAAAGTTAGGAATAGAAAGTAGCGGAAGTTAGGATATATAACATAACAGTTACAAAGTTAGGAAATTATGTATCAAATAATAACAGTAACAGAGTACTATGAAATAAATAATAACGCCAATAACGTTAGGGACTAATGAAATAAACATAATGAAATAAGGTTACATAAAACATTAATTAACAACGAAACATAATGGAATATAAGAGATGAAAAACGTAAGGGTTAGACAAAGAATAAATGGGATGACTTAGTTGCTAAAATATGATTTCTACGTATGCTATTCTACGAAAAGAAAGTGAGACTGTCATAGAATAAAATGTAAAACAGAGAAAAGGAATATGAAGTTATATAAAGAAAATAATAGATGTAAATAGAAAAATTAAGGTACTGTAAAATCTATAAAATTGTACTGATTACTTATTAGAGAATTAAAAAAAAGTTAAGGTTATGTAAATAATGAAAATAAGATGTAATGGGTAAATGTATCTATATACACAATATTATTTATACATATAATATTGTAGAAATAGATATAAGGGTGAGGCATGATCAAAGGTCCCATACCTTAAGGGCGTAATGCTCTAGCCACTATGATAATCTAATATTTCCACAAATGCTTCCTAATAGAAAAAAAAGAATTTAAGATATGAATATGTGGTATATTTTCTATAAGTCTGTTCTTAATTTTAACTTCTATTAGGGTCATGTTTTTACATTTTTGAATAGTCTATTTTTGTTTTCATTTTTGGTTAATAGTCTGTTTTTGTTTTCATTTTTGGTTAATTTAGTATGGTTTGGATTTATCGTCAGTATGGTACCATTTATCTTCCTTGAATTTGGCCTAACACTTTCCTCCTTAAAACTCAATGTTGTAACTATTTAGCACTCTATGAAAAGGAAATTTCCTTTGATTTTCATTAAAATAATCATAAGTATAAAGAATATCAACATATCCTTAGATTTAAAACTCCGGTTTACTAACTTTTAAAGAAATCATAAGACCAAATTGACAGAAGATAAACGTTTCTGGACTGACATTAAATGTAAGTGATATTAAACTAGCCTAAAATTTGAACAAAATGGAGCAAGTGTAAACAAAAATGAAACAATCTACTTTAGAGTAAGGTTTAATGGATTATTCAATGTTGGTACTTCTCAGTTGGATTATTTGATAAGTAGAGTATGCCCAAAGTGGGTTAAATCGTATTGGGCCACCTTCTGGGTCCTCAGTAGTGATGCCCAGAAAGGGATTTCATGGCACAAGATGCGCCATCAAAATTTTTTAGGGGGCACATTATGACGAGGTTTTGAATTTTGAGATAGGGCCAATATCGATGGAGTTATAAATTTTCGGAGTAAAAAGTTTCTAACCAGGGAACAAGAGGAAAAACATGGACCGAGCCCCTGCAAGTGTAATTGTATGTGATCTACAATTTTCTGATTCTAATTGCTTGGACTATTTTCAAAAAGAGAAGATCAATAAAATAATTTAGGGAGGAGAGGGAGGTGGTTCATGCACTATCGACCTTGGGGGGATGGGTATCCCTGGCCCTTAGATTTCTGGTAACGATGACTATTTATAATGGAGTAGTACCGAGTATCCTGAGGCACGCTTCCCCCAGCCTGGAATCAAAATCTCTCGCAACTACAGAAGAGGAGGTTAATGAAATTCAAGAGAATGGTTCAGTTGCGAGTAACCACATCCAAAAGAACTGTTGCTCAGGAGAGGGTACTTAGTCTTAACGAGAGGGGTTCCTTTTGCCCATCTCCTACAAAAATATAAGATGAAGTGTGTTTTTTCAAATGAAGATTCGGCAGGTCTTCCGGAATGTCTTTAAGAAAGATTACGGCAGATCCGGAAGATTAAAAAGAATAATGTGAAAGGACACCATTGAGGCATGAAATCGACGGTGAATAATCGTTTCTTCAAGTGAGCAGCATAACATCTTTTCGGTTCCTAATCAATGCCGATGTAAAACTAGAGAGATCTTTTATTTCTAATTACGATCCCTTCCTTCCATCCTGATATAGACTTCAAAATTACGTTTTTATATCATGATTTATCAGGCTGCTCTTCAGCATCTTCTCCCTTGCGGATGGTTACAATCCAATAAATGGTTTACAATGGTTTACCTTCTGCCTACCAACAGTCTTACCCATCAAAGTTTGATTAAAACGCAAGGGTACATTAAACGGAATAGCAGTAACGTCATCAAAAAGGACCTCTATGGTATGACATCGACATTGATGGGATAACATGAAGTCATGTCGATGACATGGGTAAACGGTTGTATATAAAAGGGGGGTTGTTCTTGGAATAACTGTTGTATTTTATTGTCCTCTGATGTTTTCCATAGCAGCAGACTACTTGTAGACTACGAAATGTTATCTTTAGTACAAATAGAATAAAAATGGAAAAATTTTACATACTACCTTTTGCACTCACATGGATGCCCTAAAAGCATGGCATATATAGAGGGCTACTGTGTATATAGGATTTAATATTTATAATTAATGACGCATGATTCTTAGTAAGTTTTACGAGCATCTTATTTTCTTAAACGAAACAAAATAAATCCATACATATAAACTCGTTTTATATAAGATAATGTGAGCAATGAGTTTAATAAATAATCAAAAGGATACGAAAGCTATTTATTGTTTTACATACTAGCCTGATGTGTCCAATCCTGACTTACGGAGCTGAGTCATGGATCTTGACTAAAGCCGACAGTCACTCCTCCAAGAAAGGAAGATCCACCGATGTATACAAGCAGGAATAATGGATGGGCGGGAATGGATAAGGACTGGCCATGAACATCATCCTCTGCCTGCTGGAGCCCGATATCTCCAAATACGTGCGACTTGCAAGGCTAAGATCAGACCTATTAGACGTCAGCGATGAGTGAGGATAAAGCACCAAAGAAAATCTTACTCCAAGTACTAAAGGAAAACGATGGTTCCTAAGTAGGTGCTTGTCTAAGAACATACTGAGCGTGTAGAACTGGATATCGGTGGCTTTGTATAGTAACGACTGGCAAAAGAAAATAATGGACTATGCTGAGAAATAGACTGTCGGGTAAACAGTCGACAACCTACGTTGTTTTATTCATTTCTTTATTTATTAATCCCTGAAAAGATACCATTATTTTATTAAGGAAGGAGGTGGTCCGGGGTGGCAGTCATAAAACGGCTAAATAGTGGCAAAACTATTTTATTAAAAGCAAACTTTTCGACCCGACTTTGCAGGTCTTCTTCAGTGCTAGAACGGACAAGATACAAAAAGATATAGAGAATTGTGGAAGTTATATAATATTTAGACAAAAAATTATAAAGAATGTGAATAAGCTTATTAAAATTATAAACCGTAAGTACATTAAAATATAATCAGAGTAAGCTAAGTAACAAGATCCTAAACTGAAGTAAATAGATGGTAACAATTGTTGGTTCTATTTACTTCAGTTAAGGATCTTGTTGCTTAGCTTACTCTGTTCATATTTTAATTTACTTACTGTTTATAATTTTAATAAGCTTATTTACATTCTTTATAATTTTTTTGTCTATATATTATGTAACTTCCAAAATTCTCTATATCTTTTTGTATCTTGTCCGTTCTAGCCCTGAAGAAGACCTGCAAAGTCGGGTCGAAACGTTGGCTTTTAATAAAATAGTTTTACCACTATTTAGCCTATTTATGACCGTCACTCCGGACCATCTCCTTCCTTTATAATGCAACGGTCAACTATTCAATATTCAGCATTATTTTATTATTCCAATCCATATGCTATATTCAACATTTTTACTATTAATACAACACCATATGTGAGTATATAATGTTTACAAGTTATTCGAGGGTTTTACCGAATAATGTGGAATCTATCTAAGGGGGATCATTATCAGGTACAAATTATTTATATCTTGTTATATTATATTGTTTTATATTGTTATATTTTATATATATTCACATATTTCTATATATTGTTATGTACATAAATATATTTTGTTTTTAATTTATTTTTGTTTGGACGTGTATGAGATACTTTATCCCCTACTCAGTAATAATAAAATAAATTAAAAAAGCAAAATAGATAAATTGAAAAAACAAAACAAAAAAACATTGAAGTTAAAGTCGAATGAAGCAATATAAACCCGCCCACTTTGGGTAAGGATAAGATTTTTTTTTTTCAAATCGAGTACCTTTAATAAACAACATATTTAAAACGTACACACAAGGATATAGTATATTTAGGCAACTCTTAGGTATAACGCAAATGTTTTTTATTTATTTATTTTTATTGTTTATGGTTATTCCAATTGATAATTTTCCTTTATAGTAAACAGTTCAAATAGCTGCAGTGGAAATATTCCACGCCCTGTCTGGATGAGTCAGTTCATTCGTCAATAACGAAATAAAAAATAGAATAGCGTACCAAAACAAATAAAAAAAATAAATAGTGACCCCGTTTGTTAAGAGAAAAATCGTTCGAACTCTAGACTATTTGCCTAACCTGAAATTTATGTAAATATAATCCATTACCCACATTATGGACGTTAGGTGCATTTATTATTCATGAATCGGTCCGCATTTGGTTCGACGAAAGGAAACGATTTGGGATCAATGAATAAATGGAGCATAAGAGCAGGACTTCGTAGGCAATGGAGGGATATTGGTAAACTTATTTATATTTGACCGGTATAACATATGTTTTTATTATTATAATTCAACAATAAAGGAATATTAAAATTAAAATTGCACTAAAAAAAGACTAAAATCACAATAAATGAAGTGAACAATGATATGAAAATCAGCTTTCTCTATACGTTATCTTGTTTACATATGTGTGTTCAAGCATATTTACCATGGGTTTTAAATTTTCGTTCATCCGCGCAATTCAAAATGTAATTGTCATTTAAGGGGATCGTCTTCCTTTTCAACATTCCTTTCGGATACATTTTCGTCCATGCCTTTACACGAGCATCCCAAACATTCCCAGACATCGCCCGGCGCCGTGGTTCGAGCATGAACGGATTCAGAGAAGAGCCGTTGAAGAAAAACGCAAGAACTGCACATAATGAAAGAATTTTAATCAAACTTTCGATAGGCGAGTTCGGCGGCAGTCTGGTCTAATGTACCCTCCAAAATTCAGAAAAGATCACTGTAAGAGGAAATGTAGAACCGATATCTAAAACGTGCCTAACATCCTGGAAATAGCTGTGCATTAAATTGAACTGTTTATATAAAACTAAGGCCTTTTAAATACTTTATAATATCAAATATTACAAGAATAAACTATAGCTGGAATATGTACCCCATTATTATCCGATTCAATTTTGGTCTTAAATGGCAACATTAAAAAGATAAAATATCAAACCCTGTTTTATTTTATTTCTTAACATATATAATTTTGTGATCAGAAAGTTTAAGTTGCGAGTAATAGTGACACCCCTGGTGTGCACATCGTATTTTTTAATACGTCTTACAAGCAATGGATCAGAATATTATTATTTGCAAATAGGATATTGTTATATGTTAAACAGTTATAGAAAGCAGATAATGATGAAACTTCATAGAAATAAAGGGCACCAACATACGAAAATCTCCGATTTATAAGCGACAATAATGATGGTCTGTCTGCTTCAGACTTTCAGGACTCATTACAATTGACATTATTACAAGCGAAAATGAACTTCTCACATCGGGCTTAATTTCGTCTCCAATTATTTACAGTTACCTACGATTCCTGAAGACACTATGAGGCAACGTCGAAACAAATCCATACTGTGAAATCGAGCCATTTTCCTAAAAAGCGTGAAGTTTGATCACAATTCCTAAATTGGTTTTGGTCAAATCAACCGAAGTGGTCCATTTTGCAAACACATATTGGTCTTCCGTCATGTTGTCAGTTTGGAAGTACTTTACCAAAAATAATTTCAGAAATGTCATGTGCAATGTATGCGAGAAAACATATGTTAATAAATTATGGTGATAAGCAATATATATTATTATTAACGATTTATTTACATATTAGTTGTTTATCGTATCCAAAAGTGTTTGCCACTTCTTTCAATTTTGCGAGTCACTCTCGAAGACCTTTGGCAGCCACGCCTTCCTCCACATCTTGCAACCATTCTCTTTTTCGTCTTTTTAAAGGTAGATAGAGAAAGGTCAAACTTGGCCATAGGTCCTCCGTCATTTTCTATAAATGGCCATACCATTATAGCTTTTTTTTTTCAATGTCGTAAATTTTAGTTGTTTCCTGCTGAACATTCCGCCTAATACATTTATTGGAAACATGCTACAGTCTGGAAATGGCACAATAGTGTCATATATATTAATATTTAATTATTGCTATTACAAATCAAAACACATTAACACATTGCTATTAACAACAAAACACCTTCTCCTGCTTTTAAATATTAAAAATATCGAAATCCGATATGTCGATTTTTTTCGAAATATCAAGTCACTATTTCGATATATTAACGAATATCTAAACTATATATTGGTATATATACATATGTACAATTTTTATATTTACATAAAAAAAAACCTAGAAGTTACTACTTGATACAAAATTTAATTTTTTAAATCTTTTTTTACGCCTCTTGACTCTTTTGACTTCCGCCATTAATCTTCTAGCAGCTTTGGTGCTGTTCTAGGCGATAAGCTGTGATCGTTTGGTTTTCTTCTTGTGAAAATGGTATCCAGGGCGCATGTGGTTTTAAAATAACCGGACGCGATCACAATCACTCCCTCTTCTTCAGGATGATTGGCAACCTTATGCATACGTCTCTATCCTGTTTTTTTTTTTTTTTACGGGATAGGATTATTAGCCCTGTGCCCAACCCCCAAATCTGAAAGACTAAAGGAGCTATGTTATTAGGCACAGGGGTCGCTCTCACCTTACTGTGAATCTTAGGATGGGGACGTTACCCTCCCCATACGGGAATCGAACCCGCGCCGTACTGGTCTAAGCAAACCAGTAGGGACTGCACTTGTTTATTTATTATTAATTGTTTATATTTTTTCTTTTTTTTTTTTTTGTTATTTAATACCGCGAATGGGATTTATACTCGTAGTATAAAATTTGTGTGGGTGCCTTAACTCACTCGGCCCCAAAAAAATTAAAACATTATTGTTAAAAAATTATTTTGAACATTTTTTGATAGCGAATGAAACGTTATAACATTTTTTTTTATTAGTAACATTCTGTCACATGAACGATAGATATAGTGAGGTAAGACTACATTTGCACTATTTATAAGGAATATGTAAATAAATTAATAAAATAAAAATAGCCAAATTCCAACTAAACCAAAATCAAAACGTATGTACAATAAATAAATATAAAATAACTTAAAGATAAGTAAATTAAAAAAACACACAGGCATACTTATATACACTATTTACAAACAAGCGAGGGAATTCCAAGCCAGGTTTGTCGCTTCAACTATAGAGGAAATAATAGCAGGACCCTAGAAGATCCCTGCGCTACTCTATCAACCGCGTCACTGTTGTTAAAGCCAGTGGAGATTGAGCGAGAGCACATAACAATAAAGATTTCAACCGTACAAAAATTATTATTAAAAAAACTTATATTTTATCCATTGTAAACTTTCTCGGTCTACGAACTTCGAGGAAAGAAGCTGTACTATTATACCTTTATGGAACACTATTTGTCTTTTTCGTAATCAAATCAGTGGGAAACTATAACAATAATCACGACACAACACACAAAATAATCGAATGAATATGATATAAAGTGATTGGAAAATTCATTCGTTATGAATTCTATGAAATTGGGGTAGCGTTTGCTTAGTTCTGGAACATGTGCTGTTCGCTTTAACAAGGAACATCATCACTTTCCTACTTTCCTACTATATTTCATTATTTCTATATAATGCACGTGTTATTGATGTTATGTAAATGTTGAATCATTCAGCGTTACGATTTTAATCAGAGAGGGACATCCAGTCTCTATAAAGTGGATGCAGTTAATTAATTACCTAATCAATTAATTAAGAAAATTGGTGATCGAGCACGGTCTAGGTTAGATCACCTTGCACAGCCGTTGGCCGAGAAAAAGTAGCTACTTACGTTGTGTTCAACTAAGGACCCTTCATGGATTTTTAGTGTTATTGGTTATTTTATTATATTTTTATAATATCATCATTTTTTTTTCAAAAGATTTTTTGTACAATCTGACGAAATATCTATTATTATACAGGGTGTATCACATGATGATGGTGAATTCAAGGGTTCGAATCATCTATTCAAGAGAACTGTGAAATTGTTGCTATAAAATCCCAAATTTTGTTAATTTGGGAAAATATAAAATGGGAATATATTAACAAAATATGAAAAAAACATAAATTTTTCGTTTTCCTGAAAAAAAACTTTTTAATCAAAAATATTTATTGCAATTTATAACATATGTATAATTTATTGTAATATTGCAATTTATTGTAATATGACATGTATAACTTGAAGAGAAACTACCTACTGATAGCATTCTAATAATATTTCAATAATAGAAGGATAAGTACGTGGATTAGGCTAAATCGGTAACATATGGAATATTAAGGTCATTACGGATAATTTTATTTGTGGCAAAGTAAGGAGCATTGAGGATTTTACGAAGGATTTTGAATTGTAAGGATTGAATACGAGAGGAATTCGATGGTTTATTAGAGCCCCAAAGCTCAATCCATAAGATCAAATTGGCCTTATTATAGGCGAGTAAATGAGTTTTAAGTAGCTTATTGGATGTTTAGAGCGTTTGTCTAGTAAGCTTTAAGTAGCCGGAAACGCCTAGCAGTTTCTTGTCGTTTCAGTCTTGGGTGAGGATTCCAAGCAATACGTTTGTCCAGATGGCACCATATGTACTGGATCTGTTCAACAGAAATAACAGGAATATTATTAAAGGATACAGTAGGACAGTAAATAATAGGTTTACGACGAAGGGTAAAAAGTGGTTTGATGGGATTTGTTGGCATATATTCTAATTTCGACACCATATTTCAAGAAATGTGATCATCACACAGATTCAACAAAAAAAAAACAAGATTAACAACAATAATAATATCTACTCCTTTTTCGTTAATTTTAATAATAATTCTTGACATAAAATAAACATAAAATAAAAAAAATAATCATTCTCTCCTCACTTCTTGCTCACATGTCCAATATTATAAATAATCAGTACTAATTCATAATGTTATTATTTATAATTTTTATCTGTCCGTTTCAGGGATACTTTGTCCTACACATAATATATTATAGGTTCTGTAAATTTGATTTGACTTAATTTAAATAATTTTATATCATTTTAAATAAATTTACTGAGAAAATAAAATCTAATTACATAATTTGCCCCCAGTAAGAATATATGCAAATTGCTTTTGTTGTGTTAATAAATGTATATAAAATTATTTAAATTAAGTAAAATTAAATTTAGAATGTTTTTAATTTTAAAATTGTAAATGACTGGTTCAGAAGAGAACCTATAATGCATTATTTGTATAATTTTAGATGCTGAATATGGAGATAAATTATTCCTGAAACATACAAATAAAAATACGAAAGAATAACATTATGAATTAAGGTTGTTTCTTTATTAAATAAGACCGGTGGGCAAGAAGTGAGGAGAGAATGATTATTTTTTATTATTTTCTTACCTATACTAGGTAAGGAAAGTATTGCCATCGGGTCAAATTTCCGATATGCGGTTTTCGACGGATCTATACGTTTCAGAGCGTTGGACACACCAGATTTTTTATGTTGATTTTATACCATAAGAATTACAATCTAGAAAATTCAAAACAAATAAAAAGAAAGTTAATCAATAATCTGGAAAACGCGACACAGTAAATGATTATACACGCATTGTTACTATACCCTTAGAAAAATCTACCTATGTTGTGGGCACAATTCGAAATATAAATTATTCACATGCTCTACAAATCTATTTTCTTTTATATTTTGTTGTACTTTTATAAAATATTTAGATAAATAGATATTAATCATAAAATAATATTACATAAATTATTAGTTCAAATCCTCCACTTACAGAACGGTTGAATTCGCGATACTCAACGCTATTCATATATATCAATTCTTGGTATCGAGTAAAGATTAAAGGCTCTTTCACACAGAGTGCGACATGTCCCGGCGATACGACATTCCTGTCGGTGGCGATATGCCGATATAGTTGTATTCGATTGTAATCTATTGTGTTATAGCAGTCACAAAGAGCGCGATACTCCACAGCTATACCAACAAAGGGTATCGTATTGTGGGAACATACCTCGTTCTGTGGGTAAAAGTCTTATAACATTAACAAGTAAGGTATGTCCTGAAGAGTAGGTTATATCCCGACACGAAGAAAATTGAAAAATGTGAACATCAATAAAAAAATTAATATGAAAGAAAATTCGTTCATGATACAAGTAGTGTTACCCAAATGTGAGACCAAGACCGATTTTGGGCAACACTATCCTTTACCTAGGACTACACCTGGACAAACGTCTAACTAGGAATCCTCATAACAGACTGAAACGACAAGAAACCGCTGGACGTTTCCGACTAATTCAACACTTACTAGACAAACGCTCTAACCTTCCAGTTAATTACAAAAGAGAAAAAGATCTTATTATAGTCATGTATATGAGATACATGACTATAATAAGACCTTTTTTGAATTACGGAGTTGAGCTATGGGGCTCCACCAAACCTTCAAATGTCTTACAATCTAAAATCCTTTTTAAAATTCTCAATGCTCCTTACATTGTTACAAATATAAATCATC
This sequence comes from Nezara viridula, assembly GCA_928085145.1. Classification (NCBI taxonomy): domain Eukaryota; kingdom Metazoa; phylum Arthropoda; class Insecta; order Hemiptera; family Pentatomidae; genus Nezara; species Nezara viridula. The sequence goes on from OV725078.1 coordinate 38,933,080, forward strand.
CATAATGACCTTAATGATACTTATGTTTCAGATTTGGTCGAATTCAGATATCTATACTTCCATGATAAACGTCATAACCATCCCAATTCCTCTTGTTTCTAACCTTGATTCCTAATCAATTCCTGATAACCCTCCCAGGCGTCTGAAAAGAAGATGGCCCCGTGATATCCTAATGTAGACATATTATTAGAGTGCTACCAGTGGGTAGTTTCTCAACTGTGTGTTTCATGTGTTTCATGTCATTATATCCATTGTACGAATTTCCTAGATGTATACAAGCCACATAATATTTATAAAACATTCTATTATTTAAAAAAATATATTTTCTACTCTTATAAAACGGGGCCAAATTCATTTTAACGCTGACTTTTATATAACCCTTTCTCCGCCTGAGGTCTGAATAAATAATTGCTTAAAAATTATGCGTTTGAGTTCCTACAGCTGTTTATCAGGTTAGTGTGGAGTGATTATTATCTATGACGAAACAACTTGTATCTATTGGAAATATATTATTAATAATTCGGAAGAGATACATTTAAAACTGGATTAATCAGAAATTCTATAAAAATTTAAAATTAACCGAAAAGTGTTATGTGTCATAACAGATGTATTTGTTAAATCAGCATTCTATATATTTTTAGACAATCATAAAAAAATATATATTAATACATTTAAAAAAATTGTCACGTAATAAAGTGGCAATCAGTGGAAGGGGGACGGTCATCATTCCCAATACTTTGTAAAATATTTTACAGAAAGAGTTACTAACATTTTAAACCAAAGTCCATACCTTTGATTTAAAAAATAAGGAATTTTATTGACATGAAATTGTGTTAAAAAAAACAAATAGACGTATTAGTGAAGAGCTCAAATTCCAAAGACAGAGAACATTAAATTAATTTCCTCAAATAAATGCATTGTATAATTATTATTATTGTAAATTTTATTCTATTTGCATTTTCAGAAATTTTGGATTGTGTCTTTTCAACAAAAACACCTCTGAAAAAATTATTATTAAATTGTCACCTTCAGCTGGCTGTATGCGAAATATATACTGTAGTATAGTATTGTTACGTGTAAAATTTTGAATCAGAGTTTTCAACAGAAATTCACATTTTAAGGTCTATATTATGATAGTTTGAATATTTGGCTTAGATCAATCATAAAAGCTAATATGGACAAAAAAAATTCTAGTTTGGGGGATTTACCCCGAAATCTCTCCCCTCCCCCCTCCCACTACATCTTGAATCCGCTAGTACCATCCAAACATGTAACAAATCTTAATTTTATTTGTACTGTGGGGGACAGCTAAATCTTCGAACATCAAACACATCCAATCTTTTCAATCCAAAGTCCTTCGAACAATAGTCAATGCTCCATACTACGTCACAAATAAAACCCTACATCATGATCTCAACATCCCACCATCCCTTTTGCCCTTGACCTAATTCCACCCAGATTTTCAAACATCATCAAAAACGTATCCATCATCTCAATCCCTCTACACCTCCAACTATCCATATAATCCCCCACGAAGGTTGAAACGGCAATGGCCCCGAGATCTTTTGTAAATACGCTATTGGACTTCTGGCAGTGGCCAGTTTCTCCGCTCAAGTTCTGAGTGTGTGTGGCTTTAGCGTTCCCACTCAGCCACCACTGACTTCAAATAGTGATGCGACTGGGAGAGAAACGCTGGGATCTCTTCGACCCTGCTTTGCCTTTCACATGAGAGCGGCAAAACACGGTTCAGGGTTCCCTAGGCTGAATGTAAATATTATACTTAGGAATGAGTGTGACTAGTATTTTTTGTTTTATTTTATCATTCTTTTTCTTTTTTTTACAAGTATTTTATATTTTTATTTTTATTTTATTGTATTGTATATATTTTTTACTTAGATGTTTTTTTATTATTTCTTTTTTCTCAATTTGTTTATAATAATATAAATGTACACATAGAGCCTTTATGCCTAATGCCATTGATTGTACTATTATTCTTCCAATAAAAAGCTTATTATTATAAAAAAAAAATATTTGTATAATGTATTATAAAGTGTATATAAAAATATATCAATATTTTCAAGTTCATTTATTTTCAGCCATTTTACACCGATTGCCAAAATTTTTTGTCAATTTAATGAATACACATCTGATTACGTTTCGGCTCGTTGAGCCATTTTCAAGTCTAAAATTTTTTTACAATTTACAGTCATATTTTAAACATTACATACTTCAACATATAGAGATTCATTTTATATACCTAAAATACCAATCATGTACCTGTCCTTTTCAACTTATGCGAATTGCATGCGTCTACTCATGTAAAAAATTTTTATTTTTGTCATGTCCACCTATAATTATTTTATAACATTATTATTACTCAATTATTTATTATTAAATGATTCAAATAAGTTAAAATTACCTTATGTTGTGTCACCGACATCTCATTAGCCTCATTTCAGTTTCGTGACTGGTTATTCTTAAAGGAGTAGGGGAAGACTATTTATTTTAAACATATACAATGATGTTTCCCAATATTATATATGGATTTATTTTAAGTACAATCAGCTAATTCATTTCATATTTTTATTCTTTCAATCTAACTCGCGTAAAAAGTATTCATATTATCCACATCTGTATGATTATTTACAGAGTTTTTTAAATTTTTAGCTATGTATATTTCTTCTTTTATTCTACGTTTATTCATAAAATAAATGAATAGTATGCACCGAAGAAGAATTGGAGAAATATTGTGAATATATCAATATTAATACTCTGATAACGTTTTGCTCTTAGTTGGATTAATTGTATGTGATGTTACTAATTTAATAATTGTTAACAAATTATTCAAAATCAGCTAATTCAAGTTAAACTCCCGATGATCGTTGGAATACAAATTATATAAATGAGATTGAGAAACAAGTTTTACCAAAATGTATCCGTTTCCTTTCGTTGAAACTAGACTAGTAGAGGAAATTATATCCCTCGAATAGAATAGAGTAATTAAAATAAAAATGTATTCTTAGCTCCTAAATTATTAATGTTTCAGGAAGAGGAAACTTATATTAACGTTATTAAAATGAAAACTTCAAAGAAGAACAATATCTTTTCTTCAATAAGACAGAGGGGGACTATTTCTTAGAACAGGAAGTAGTTAAATAATTAAAGTGTGGGTGAATTGTATTCATCCGCCACCTTCTTCTTGATCTTGATGGACCAGCACCAGCTATGGCTTACATCGATATGGAAGCTAGTATAAAGGCAGCGACAGGTAGTGCCTTTGGAAACATTGCTAAACTGCTAAAGTTTGGCTAACATTCGTCCAACAAAGTTTGTCAAATGACTTACCAAGTGTATGAGTACCCCTATGGCTCATTGGCGCGTTCACAATTCATTGTTTTCAAATATTTCGGCCCTGTTGAGCAAATCCGATACCTAGGACTCCACCTGGACAAACGACTAACTTGGGATCCTCATACTAGACTGAAACGACAAGAAACCGCTCGACGTTTCCGATTACTTCAGCACTTACTAGACAAACGCTCTAAACTTCCCATTAATTACAAAAGACTCATATACTTGACTATAATAAGACCTATTTGGACTTACGGAGTTGAGCTATGGGGCTCCACTAAACCATCGAATTCCTCTCGCATCCAATCCTTACAATCCAAAATCCTTCGTAAAATCCTCAATGCTCCTTACTTTGTCACTAATAAAATTATCCATAAAGATCTTAATGTTCCTTATGTTTCAGATCTGGCCCAATCCAGATACCTATCCTTCCATAATAAACTTCAGAATCATCCCAACCCTCTCGTTTCTAACCTTGCTTCCTCTTCAATTCCTGATAACCCTCCGAGGCGTCTGAAAAGAAGATGGCCCCGTGATCTCCTAATGTAGTCATATCATTAGAGTGCTACCATTGGGTAGTTACTCAGCAAGTGTATTCATGTCATTATATCAATTATGTCCAAATTTACTTGATGTATTTATGTAATACAGTTGTAAATGTCATAAAGAAATAAAAAAAAAAAAAAAAAAAATATTTCGAATGTTGATGACTAACGATTCGTCGCTGGCCTTGAATCAACGTTGAAACAGCGTTTTTGGAAGAAAAAAAATAAACATGACTAAGGATCTTCATAAAAAAAATATGCTGAATAAAAAATATATTATGAACAAGGATTCACGAAACAAGCTTTTTTTCTGTTGAAAACATTTTTATTTTATATATTTATTGAGTATTACAACAATCTGTCACATGGACATTAGTTATAGTGAGGTAGGATAACATTCACACGATATGTACAAAAAATAAAAAATAAATAGAAGTAAAATAACAATAAATAATAATTAAAATGTATATATAATAAATAAAATAAAATAACCTAAAAATAAGAAAATTAAAACTAAGCAAAAAACTATGCATACCTATATACAATCAGGCGAGGGAACTCCAGGAGAACCCTGCACTACGCTCTCAACCGCATCACTGGTACTAAAGCCAGCGGAGATTGATATAGATCACTTTAGCCACATACACTCATATCTAGAGTGGAGAATCTGGCCATTGCCAGAACTCCAATATATACAATCTACAAAAGGTCGCGAGGCCACTGCCGTTTCAACCTTCTTGGAGGATTATAGGGATGGGTGGTGCTAGATAGGGATTGTTCAAGAGGATTTGGATGATACGTAAGTTTCTGGGATAAGGTCTAGAACAAATGGGATGTTGAGCTCATGATATAGGGTTTTGTTGGTTACATAGAAAGGAGCATCCACTATTGTTCGAAGGACTTTTGACTGGAAGGATTGGATGCGCTTGATGTTAGAAAATTTTGCTGTTCCCCACAGCTCTAGCCCGTAAGTACAAATAGGTTTCAGTACTGTCTTGTAGATCAGTAACTTGTGTTGAAAACATAGAGTTGTATTTTTTACGAAACATGATAACTATAAAAAATAAATATGTACCCTTGCTCAAACATTCTAAGACAAAGCCTTTCCCATGCTAGTAATTCTGTTTAAATAAATAAATCATTACCTAAGTTGAAATATACAATTTCTAATAATATTTTGTTTTTTTTTCTCATTCTCTTGTACTGCATTTATCAACTTTCATACCAAGCAGAAACTAAACATAGAAGAATACTGTGAAACTATTTATAAATTAACATCATAAGCCATTAAATTCATCAGAAAATAAAAATATATCCCATAGCAAGGCGGGGCTTTTTTCTTAGTCCTGGCTGACCTGAAGAATAAAAAAAATTAATAACATTGTTCTTTAATTTTTTTACATTTTTTTTTTATTATTTATTATGATATTTAACTTTATGAAAAAAAATTCATCTAGTAAATTCGTACAATGGATATAATGACATGAAACACATGTTGAGAAACTACCCACTGGTAGCACTCTAATAATATGTCTACATTAAGAGATCACGGGGCCATCTTCTTTTCAGACGCGTGGGAGGGTTATAGGAATTGAATAGGAAGCAAGGTTAGAAACAAGAGGGTTGGGATGGTTATGAAGTTTATTATGGAAGGATAGGTATCTGGATTGGGCCAAATCTGAAACATAAGGAACATTAAGGTAATTATGGATGATTTTATTTGTAACAATGTAAGGAGCATTGAGAATTTTTAAAAGGATTTTAGATTGTAAGGATTGGATACGAGAGAAATTTGAAGCTTTGGTAGAGCCCTATAGCTCAACTCCGTAAGTCAAAATAGGCCTTATTATAGTCATATATGAGTCTTTTTTAATTTATTGGAAGGTTAGAGCGTTTGTCAAGTAAGTGTTGAATTAGTAGGAAACGTTCAGCGGTTTCTGGTCGTTTCAGTCTGGTATGAGAATTACAAGTTAGACGTTTGTCCAGGTGGAGTCCTTGGTAACGGATTTGTTCAACAGGAATAAGCGAGGTATTGTTAAAAGATACTGAAGGACGGGAAGTCATTGGTTTACGACTTTTCACATTTTAAATTTCATTTAAAGCCATCTTTTGACTTTTAGATAAACTTTAGATAATCTAAAATTTTATTCGCAAACATAATGGAATTAGAAAAATAAATTAATTAAATCTGAAAATCGATGCGTTCTAAACCATGTTACTGAAAATATGTTACTGCTTACCAGAGATGGGCAATTGCTACTCCGAGTACCGGGTACCAAGTATTTTACTCAAATTGAATCACTATTGGGAATTCAATCACTACTTCAGTTAATCCTTTGACATCAACTGAAGTAGTAATAAATTCTTCGGTTTCATATAACATTTTCTATAACGAATCTAAGATTAATTTGAGCTGGAAGAAAGTATAATTTTACTCCCCCTTATTACACCATTTCCCCTCATGAAAGTCAACAATTTTATAGCAGTTTATAATATACTAATTTTATTCCGATTATATATTATCTTCTTATAACATTAACTCATTTATTGCCAAACAAAAAATATATAACAAATTACGATATTTCATTATAAAAATATTTTTTTATTTATTCATGAGGTTAACAACTGTATAAATTAAAAAATACATCCAGTATATTTGCACACGTTAATGATATAATCACATGAAAATGCTTGTTGAGAAACTACCCATTGGTAGCACTCTAATAATATATTTACATAAGCAGATCGAAGAGGAAGCAAGGTTTGAAAGGAGAGGGTTGAGATGGTTTTGAAATTTGTTATATCTGGATTGGGCTAAATCGGAAACATTTGACACGTTAAGTTCCTTATGAATGATTTTACTTATGATAAAGTAAGGAGCATTGAGGATTTTACGAAGGATTTCGGATTGTAAGGATTGGATACGAGAGGAATTCGATGGTTTAGTGGAGCCCCAAAGCTCAATTCCTTAAGTCCAATTTGGTCTTATTATAGTCATGTATATGAGTCTTTTGTAATTTACAGAAAGTTTAGAGCGATGCAAATAATAAAATCGAAATTCATTATCCTGAGATTTTTATAATAAAATGTTTATTATCTGATAATGGAAGGTGGTCACTTTTAGTCCATGATGACCATGCTTAGATTTTTTCTTCTTTTTTTTAACGTTTGTTGAGCGGTCGTGCCCCTCAAATATTTTTTTAATTCGTTATAGCCCTGGAGCCTGGGCCCAAAAATCGACCTGATCGCAGGGGATAGTTTGATTGTAAATTACGAAAGTGTATGTTATTCTGAGTAAACAGAACCTTGTCTGCCGTTCCAGAACCGCTGCTTTCAAAAATGGCGGCTGATTTAAAGAATATTAGGCCAACAATCTGAGGATCGAAACTGGAAATCCATTGCGAAAAATGTGAGAAAAGTTTTAATTTTTTTAACTTGTATACACATACATACACATACTGGGTTCAGACATGTAAAAAACAAAATTGCTAACGCGGGCCACCAGGGAAAACTTTTTACTGCCAAAAAAGTCAGATTTGTTCGATTTGTTTTGTTTTTTTCATCTATAACTTCTAAATGATCCATCAAAGCGAAAAATTTAATCTTTAATAAATTAAAGAAAGTTAAATTTTGCGTCAAACGAGTACATACATTTTATAATTTGGTTACGCGGTAAGGTATAAAACTACGGACAACAACCTCGATTTTTACCAAATTTGTCAAAAACTGAGAAAAATTACTATAAAGGGCCCTGTAACTTGGAAATGAGTTAGCTAAGATGAAGAACTAACAGAATCAAAGTTGTAGAGCATTAAATTTTGCGTCAACTGAGTACGGACATTTTTATTGTAGGCCAATTATATATCTCGAATCGGGATTCGTTATTTCTTTATAAAAATCGGTATTTTCGATACATCGTTTACCAAAATCCTTTGCTGCTGAGAGAAGGAAAAGGGGCATGTAACTGCATCTAACTGACTCTAAACAAAAATAACTCAGTAGAATAGACACCCATACTATTAAAACAATGAAAATCAAGTTTACCTTCATTACTAATTTCTAACTATTGGGAGATTACCGATTTTGTTCGGTGTAGTGTCTTACATCAAATTAGTTGGTACTAAGTTGAAGCAAAATTTGATGATCTACAACTTTGATTCTATGGGTTTTTCCTTTTAGAGAACTCATTTCCAAGTTACAGGGCTATTTATAGTAATTTGTCTTTTTGACAAATTTAAGTTTTTGATAAATTTGGTAAAAATCAGCGTTAGTTGACCGTAGTTTTATACTTTACCGTGTAACCAAATTATAAAGTGTACATACTCGTTTGACGCAAAATTTAACGTTCTTCAATTTATTAAAGATTACATTTTTCGCTTTGATGCATCTTTTAGGAGTTATAGGAAAAAGAAACAAAAATTATCGAAAAAATCTTACTTTTTTGGCTGTAAAAAGTTTTCCCTTGGTGGCCCGCGTTAGCGATTTTGGTTTTTACATGTCTAAACCCATATATAAAAGTTAAAAAAATAAAAACTTTTCTCACATTTTTCGCAATGGATTTCCCGTTTCGATCCTCAAATTATTGGCCTAATATTCTTTAAATCAGCCGCCATTTTTGAAAGCAGCGGCTCTGGAACGGCAGACAAGGGTCTTTTTACTCAGAATAACATACACCTTCGTAATTTACAATCAAACCTTCGCCTGCGATGATGTCGACTTTTGGGCCCGGGCTCCAGGGCTATTGTGGTTTGCTGAATCTCCTCTCTCCAAAGTGAAGAGATATCAGGATGGTAATTACAACACTATTCTTAGGGATGATTGGATACCTCTATGCCAATATTTTTTTGTAAGCTTTTTATGGATAATGCTTTGTTATTCAAATATCTGTCTATTGATATCGAAAGATATTAAAAAAATAAATTCTTTCTTACCTATGAAAATCCCTGACATATTAAAAATTATCATTATTGAAATTGAACAGGAAAACATATATGAATATAGATTTTTTTTTTTTTTTAGTGTTTAGAGTTTATTAACCAATAATTACAATTTGGTCCGACAAGATGGCAACTCTATCGGTCGATGCCATTAATAATAAGAAATAATTTTTGCATGGTTACATTTTTTTTTCTAACAATTTTAATATAATAAAATTCTAACATAGTATAATAATACTATATAGTTTAATGATATAATAATTTATAACATAATGATAATGAAATATAATATATATTAAATACTAAGTGGAAATATTTGAGATCTATAAGATTATATAATATATAGAAGATAATTACGATTATGTATAGATATTAATATATTGCGGCAATAATTTGTATGATAATAATGCAACAATTAATAAATATGAAAAGAAGCATATGGACAGCAATAAGAATAATAGCTTGACTAGAAGAAATAGAAGTTTATAATCAGGGGATTATACGCCGTACCTCAATAATTGGAGAAACTAGTAGAATAAAAGAAATACAATAAGTTAAGGAAAAAGAAAAATCACAGTATTTGGTCCATAGGATTAGAGGTGAGTGAAACTTAGAAATGAGAAAGTGTCCAATTAAAGATTTCTTTTTTTAGTTCCCTTAGTGTAAGTCCGTTGAACAGATGTTCAATTTATAGTTTATATTTTATAAAAAAGGTAAAAATTCAACATCGGGGATAGTATCCTATACATATTTATTCACTTTGTGTCTCCTCGCCGTAAAATCTCCTCCATATTGGAAACAGTGATCGTTTCACATCCTGTGTAAAATATGAATATTGAAATCCAGACAATGGTAAATCTAATCATTTATTTACTCATTTGTTGTGGAAATTCCAGTCTAAATGTAAATTAATTATAAGTATTTCAATTCTCATTTTTGTTGGATATAATAACATCACATATTAACCTTAATTAATCTAAAGTAGTAATTTTTATTTTATGTATCTATAATTCTATGTAAATATGTAAATAGAACAAAATTTCACATTATTCCCTCTCCCCTAGTTTATGAAAACTGAAGCTTTAATTTAATATTTTTCTAGTTGATCCAGTTCTTTATATATTAATTTTTCCCAAGTCCAATCCTTCTTCTTCTTCCTTGACACTACAACTCTTGTAGAGTCAAAGCCTCCCTCAAATCGGTCCATATATTATCTCTGTTGTTTAATGTTATCTTCCAGTTATACCCAGGATGGACCTCGCATCGGTTGACACGTCATCCATCTATCGCAACCGGGGTCTATTCGTAGAATAGAAGAGGAAGCAAGGTTAGAAACAAGAGGGTTCAAATGGCTCAGAAGTTTATTATGGAAGTGTAGGTATCTTGGATTGGGCTAAATCGGAAGCATATGGTACATTAAGGTCGTTATGGATGATTTTATTTGTGACAAAGTAAGGTGCAGTGAGGTTTTACGAAGGATTTTGGATTGTAAGGATTGGATACGAGAGGAATTCGATGGTTTAGTAGATCCCCAAGGCTCGAATTCATTAGGTAATGCTTTTAGACAGTAAAGTAAGCATGCAAGATTTTATTAAGGATTTTAGATTTCTAGTATGGGTTACAGAAGGTGATGGAGGTTGAGTGGAGCCTCAAAGCTATTATTGTCTTATATCGCTTAATAGGGCTTATTATAGTCGTGTAAATCATATTTTTGAAATAAATAGTAGGTTAAGGATGTGTTTTAAGTAAATGGTGAAGTATTCCTAAACAAAGAGTATTTCCTTGTCGTTTTATCTAGCCTAGATGAAATGATGCGGGTCTATTCCTCAGAAATAAGCAGGATATTATTAACTAATGCTATGCAAAAGAAAGTTCTAAGTTTTTTGGCGAAGATCCTTAAAATAAACTTTTAATCAAATCAAAGTTAAACTAATTTCGTTATATTATAGTATTGCAACCATATTACCCAACTGTTTTCGTCACTAGCGGATCCAGGATATAATTTTGGGGGGGGGGCTTTAGCCCGAAAGCTTTTATTTTCATAAAAATAATGATAATTACTTTGGAAAAAATAAAGAAACTAACTACCTATATGAAATGGTGTTTAAGTGATTCCTAAAGTCCTTTTAAATGTCATTACACGAACGATAATACTTTAAGAGATAATTTTTTAATATTTTTTCCATAAAACTTGGTTATAATTTACCATTTTGGGGAGGCTTCAGCAACAAATCCCCCCCCCCTGTAGATCCGCCCGTGGTTTTCGTTAATATATCCTAATAGCTATGTATGCACTTATTTTATTACTCGTATTTTAGTTATTCTTTATTGTAATAGATCTTTTGGCCAGATTTATTGTTAACTTACATGAAAAATACTGTTATTCTTAAGGGATCTAGTCTCGGAATAAAGATAATTTTCTATTTTATTCTGTACTATATCTTAATTTTGGTAAATTTTCAATCAAATAAAATTTAGGTAATAAATATGAATATATTCTACTTCATTTGTAGGTGTAAACAATATATTTTTTTTAAATATTTATTTAATTTGTTTATGAACTATTATTTTTTTTTTTAAACTTAAAACAAACATCGTTGTTCTACAGCATATAACCATCTTTTAGTAACCCCTTAATAACTCTTGTTACATGTTTACCATGTTTTTAGTGGTCCTAAACCAACAATTAGGTGCGCCCTCTGGCAGACAATGGAGCTTTGGTCACAAAAATACTATGAGTAAAATGTTTATCGTTTTTATTATTTATTTTACAGTATAATTATTAAAATTACAATGAATACAATTCAAATTCTATTTCCCGAACATAAAGTATTTAGAAAAAATAATCGATATATTTACAGGAAGATTTTTAGTTGTCATTCTTGTCACTCTAAAAATTTTAAAGAGTATTTTTAGGCTACATAAGGAAGCTATTTTATTTTTTTATTTTTTTATTTTTTTAAATGTATGACATTTAAATAACGATTCCTTTTTATATCGAACATATTTAATGGATCGTTCTTGTAGAACAAACTTAATTCATCATTAAAAACCCAACAAAATCAAAAACAGCTATTTTAAATAATCTCCATCAAAGATGAGAACTACTAAAAACATAATATATATTGGTTTATTATTTTCAATAATCAACCTTTGTAATCGGCAAAGAAATAAAAAAAGTTTACCTCCGTCAAAATTTTATAAAAAGATTTTGGTTAAATATTCCTTAAGAAAGACCTATGTATCTTTTTTCAAGGTCAATAAACATTTTTCATTACTATGAAAGTAGAAAAAATACATCGAATGTGTAAGTGCAACATAATGTTCTTTTTTTTTTTTAATTAGTTATAAACTACAATTCTATTATATATATTTTGATATTGGAAGGATACTGAAAATTACCACCATTTGTGAATTTGAAAGTACACACATATTTCTGGTACTAAGTTAACAGTTACAGTCATATTTTCAGAAATGACTACGAAAAAAAAAGATATTTATTACGAAAACTCATATTTTGCTTCTTAAACAAAGATATATTTTCAACAACTTGGATAACAGTGTACTTCCAGAAGAAGCAACCCATTAATACAATTTGAGATATCCTGTCTAACAAAGAATAGAACGAAATAAAAAAATCTGGTGTGTCCACTCACACAACTTTCCTACCTATTTCAGAAAAGCTGTTATATCTTTACATATTTTCATTAAGGAACAAAAAAAAAAAAAATGAATTAGATTAATTTTCCTGAAAATTGATCAAAGAAAAGATTTGAGTACGATTTGGAAGATTTTCTTCTACTGTCTCCCTATAAACCCTTTTGGACTTTAGTCTATCTCTTATAAACCACATACAGCAACACGAAACATTTTATGCCATTGAAGCTATATTATTCCTAAATTAACCCACAAAGTAACACTTCGATGATACATCACTACAAGACATCTAAACACATACTTTTACTCAATAACGGATCCATGATTTAATTTTGGGGGGCTTCAGCACTAAGACCTTTTTTTTATATCTATATTATGATAATAACTTTGGAAGAAAAAGAAAGGAACTAATTACCTATATAAAAGGTGTTTAATCGATTCTTGAAGTCCAATTAAATGTAATCAGAAGAACAATAATACTTTTTTCTAATATTTTTTTCATAAGACATGGTTGTATTTTACCACTTTGGAGGGGCTGCAGCCCCCACCGTCCTGCAGTAGAGATATGCCAGTGCCTTTACTCACATGTGCAGTGGTTGGTATGTACATGATCTAGGTCGCTCCGGTCTTGATGATGCCTGAATTGGCGAAATCTCGACGAGTTAAACGTTTACACGCATTTTAGAGTTTTGAGAGTTTGTGTTTGGAACCTTCAATTATGTCAAATTTTTCGTACTTGAAATTTCCATTATTTGGAAGTTCTAATTGGAAAAAAATCCTCCCACCTACTTCTCAGTCTATCCCTTTCAGTTCAGGACTACACGACTTGTCCGGGGTTCATTCATGATTAAGCCAGAAATTGTACAGTGTATAATGGGCAAGATGGGCAAATGCTACTCTGAGTACTGAGCAACAAGTATTTTACTCAAATACTGACCTTCTAAGATTGGCAAAGAATTTCATCACTACTTCAGTTGATGTCAAACTGAAGTAACTAATTCATCCAGTAGAAGTTTCATTCTTATTTTATTTTATTTCCTTAATATTTCTATTTTGTAAAAATTAATATGTACATAAATTCTATAATTGATACAAATACATAAAACATTGAATCCCATTCTTCTATTAATGTTCTACGCAATACCCGAAGAAGTAATTCTCTCAATATGGTTAGTAACCACGTCTTAGATCAGTCAAGAATAGTTGGCAGACCAATAGTCTGTAATAGTAATAATGATAATAATAAATATATAATGTTCTCTCAAAAAGAAGAAGAACGCCTGATATAGGAGAATTCGTATTGACAACTTGAAACGTAAATCTCGAGTCATGCAATACATCACGTTAGCAATTGGAAATAGAAATGGATACAATAAATCAAGAATCTTTTTAGAAAAAATTACTATTTTCTAATAAACTATCAATTACAGTCAACTTGAACAGGGAGCTAAACATTGATTTACTAATCGTGACATTGACATTGATGTACTAATAAAAAAATAAATCTAATATTACTAATATAATACTTTAATTGTAAACATTAACTCAAGACAATTAATATATATTAGACAATTTTATGCTCTATATATTTTAATTTTGTCAAGTTAAAAAAAATCCATATATTTTCTAAGGAAATATAGTTTCCATATAGTTTCTATGGTAACTTTTATTTCTCATTCAATAGTACAAAAGCAGACATTATTAACTATAACAATTAAAAATCATTAGTGTTTCATCATACTCCATTAATTCCTACGACCGTATATGTTACATATTAAATTTTCTTACATCTTTAGCTTTCCGATGATATATTATACATCTATATTTCTACTTTTAATTCCAGAAATTTGATTTCCACCTGTGATAGTTCATGTTTCATCCGTTTTGTATTCCCTACAAGTACTAACATGAAAAGACCATTGACTATTTCTAATAAACCAAATTAAAGGTACTTTTAAAAAAAAAAAATGTTGAAAATTGGGGATACATGCCAGACTATTTCAGTGAGGTTAATACTAGTGATGCCCAAATGCAAGACCAAGACGAGTCTTGGTTTTCCGCACTCAGTCTTGGTCTTGCACAAGAGTCCCGCAAGAGAATATTTATTGACATAAAATAGTAAATTCAAATCAAATTAATAAAACTAACTTGACAATACGTTAAAGGCAGAGTTATAAAGTAAAGATGATCTATACAATTATTTAACCAAATTATGTAACCAATTATTTAAATAAAAAATGTGATTTGTCCACTCACTTCACTACCAATTTTAAAAATTTGTTTTCAATTTTAAATAAGTTCATTAAAAATAAACCAGTTTAATTAGGCTAATTTTCCTGTTAACTGATCAGAGAAATCATTAGAGTACGATTTCTTTGATGAACTAAAGCAACGTAAACGGGCAACTGAACAATTATTAAAATAAGTGTATAAAATTCAATACTCTGTAAAATTACTAAAACTGGTCCGATTTAGACGATTTTTTATAGTTTTGTCGAAAATTAAATAATCTTTTAAAAAATGTCACCACTACATACTTTAGAGAAATCACTGTTATTTTTTAGAATAGAAACCTAACTAAACCTCGAATGAAAAATTGGTAGAGTTAAATTCAAAAAGCATATTGGTTCTACTAATTCTTTAAATATAGTAACTAAAATTGTCCAATATTAGTAACTGTTGTCTTAATTGTTAGTTTGTCTTAATTTTTATTCACAAATCGTTTTTTTTTTTCTGTTTGCGACGTCCAGTCTTGGTCTTGGTCTTGCAAAAATTAGGAGGTCTTGTTCTTTTTGACCGACACTAATACCTACCTGATTAAAGACCATTTAATTCTGCATCGATATAATGAGTTAAGTAAAGATTATTAGAGCCGGTTTCGTTAATTGTAAAAATGTGTAAAATCAATCATGGAGAAAAGTACCATTTCCGGTTAGTCAACGAAAAAGTTGTAACAACCTAGGCCTATATCTGTCTTAAGTATGTGATTTCAGTTTTGTACAACTTTTCGTTTTCGAGCAAAACAGTTCAAATACACATAAATATTTTTGCTAGACTTAGTTATTTGAATTCTTGGATTCTTAAACGTATATTTCCGTTGATAACCCGAATTCGAAATATTTTCCCTTGCTATATATTAAGGAAGATTGGGTACGGTTTTGTCAGTATACCAATTAGATAGAAGAAATGTGCTTAATATAGTAAAGTGTACACTTGATTACGTATAAATACTAAAATTTTGTCAGTTAGTACAATGGTTATCTCATATGAGCAAATAAGAAAAAAAATGAAAATGTCACAACCAATTGCAACCAAAGGACGGTTGTGTCAGTCCTTGGGATCCCCAGTTACAGGTTAAAAAAAAATAAAATAGACTAAAATCACTTTTATTGTATTATATAATAGTATATAACAATTTAATCGCTTATAACTAATAAGGCATAAACATTTGTATAAGTATCAACTTTCGGTCTTCCTCGAGCGTTTTCTGGGTAACAAAAAGCAAAAAAAAAATTACTTGCGTCACAACCTTACTTAGAAAATATGTTACAACGCACTCCTTCACAAAAAACAAAACAAAAACAAGTCACCACGACAATATAAAATTTTCTACGTACGCTAATCACTTCTAATTAACAACTAAAGTTTAACATATAACAAGGAAAAAAATTCGTTACTCTATCTGTGTATATATAACAACCATTATTCAAAGAAATGGAATAAAAATAGTTACTTCGCATGTTAAAAAATAATGAAGGCCTCTACCAGCGTTGATGCGTTGGCAATACTTTTAAATAGCCCTGGGGCCAAAAATCGACCTGATCGCAGGCGAAGGTTTGATTGTAAATTACGAAAGTGTATGTTATTCTGAGTAAAAAAAACCTTGTCTGCCGTTCCAGAGCCGCTGCTTTCAGAAATGGCGGCTGATTTAAAGAATATTAGGCCAGGAATTTGAGGATCGAAACGGGAAATCCATTGCAAAAAATGTGAGAAAAGTTTTTATTTTTTTAACTTGTATATATGGGTTTATACATGTAAAAAACAAAATAGCTAACGCGGGCCACCAAGGGAAAACTTTTTACAGCCAAAAAAGTCAGATTTTTTCGATATTTTTTGGGTTTATCACCTATAACTACTAAAAAATGCATCAAAGCGAAAAATGTACTCTTTAATAAATTAAAGTACGTTAAATTTTGCGTCAAACGAGTACATAAACTTTATAATTTGGTTACGCGGTAAGGTATAAAACCACAGTCAACCAACGCTGAACTTTACCAAATTTGTCAAAAACTGAGAAAAATTACTATAAATGGCCCTGTAACTTGGAAATGAGTTCCCTAAGAGGAAAAACCCATAAAATCAAAGCTGTAGAGCATCAAATGTTGCGTCCATTGAGTACTGACATTTTTATTTTAGGCCAATTACATATCTTGAATCGGGATTCGTTAATCCTTTATAAAATTCGGAATCTTTCGGCACATCGTTTACCAAAATCTTTTGCTGTTGAGAGATGCAAAAGAAGCTTATACTGCATGTAACAGACTTTAAACAAAACTAACTCATTAGAAAAGACACCCATACTGTTAAAATATTGAAAATCAGGTTTACCTTCATTACCAATTTCTAACCATCGATAGATTACCGATTTTTTTCGCAGCCAGTGAGTGACCTACATTAAATTAGTTGGTACACAGTTTACGCAAAATTTGATGCTCCACAACTTTGATTCTATGAGTTCTTCCACTTAGGGAACTCATTTCTAAGTTACAGGACCATTTATAGTAATTTTTCTCAGTTTTGACAAATTTGGTAAAACTCAGCTTTGGTTGTCCGTGGTTTTATGCCTTACGGCGTAACCAAATTTTAATGTTTGTGTAATCGTTTGACGCAAAATTTAACGTTCTTTAATTTATTAAAGAGTACGTTTTTCGTTGTGATGCATTTTTTAGGAGTTATAGGTGAAAAACCCAAAAAATATCGAAAAAATCTGACTTTTTTGGCTGTAAAAAATTTTCCCTTGGTGGTCCGCGTTAGCAATTTTGTTTTTTACATGTCTAAACCCATATAATATACAAGTTAAAAAAATAAAAACTTTTCTCACATTTTTTGCAATGGATTTCCCGTTTCGATCCTCAAATTATTGGCCTAATATATTTTAAATCAGCCGCCATTTTTGAAAGCAGCGGCTCTGGAACGGCAGACAAGGTTTTTTTTACTCAGAATAACATAAACTTTCATAATTTACAATCAAACCTTCGCCTGCGATCAGGTCGATTTTTGAGCCCTGGCTCCAGGGCTAAAATATGTCCAGACAGGCAAAGCATCCCTTTCTTCCTAATAAACCTATCTGCAAATCCTTATAGTTTCGCTAATATGGCAACTGTCACAACCGTACCCTGTCCCCCTTATATATATTGGTTTTTGGAAGAAAAAATTCGTAACGCGATAGAAATAGAAAATGATTCACATTATCATACGACATGGTATGTATTTGTCCAGGTTAGGTTACGAGTTTTCCCAGCCGATCAACAGCTTGGTCATCCCACTCTTGTGCTAAGATGTTATTATTTGTAACTTATCTTTCTGAATGAAAAAAAAAAATCTTTTATGTTTTTCATTAATTACTATATTCTATGGTACAATTCTGTTTGTCTTAAAAGTTTGATAATATTTTCTCTTGAATTTACTGAGTTTTTTAATGCTAGTTCTCTACAACGGGGTATTTTTTTTTTACAAAATCTTGATGTAGTAATATACAATTTTCTATTATATGCTTTATGTTTAACGGGGACTGGCAAGTATCACAATACGATTGGCCCTCTTTTGTTATTAAATGGACATGAGTCAGGTTAGGATGACCTATTCTCATCCTTGTCACAACCACTTCTTCTCTTCTGTTTCCTCTTCCAGCACTTACCTACTGTTTTGTACTTTTTTAAATATTTCTAAGTTTATTAGTCAATGCTTTTACATCACTCGGCTCGTATATTTGGAGAGGTGGGATATTCATATGAGCAGCTTCTTTAGCAGCTTTATCCGCTGCCTCATTTTCTGGTAAGCCGGAGTGTCCTGGAGTCCAGAAAAAAATGATACTTTTATTATGGTTGTTTATAATTTCGATGTATTGGTGGATTTTGTTTATTGTGTTTATTTGTCAGAGCATATTACTATTTTCGACCTTTCGATATTTATTGATAAATGTAATGCTGCAGAAATAGCCTGCAATTCTGCAGTATATGTCGTATTTGTCCAAATCCACGACTGCTTTCCCAGGCAGTCTTGCAAGGCTTTCCCAAATATCAATCATCGATCGTTTTTGTCACTGAAAAACATCAGCCTGTTGCTTTCCCCTATTTTTTTTCTGGCGCATTCCTCTATTATTTACAAATATTTAGCATCTTAAACTTGGTCTGCCGCTATCAGAGAGGAGCCGGGGTGAATCCCGAGGGGCCGCGAAAACGTTTACAGAAAAATGTATTCTGTCAAAAATTGTTTTGAACAAATACATGAAAATTTTCAATACATAATAAATATTAACACGTTTTTCATGACAATGTCGTTTAATTTTAATATGCTTGTTGTTTAAAGAGAAAATAGAGAGTTGTAAATTGAGTCTAGGGTATCAAGGGAACATTGAATTTTTATTCGATTATTTACGTTTTCCCCCAAAAAATATTGTTAATAGTTAATATTACTACGTGTTATTATTTTTGGATTTTGATTAAAATTATTTTGTATTATAATTAAATAAATGTTATATATTAATGTCAATTGATTTTATTCATACTTATAAGGTTTCCTTTATTTATTTTATTTTATCTTTTGTTGAATGTCCTCTTGTATAGAAGAAACTAATCATTCTCTTTTTGTTTTTAGTGAGGGTGAAATAGAGCTTATTCGTGGATTAAATATTATATATGGAAGAGGGGATTTTGTTTCTATTACCACGTACTATTTAATGTACTGACATTGTCACCCAATTTAATAATATGTTTCTTGTTTGTATTTTAAAGAAAGAAATCACTGCTGTCTATTGAGTCTAGATTAGCGATAATAATGAATTTTGATTCGATTATTCAGTTTTCACTGAAAGAGATGGAAATGGATTTTTCTTGCAAATGCAGAATATCAATCCGTCGATTTTTGAAATTATCTCGACTTTGAAAACTCCTTTCTATTGTAGTAGAATAATGTTTTTGAAAATTGCATTCGTTGATTATTCCAATTTTCAGTAGAAAAGTAGGAAATTTGATTACTATGTTTTTTTAAGAAAGTAACGTTTTTGTGGGATAGGAAGCGATAACTTATAAACCACATAATTAAAGTAATTATCAATTGCTTCACACTAAATTGTACTTTAAATATTCCCCTCCCACAACCTCACGAATCCATGTAAGTCGACTGTTAATTTAATCGAACAGGCTAGGACCTAATTCACAATTAAACAGACTGAGCAGATACGTTTATCATATTATTTGATACTTATCAAATCTATACAAAAAGTAAGCTAAGCCTTTGTAAAATTTTCAATCGCAAGATACATAGCATGCCCTCGAAAAACAAGTTTCTTCAACCAATACAAATAATAGTATAGTACAAATACTATCGGAACAAAATAAAAAACTTCTGACAAGTAAGGTCAGTATAGCTTCCCCTCCATTTTCATTGGACAAAAAATATCTATATTTCAACGTTTATAATTTTTCGTGTAAGAATAAAATCTCCGGAAGAAGCCGTTTTCGGAAATAAAATAATCTCTTAACATTCGAAGGTTTGTTATCCACTAATTTTGTTCACCAGCGGATATTAAGATGTGGAAGAGTTCCATATTTTCAAATTGCGAATTTGATGATTCGTGATTAAATAAAAAAAAAATCCCAGTACATAGTAAATATGCATATGGCTACTGTTAATGAATAAGGTCGTATGTAAATATTGTTTACTATAAGTATTATATCATACATTATTTCCTTCTGTTATATTACGTAGTAGCAGACTACCTGTATTAGTTGCAGACTACAAAATGTCATCTTTAGCAAAAATGGAATATAAATGGTAAGATTTTATGTACGATCTTTTGCACTAACAGTAGCGTTCTATATTTAATATGGTACATTTTCAATCGTTGAATGAATGGAATAAAAAATCCATAGGAAAAATTCATCATTTTGTTTGTTCGGAGTTAAGGAGACCAGCACTTTTCTTCAGTCAGAACAAATTAATTGATTTGTTAACTAATTAAGCTGAAATATAAAAATATGCGTGAAGTTCACACAACGTTGATATTTAATGAGGAAATCGAGACCATGACGAGCTGGTTGTACTTCAATAGAAATAAAAACAATCACAAATAAGAGCTTTTTATTACTGAAATTACTGAAAATTACACTAAATTTAAATAACTGCATAAGTGTCATGCCAGTGAAGTTTGGAATCGAACAAACAATACAGTATAAAGATATTGTCTTAAAGTATTTTTCTTGTAAAATTAATTTAACTTTACCCTTCTCTCACGTTTTTAATATTATTATTATTTTTTTTTTTTTTGTAGAATTAGAAACACAATTGCTCATCTGCTTTTATTTTTAAACATATCTTTGATAACTATGTACATACTTATATTATGGGACTTGTGATCAGAATTACTGTTTGTCTCTACACTATTGTTATTTTTAGAAGAATTTGTCGCTAAAAAATGTTTATTTATTTATTCTATTATATTATATTATATTAAATATGAATGTGTTTTTTTTTTATTTATCTTTATTTTGTTTACCAATAATTTATTTATTTTTGCTATGAATCTCTGTATTTAATTCAATTTCACTTCAAGTTACATTTTGCTTTTGTTTCACAATATTATATTTTTTGTCTTTGTTATATAGATATATATTTTTTAATTATTTGTTTTATGTTGTATATATGACATGAATGTGACTCACTCAGCTCTAGTACTCAGTGTCCTTAAGTGTGGCAAAATTTATTATTTCTCAATAAAAAGATAAATAAAAAAATATTATATTATATTATATATCACATATACGGGAGGGGTGCGAACGTTGATCAGCACTAGGGCCCGGCGTATGTTTTTGGGAGCCTTCCAGCCTTTGACATAATCCCCTCACTTATTACGTCATTTTTTGATATTAATAATTTAAAATTTGAGCTCGTAAACCTACGGCTTCTTGTCCTACAGTATCCTTCAATAATATTACACTTATTTCTGTAGAACAAATCTACTACCTAGGACAAACGTTTTACTTTAAATCCGCGTACAAGATTTAAACTATTGTTGCTATAATGCGAGACCAAGACGAGTCTTGGCCTTGCGCACTCTGTCTCGGTCTTGCGCAAGAGTCTCGCAAGAGTCTTGCTTGTAAGCTATAAGCTTATTACTATAGAGATATTACTGTCATTTTTTAGATAGGAGAAAACTAAATAAGTTCGAATGAATAATTAAAAGAGTTAAATGCAAAATTTTATTAGCTATACAAATTCTTTACAAATAATAACTAGAATTTTCAAGTCTTAGTAACAATTTTGTCTTAATTAGGCGGTCTTGGTCTTGGTCTTGGAAAGTGCTAAACCAAGACCGATTTTGTTCAACACTAATTGAAGTGAAAAAAGATTTCTGGAAGTTTCCGGCTGCCTCCTACACTTACTGAAGAAATTCTCAAAGTTTTCAATTAATTACCAAAGGCTCAATTACATGACTGCAATAAGGACTATGTGGATATACGGGGTAGAGCTTTGGGTTCCACCAAACCATCGAATTCCTATCGTATCCAATCCTTACTATACAAAATCATTCGTAAAATTCTTAAAACTCCATATTTAGTGACAAATAAAATCATTCATAAAGACCTATACGTGCCAAATGTCACTTATTTGGCCTCACCAAGCTAATAACCCTTTCATGATAAATTCCAAACCCATCCGAATCAGGTTGTTTCCAGGTCTTACTTCCTCCTCAGTTCCTGATAAACCTTCTAGGTGTCTGAAAAAAAAAAAGATGGATTCGAGATCTTCTTACTTTTAGAACTATTTAAGTAGTGCTACCATAGGTACCATCATGTAGTATCCCGACAAGTCTGCTCATATCATTATTTATTATTATTCACATTTACTTGTATTTATTTAATACTGATGAGGATTCCAATACATTTTTTTTAAATACTCTCTATTGAGATATATTACAATCTGTCATATTCAAGGACAATAGTAATAGCTCATTCATACTACGCACTAGTGTTGCCCAAATGCGAGACCGAGACATGTCTTGGTCTTGCAAACTCATTCTTGGTCATGGTCTTGGTCTTGCGCAAGACTCTCGCAACACTCTTGCAGTTATGTATTAGCTTAAACTATAGATATATTACCGTATTTTTTTAGATAGGAGAAACCTGACTAAGCCCGAATGAAAAATGAGAGGAATTAAATGCAAAAGTATATTGGTTACACCAATTATTAACATATAGTAACTAAGATTGTCAAGTATTAGTAACTATTTTGCCTTAATTTTTATTTAAAAAATCGATTTTTTTCACCAGTCTTGGTCTTGGTCTGGCAACAGTTAGGCGGCCTTGGTCTTGGTCTTGCAAGACCAAGACCGATTTTGGGCAACACTACTATGCACAATAAATAAAAATAATAAACAGCAATATAATAATACTAAAGTAAAAAAAATAAAAATGTATAAAAAAAATTTTAATTAAGCACTTTTTTTCGGTTTCGTTTTAGTTTCACTTTTTTCGACCTCTGAGTAAAATTATAAGAAGACCTAAGCAGTTGCGTGTGCATAAGAAGCTTAATTTTACTTAACCTTTATATAAAAAACTGTTAATCTTATACAGAAAGTTTCTTAAATGAGAGCTAAGCTCATCGATGGCATAGGAAATCTATCCGTTCCTGATCGATGGGATTAAGCGAGTTCCTTTATTCATCGATTGAGACAGAGATGGCTCAACGATTCCATCAGATTTTGGGGTCGATAGATCCGCTGGATGTAACCTCATTACAACCTCAGTGTTCTCATTTTTCAATTCATTGGGCATATTTGTATTCAGATCAGTTTCCATATATATTTCTTTCTTAAAATATTATTAAAATTATTACAGGTTTTTTGAATTATGAAGTCGTGTCGAGCGATTTGTGGAAAGGATTCTAGTAAACCGGCACTCCTGAGGGGCATGGAACGGGGATGGGGATGTTCTTGGAGGATATGGGGATCCTCGGAGCCGATAAGGTGGATACTCGGAGCGAGGGAAGATGTAATAGGATTTGGCCTTTGGACAGGAGGCGCTAAGAGGCGGGAGGGGAGGCCACCCTGCGAGGCGCCATTAGGAGTAGAGATTTATGTACTCGCCGCTCCATTGAGGGCGGCCATTGAACGAGCCCTCCTCATTATTTATTAATGACCTCTTCGCCGGAAACAACACTTCATCTTGTCCGACGCCCGACCTAAGAAAAAAGGCCTTCACTATCTTTTATTTTGCCCGTTCGGCGATGTGTCCCACCGAACCGGTTGCTTTGGCGCCCTACAACCTTCGGCATCGCTCCACATCGTCTGCTCCCCGGAGCGGCGGCATATCCCAACTTCTTCTTTTCGGAGATCGCTCTTGTCTACCTTCGACTTGGAATACCAGGAAATATCTACTCGGAAAATATAATCGATTATATAAAACTATAGAAAGATTTTGCTGTAATTAGACAACAAAAAAATCTATTATTCATACCAAGATGAACAGTTTTCAGTGTTCCATATCACTTCTTCCAGTGTTAAAATGTAGCTAACCCAATTCCTGAGAGTCTGCGACGGCACTTTTTTCTAAGGTCGTTTATTTGACTTAAATCCTAGACCCTCCGAGGCGTCTGAAAAGAAGATGGCCTCGAGATCTCCTTTTGTAAATACATTTTTAGAGTGCTACCAGTGGGTAGTTTCTCAAAAAGTGGTTTCATGTTTATATTCTTTTTTTCACATTTACTGAATGTATTTTCATTTGTAATACAGTTGTAAATATCATCAATAAAAATATTTTAAAAAATCCTAGAAAACAGCAACATCTTTCACTACTAGATATAAATATGTTGTATTTTATTTCATCCACTAGATTTTTTTTCACTTTTGAGACAATAGACTGTACTACTAATAGACAGTTTTTGACTTATTTACAAACAATAAGCTTCATACGCACTAGAAATAGTGCAAACATGCGTAAGATTGCAGGTAGAACGATTAGAAAGGTAATGCCTGAACCTAAAGTGATGATATCACGCCGCAATTGCCCATTGCCAGTAGTTTTTTTTTAATGAAGGAAGGCTGGGATTAGTTTCAGGTAGGTTTCCACACTATTTGTCTTTAGAAGACGTGTCTGGAATTTTCATTCATTCATCTGAAATTTGCCATTTCTTAGTTTAAAACTGAGCAATATTTATTTTGGGGGTTTTCACTTACATAAAAAAAAAATCTGTTGAGACCAAAAACAGGATGTCTATAAAGGTGGAATATATGCTGTCAGATTTTTTTTTTCAAATATTGATGACTAAATAAGTAATTGACTTTATAGAAAAATAAATACTATAAAATACTAATTTTGTTGACCACTAAACCTATTTTGATCCATCATCAAAACTAAAACATCTATTACCGGCAAATATACCTTATATAATCCATTAACTTGTCTTTGATTTAAAAATTATTTTAATTTTTATCAATGCATTCTGGTAAATGCTGATTTTAATGGACTTTTTTTTAGTTCAGGATAGAATAAATTAGTGTCAGACTAGGTTCTCCCTAGAGGAGTCTTTCTTCTATTTCGAATAGCTGAATAGATGCCCGTCAGAAGAATCGAAATTCCAAAACAACTTTTTTATATTCTCAAATATATATGTGTGTGGGGAAGGGGAGAGGTGTATAGTAAAAACAGTTGTGTAACTGAGATATTGATGATTGTAATAGTGAATTCACCCCAGAATACTACATTTTAAAAATATTGTGCTTTATTTTAATTATTATGATTAAATACATATAAAACTATTTAATCATAATAATTAAATTAAAGATGATATCCCATTTATTTTATTTTATTGTATTTATTTTTATTTTATTTTATTGTATTTATTTTTATTTTATTTTATTTTATTTTATTGTATTTATTATTAAGTTTCTGTATTATTTATTTTATTTTATTTGTATTGTAAATAGAGTGTGAGTGTGCTCTCTGAACACTATTATAAATGTCCTTGATGTGACAGAATGTAATATTTCTAAATAAACAAAAAAAAAAAAATATATATATGATTTCGTATTCTGGAGAATTCACTCTCACAATCAATATGTCAGTTACACAAATGTTTTCACTATACCCCCCCCCCCTCCACGCACACATATATCTGAGAATATAAAGAACGTTGTTTTAGGATTTATTTTAATTATTATGATAAAATAGTTTTATATGTATTTAAGATCTGGGGAAAATTAAAAAATAAAAATGTACAATAATTATCAAAAAAAAAAGGATAAGAAATCCGAAACGTTGATTTTAGTGTGTTTTATTAATAATAAAACATTATAATGGAAGTCATTTTTTTTTACTAAAAATATATATAGATATCTGAGCTTTCTTTCATATTTATTATTTAATAAAAATGTTATTGTTTGGTATTCCAAATGAAATTTAGGTCCTCATAACCCTAGCCTTTCATCGAAAATAAATAAATAAATAAATATATATATATATATATATATATATATATATATATATATATATATATATATATATATATATTTTGGCTCTATGTTAACTTTTTGCAAACCCGCTATCTGGATATAACTTGAATGTTTGAATATACAGAAGCAATGTGGTCATATTGTCGAATGTTTTTAAAATTTACAACCGAATTCTAAACATATGTCATTCAAATGTGCTGAGCATGAAAAATGTATTGCACGTACTAAATTCCTGTGTTAAATTACCTCAAGTGAGATCTTTGAAAGAGCATATTCTCTTCAAGAATATCAAGTAAAGAACGTAACGTTAATTATTTCAATAAGTCATTACTAACAAATATGTGAGAAGGAACTTTAGTAGAATGTGAATAACAGTATTATGACTTATTTTAAGTCATTATTGATAACAACTATATAATCGCAAACAAATAATTTTCCACCCAAAATTTCTAGACAGAGAACTAATCGCATTCGGTTATCCTAATGATTGCACTGCTAATTCCAGCTGTAATTTAGAAATAATTTAGTTTGTGAAAAATTACAGAAGGAAAAAAAATATATTTCTCATTTATGTAACAAAAATATACAAATTACAAGAATGATTTCGTTTACGAAATCAAATTTTGCAAACAGATGAAAGTTAATGCAGCTGCAATAGTTTTAATAAAGTATTAGGAGGCTTATCTTAGTAACACAATATATTTTAAAACTGCCGTCAGTTTTGCAAGGAAAACATATTCAAACAATTTCTTCTTTTTTTTTTACTTATAAGGAATATTATTAGGGCTATAAAAAAGAAAGAAATTTTTTCATCCACATAGTGTACGGAACGTACTGTATCCACATAATTGCGTGGCACAGCTGTTTTTATTTGTAAAGGAAAAACATACAGAAAAAAAAATTGCCAGTTGCAATAATCATACAACTTTTCTAATAAAAGTCAAACATTATCTTATGAATGAATTTGGAGGGTTCGGAACAAGTGAAAAAATATAAAAAAAATTCAATTAAATTAATATAATACTTTAAGTAATTAATATATTTATCAATAGTCAAAATATAATGTTTTTTTAACACCTTTAAAGCAGCAGATTTTTCATCCCATTCAAAGTGCAGCGGCTGCTTGTTTGACAGATATAATTTTTAAGAAAAAATAAATGATTGAAGAATAAATATAACAGAATATATAGTACACATAAAAGTATATTTTATGTCTACTAATTAGCGAAAATTAGTTTAATATTTTTGTATTTATTCTTTTAATATTTTTATGTATACTATTTTACTATCTAATAATTTATTCCTTGTACTCCTATGTAATGGTGCTATATTTATTTTATTCCTGTTTTTTTTAACTGGATGGAGTCCTTTTTATGAGGGCACTTTTTAAAAAGGACATAGGCCGAAAAGTTGAGAAACTTTTTTTTTGTTAATTTTTCTACCTTTTTTATCACTTTTCATATGCTTGTATATTCTTGTACACACAACCTTTGCTATACTTTATGCATGTCAAGTGCGGTACAGCACGATATTATTTATTTTGACTTATGTCAGACTTAACGTGCTCTTATACAGAAAAATTTTGATATTCAGTAGATGACTAGTATATATTCACACTAACAAGATGAGTTTATAGTTACTGGATAACCGATTCCAAACAATGTTGTTTTCGGTGATACTATGTCGATAAATTAGACATATATCTCGGCGTTCTTTTCAATAAGCCTTAGAAGCCGAGAAAAAAAAATTATGTAATTTCAGACAAAATTTATTTTAGAAATTGATTATCTTTGAGAATCTTTTTTTCCGGCAGATAACTAAAGCAATCATAACTTCTTATGATTTTCTCCAAATTCAACTTCTTAATCATCTTTATTTTATATCATTTCTTATTATTTCTTTACGGAATTGAGGTTTTTACTATTTCTTGTAGAATATATAGCCCTAAATCACTTTAAAGTTTCCTGCGAATCGGTCGGGTCGTCCTGAAGGTATCACTATCAACATATTTTTTTCTTATTCTGCAAAAAAAAAAAAAAAAAAAAAATGGATTGGGGAAAGCAAAGGTAAAAATAAATAATATAAATTTTGTTTGAATTTTTTTTTTTAAATTGTCTCAGCTCCTAGAGCCCATTGGAACAAACGCCTGGACCTGTGTCTAATATATTTTGATTTAATATCATCGAAAAATAATTTTATTGAAATTGGTGATCGACTGACTGTAAACTCCTCTTGAAAGTAATATTTTATTTTTTTTTAGGTAAATAAAAACTGAAAAAGTAACTAAAAATGTATCTACCTATTTGCTTCTTGAACCGTATCCTTTTTAACAACGCTTTGTTATTTTATATTTGTCGATTCGTTTATAACAATTTTATTTATTTATAATAAACGATATAGACATTTATGTTTTAATGTTTAATAAAATATTTACTTTAATCCAAGTATTACGTAAATGAAATCGTTTTATCTCGATTTTTATTCATTTAAGTTACTCTAACTCCAAAATTCCAAAATATAACCCCTATTATTATATTTTCAATTTTATTAAATGATTAAGCCGTCTGGGAAACTCTGGTTATCGACTGGATATCAATCCATGTCTTCGTTGAAGAATCATTGAAGCTAATTTTTAAATAATAGGCATGCATGTGTTTTTTTGCTTAGTTTTAATTTTCTTATTTTTAGGTTATTTTATTTTATTATTTATTGTATATACTTTTGATTATTATTTTGCTTCTATTTATTTTATATTTTTTGTACATATAGTATGAATGTTATCCTACCTCACTATAACCAATGTCCAAGAGACAGATTGTTGTAATACCCAATAAAAAAAAAAAATTTAAATACTAAACTCATCACAGAATAAATACAAAGTTAAAAGCAGAAAGGTAACAATTAAAAATAAAGATACAAGAGGATGTATTTAGAAAATTTTGAATTGCTTAAATATTTGGTGTCTATAATTTCTGAATGAAATTTGTCTTAATAAAAAAAATATTATTTCTTTTCATATATATATATTAGTGTACTGCAGGCTGTATAGTAAGACAATTTTATTGCCCAAACTAAACAAATAATAAGTTTATATTATAATTATTATTACATTTAATATGAAAAATTAAACATTACTTAAGATTTATTAAACCTTGGGGTCATGTTAAAAGCAATAGGTTCAAGATGTCTACCAATATTGAAAGTAAATATTTTCTATTTAAATAAATAAAATAAATAAGATGTCAAGCTTTTTACAAGGAAGGAAAAAATCATTATGTAAGGTTCAAAAATATTACAAATATATATAATTAAAATAATAATTTATTTAAATAAAGTTGGTTTAATTTTTCGAGATCGGGTATGATAGATATTATGTGTCTTTATTTTTGTGTCAGTACATTTTCTTTTGAATTGGTGTGTAAGATAGTGTTCATAGTATCTATATAATTTAAGCACGTATTTTTAAAATTATATTTTATATTATAATATTTGACAGCTAAAGAGTATTTAATAGGAAAAACTGTACTTCCTCTGGTACAAACGGTTCATTTGTTATTAAATATATTTTTTATTATTTTTATGTTATAGGCAGTTAAATTAATCTTTTTTATTAATTTTTCTTAATTAAAAAAATCCTCAAAAACAATATAATATTATCCAGGTAAAAACTGTAGCCTATCTGTAAAACTGTAAAAGTCTGGAAGGATTGTTTCTTTCTTGAACCGCTAGGCGCAGCACCTCCTTCGCTCACAAACACGTGATTTAAAGTTGAAAAATATCACTTAATATTTTAGCAAACCAAAATTTTAAGGGATTGATGAATTATTTCGCGTTAATATTTTGAAGAAAGAGATGAAAATTTTTAAAAAATTCGAATTAGTGTAGTAACATTTCCATTAATGATATAAGAATGAATTTGATAACGCGTTGGTAAAAAACGGATAAATTTTCCTGCATTTGACACATTCCGTTTAATACAGGAAAAATTAATT
Source organism: Nezara viridula (assembly GCA_928085145.1). Taxonomy (NCBI): domain Eukaryota; kingdom Metazoa; phylum Arthropoda; class Insecta; order Hemiptera; family Pentatomidae; genus Nezara; species Nezara viridula. The sequence goes on from OV725078.1 coordinate 38,963,291, forward strand.
TAAATCATATAGTGAAAGTGTTTTTTTTTTATATATACTTAATAGTTTTTATACGGCATTGGTCATTACGAAAATGTCTTCGGAATTAATTTGATATTTTATTTCTGGATGGTTTAGGGAAAAAAAAATTAAAAATGTGAGTAATCTAACGTAAACTTGGTTATTTTAAAATTCATTAAATAAATTGTATATTAATAAATATTGTTTAAGTTTCTCTTTTGAAAATACTATTGTAATGTTGGTGACAATTCAGAGATTAGAAAGCATCAAAATGATATCTAATTTCAAATAAAAAATTCTAATAATTACAAAGCAATAATTTATTGATGATCCGAATTTTTATACATAAATCTCTTGAAAATTTACATTCATAATATAATTCAATACAATATAATAGTTAAATAAACATTTTAAGACCACTGTCAACTTTATATTACTATTTTTTTTGGAGTATTTTCTGCTAAAATAAGATAGAAGTTTCTATTTTCTTATATATTATTGGTTATAAAAAAAAATATAATGAAATATTACTTGAAATATACTACATAAAAATTAATTTGTATATATTATTTCTTCTTAATTTTTTGAGAAGTCTGATATAATTTTATTTAAAGGTAGCAAAAGTAAAATATTCCAATACAGCTTTATCTCCTCACTATCAAACTTGCTATTAAAAAACTCTATTCAATTATATTATATACACATCAGTTATCATCAAAGAGAAACAAAAACATTATTAATAATTTTATGTTTTGCATAAATCTGCTTGTTCTGTTTGTTATATTTGCACGAAAAAAATAATAAAAAATGGTAAGTATATAGCCGGTAACCACAGACACACGCCTTAGGTATGTGATTTTTCGAAAATATTTCAACAAAAATTAAGCGCCTATTGTGTTTTAGGGTAATATATACTTAAATATACGAAAACATTTGGTCGTTCTATCAATTAATAGAAACCCATCTTCTATTATTTGAAGAAAACATATAATATATATATACATATAGAAGTATGTTGATATGAGCTAAAAAATTAAAACTCTATTATCTAAGGAATAATTATATGGTTAAAATATAAGACAAAGAGAAAAATTATAATAATTACATATAAAATCATTTTTCCTCTTAAAAAGAAGTATTTCATTGCGATTTATCAATGGGAGTTATCATAAAAACTAAACTTTATCCGGCTTGAATTTACACAACCTTAATACAATTTCGTAAATTAAAAACAACAATAATGTTATTTCCATCTTACCATATATATCTAGGATATAGATATATTAGAATGTATACCTAGTAATACTGAAAATTAATGTAAAACGAAAGGGGTAATGTTTGAAAAGAGATAGGTGTTTCGAAAATATTCTTTTAAAAAGTCCCTTATTTAATAAAACTATCGGTGAAAACAAATACAACGTTCTGGTTTTTTGGTTTTAGTTTCTTGTACATCAATGGAATCGCAGAGGCGAACTAATAGTACCGGTATTGGGAACGTGATGACAGTATTCTCGTCTCTTCTGGGCCATTGGTGTGGAAAGCATGACGGATTGTAGAAGTCCGATCCAAGGATTTAGATCTATTCCAAGAATCATCATTCGGCGGAACAGGCATAGTCTCGGCAAAGAAAATTGTTGCTTTGTTATTCATATTGTTTGTTAGACAAAAAAAAAGACGTAATGGATGACATTAGAGATATGACAACAAAGAATGGAAAGTAAATTCAATCCTTATAAATAAAACCACGTCTGAGAAAACTGATACATAAGTACTGACATAAGGAGAATACGCTTGAAAGAAGATCTCGAAGAAGAACAAGACAAAGAATCCTTGTTCAAGAGGTGACAATTACATAGTACCAACATAATGGAAGTTGAAGAATGGATTATTTTTTACTGTTTTTTTTTTTTTTTTTTGTTTTTTTTTAGGTAATTATAGGAGTCAGAAATTTATCTCAGTTTCATAAGAGTATAATTAAGGGATGTCAATCGATAGTCCATATTATCAAAATATCCTTTTTTGAAAAATATCCTTATTTCCTTTCCGATATTCGATATTTTAGTTTTAAAATTATTGTTTATTTAATGAAATTTACAACTGTATACAAATACAACTAGTAAATATGCGCAAATTATAAATAATGACATTTACAGCCTTGAAGAGATACTAACCAGTGGTAGCACTCCCTAAATAATTTTAAGTAAGAAGATCACGTGGTCATCTCCTTTTCAGACGCCTAGGAGGATTATCAGGGATCGAGGAAGAAGCAAAAGTGTAAACAAGCGGATTTGGATGGGACTGAAGTTTATCATGAAAGGATAGATATCTGGCTCGAGCTAAATCAGCGACATATGGTACATTAAGGTCTTTATGAATAGTTTTATTTGTGACAAAGTATGGAGCATTAAGGATTTTACGGAGGATTTTGGATTGTAAGGATTGGATACGATAGGAATTCGATGGTTTGGTGGAGCTCCAATTTTAAAATTAAAATTAAAACTATCATTTTCGGAAAGCGCTAAGAATTATGTATGGATCTGTTCGTAAGAAAAAAAAATATACTCCTCTAACTTGTTTCATAGATAATGTAGTGTGTAGTAGAGGAAAATATCAATATTTCGATAATATCAATTATCGGTGGACATCTATAATTACAGTTGAATAGCGCGCGTGGGACACTTCTCACTCAGTAAACTCTTCTTCTTCGTCTTCCTCTTCGTGCCATTACTAGCGTCGAGGAGCATCAATCCAATGCAGCCATGCCTCTCAGTTCCTACTAAGCCGTCTCATTTCCTGCAGGATTTTGTCTCTCATCCCTCCTATCCGCTGCATATACTCCTGATAAGAAATTCTGGAGCGGCCCCTCGATCTCCTTCCAGTGGGTCGAGATTTCAGAATCTCCTCATCCATCCGAAAACGGGGCCAAACCACTTCAACTGTCGGTTTCTAGAGTAGGTGATTTCAGTGTTGAAATACAGAACTGTGAATAAAGGTATAAATTTTGCCAATAGAAACATCACTAAAATTAATAATAAAGAAAGTTGAAATTGGAGTTAGTCATTCTGTCAACTGAAAGGCTCATACATGCATGCCTCGAGAGATTTTAAAGTATATCTGAATATTTAACTTATAAATGATTATGGACTGTAGGACTATTAGTTATTAAACTGCTATTTTGCATTTGTAAAGTTTACTAAAATGAAATTACGAGATTTTCATTGTCTGCCATGGAAAGATCATAAGTTGTCACAATAATTGTAAGTGGATAATGTTGGGATTTAACAAAAGGAAAATTCATCAAATTATTCACTAATTTAATTTTCTAACAGGATACTTAATGATTTTTCGAATTAAACGCCCGATATATACATAATTATTTAAATATAATATTATATCTAGAGTTATTAAACTACAGTAAATGTATTTAAGGTTATAAAAATATCCATGAAATATTTTTATATTTCACTTCTTCTTTCACACAAGTACAATGAAATAGTATTTTAGAAAATGTCATTGACTGTAGTAATGTCCTTAGCTCCGCCACCTCCAGATCCTCTCTTATGCGTTCATTCCTGGCGCGGTCCCTCCAGCAGATCACCGCAGAAACTTTATCTGGGCTGCTGTCACACGGATAACTTGCTTGTCCAGCATAATCCAGCTTTCGAATCCATACGTGAGGGTTGGGAGGTATACCGACTTGTATATGTGTCTTTTTGGTTTTCTTGCCAACTTCCCTGTGCCCAACTATGCTATTGCAGATAGGTTAATAGTCCTGGATGTCCTTGAGGGCGGGGTGGCCGAATAGGCTAAAGCGTGTCCACAGCACCGCTAGTTGCCTGGCAACCGGATAACAGAGATTTGAGATGATATAAAAAGTACGAGTTCGCGTCCCGGTGCCGGAGGGGATTTTAAATTCCCCGCCCTCACCCCCCGGCCCGGGAAAATCCCGTATAGCCTAAAAGGCGAGGTAGGGAAGAACAAAAAAAAAAAAAAAAAAAAAAAAAAAAAAAAAAAAAAAAAAAAAAAAAAAAAAAAAAAAAAGTCCTGGATGTCCTATTCGCTACTTCTGGGTCAAACTTCACGCGTGTTGCTGTTAATTGTTCCCAAATAGGTGAATTATTGCGCAACTTCAAGTACCTTCCAGTTATATATCAGCTGAATGTCCTCTTGTTCATCTCTTGATATGACTAGGACTTTGCTTTTGGAACTACTAATAATCATACCTTTGTAGTAAACTTAATATTCCCAAATTTGTTAGAATCATATCCTCAATCAAGGCCACGAACTGTCAAAGAAATCTACGTAGGATGTAGATAAATTAGCATTTCGTTTATTGCGATCTATGGATTGAATGGAAAATTAATTTTACTAAGGAGAGTAGAATAATCAATATTTCAATTAATTATTTTAGAGGAAAATAGCATATTTTTTAATTCGCCTATGTGCTAGACAATCAATATTTATATTGATATTCATATATCCAAAATGTTTATAATATAAATGAAAATATCGATTATCGATATTTCAAGTCGATATTTTGATGCTATCGATTGTTATACGCCGATATTAATATGGATGGCAATAGCAATATTGGGCGTTCGATATCCCATCCCTGTCGATCTTTTTATCTAAAAGAAATCTGAGCCAGATATTCAAACAGTATGTTATATTTTAAAATTATAATGCCAGTTATAACATCAACTATTAAATGTAAGCATATCTAAAAAACAATTAGGAACAAAGAAAAGTTTTATAAGGATTATTGTTACTGTTGTTAAAAAAAATAATAAATAAGGTAGGAACACAATAAAATTGTACGGCGGTTCAACTGTGTTGAGTTGCTAAATGTATAAAGTGGATAAAGTATTAGGGGACTATCATTCAAAGTACCGAATGTTACAATTTAATCATTAATAGGTATGTATGTGTTCTTTTTATTTATTTAATTTGAGGTTATTTTATTCTTATTTATTGTATATATATTATTTTTCTGTATACTTTATTTTATTTATTTTACGTAGATTGTGAATATGATCTCAGAACACTATTATCAGAACACTATCCTTGAGACAGATTGTAATATTTTTCAATAAATAAGTTAAAAAAAAAAAAGAATTGTTATCATTTTATCCCCATTTTCTTGCTTCTCTCTTCTGTCCCTTGACTTGATAACGAATTGTCCAGAATTAATACAGGTGATGGTTGAAGATGTAATATGCAAGTGAATCGACTGCACTATATTAATATTTGAGTGTTAATTTTTTTTTTATAAAAAAGTGAAGTAACTATTAGCGTAATTATTAGTTGTGAAATAGTGAAATAAAGAAAGTAATTTATAAAATATAACAGGAATCAATAATAAGATTTGGAACTATTTATTTTACTGTCACTTCCCTCTTAAAATTTTGGAATCTGAGTTTTCAACGAAAATACACATTTTGAGGTCCCCTGAGTATAAATAACCAAGTCCCGCAGAATGGTCTGTGTTTGTGTGTGTGTGTGAACAGTCTAGCTCAAAAACGAAAAGTCGTACGAAACTGACATTACCTATTTAATATAGGTATATGACTGAGATATTACAGCAACTTTTTCCTTATAATCGGTTAACCGGAAGTGCCACTTTATATCAACTGTGAAAAACATTTTACAATTTTCTCAAAAAGGCTCCAACGATTTTAATTAAACTCGGTGTATCATTGTATAATTAAGTGGTCATTAATATCATTTAGGTCTTATCGCCATTGATGCCACTTTATAAGGCTTAAATGCCCAATGTCAATATTTCTTCCTCTAAAGTAGCTTTAATTTGGTTTATTTAGAATAATTAAATATCTCTCATTCATAGGAGAACGAAAAAATGCTAAATATAACTTTAGTGCTAAATATAAGAGAGTTGCAAAAAAAATATAATTAATCAGAAAACTAACATTATTTTACGGAAATCACATGTTTCCAAGAAAAGTAAATGAAAATTTCTTACTAAATGTAAACTTTAAACTTTTTTTCAAGTTGAAAAAAAAAAAATTAAAATCCACCGAATCAAGGCAATGGCATTTTTTAAAATACTATTTCATTGTACTTGTGTGAACGAATAAGTGAAATACAAAAATATTTCATGGATATGTTTATAACCTTAAATATATTTATTGTAGTTTAATAACTCTAAATATGATATTATATTTAAATTATTAGGTATATATCAGCCGTTTATTTCGAAAAATCACAAATTATCCGATTAAAAAATTAAATTAGTGAATATTTTGATGAATTTTACCTTTGTGGAAACCCAACATTATCCACTTACAATTATTGTGACAACTTATGACCTATCTATGGCAAGCAATGACATAATTTCATTTTAGTAAACTTTACAATGCAAAATAACAGTTTAATAACTAATAGTCCTACAATCCATAATCATTTATAACTTAAATATTTAGATGTACTTTCTCTAGGCATATATGTATGAGCCTTTCAGTTGACAGAATGACTCCAATTTCAACATTCTTTATTAATAATTTTAGAGATGTTTCTAGAGGCAAAATCATCTACTCTGGAATCAGCATACTCACTGTCCGTATAGATATAACTTTTCCTACTAGAATATTCACTAAAATTACATTACTCAAAAATTGTGAAATTGGAGTTCTGAAAGGCTCAGAGACTGAAGTTATTTGGTTTAGAAAAGCAGATAGAGTAACTAGATTTTTATTGCCTACCTTCGATATAATAAATAGACTTTTTGTAATTTTAATCGTCATAATGATTTGTTATCTGTAAGCTATAAGCTTTAGCTCCATTTAAAATGCACTTAAAAAATTTATAATAGCGCAACATTGCCAAAAAATAATTTCTATTCAAAGTAGAGCGAAAAGTGAAAGTTGTGTGTTACGCGCACCAGATTTATTATTTGAGTTATTATAGCGAAATACTTAAACAATCACGATATGTTCTATTTTTAAATTATTACTTATTTAATCCATTTGCTAAATATAAGCATGTGTCAAGAAAATATATAAAACTTTAATCCCAAAAAGCATTGTTGTTCCTGTTTTAGGGATTTTATATTTTGTTTTCTCATTTCATTCTTCAAATTTACACGTTTATATATTTTGAAAATTTCATTTTTACCATATCTTAAAATGCAAGTATAACTATGCAAGTCGTCTGAATCACGAAACTGAAATAATAAACGTACTTCTTACAAGGTTTAGTACAGAGAAAAATTTGAATAATTTAAAAATATTATAATCGAAAGTAAAAGTTGAGTTAATATCTCCTAAAAATTATATTTTACTTTACTAATTATTAAATATAAGCTGATTAAAGGTATCGTATTAATTTATAAATGAATAACAATTTAAGGAAATTTCTTTTTCCTATAATGGAATTTTAAACCAAGAAAACTTCCAATAAATAACCCTTTCCTATCGGTACATTGTTTTTGAACGAATTCGGGTTATCTTCTTATAGCCGAGCATATGAGCTACCATAAGTTCAAACAGGACGATTACACACAAATATATTACAAAAAATGTTTCTTGATATTTGATCAATGAATCGAAATAGATTTTTTTCTTTAAATCCTCTTATCCATGGAAGAGCATATTGAAAAAAAATACCATTTTAATTTTAATCTGTATCGTTCCAATTTTAGTATATGTACAGCCGTAGACTGGAACTTAACCGACGATACGGCCAACTATGCATTCTACTAAATAGAAAATTTAAACTCTCTGTTGAAAATAAAATACTTATCTACAAGACAATACTGAAACCTAGTTGGACTTACGTACTTGAACTGTGGGGAACAGCAAAATTTTTTAACATCAAACGCATCCAATCTTTCCAATCCAAAGTCCTTCGAACAATAGTCGATGCTCCTTTCTATGTAACCAACAAAACCCTACACCATGACCTTAGTATCCCATTTGTCCTAGATTTTATCACAGCAAAATTCTCCAAATTTCACCAGAACCTTACCTATCATCCAAATCCCTTTGCACAATCCCTATCCAGCACCACCCATCCCTATAATCCTCCAAGAAGGTTGAAACGACAGTGGCCCCGCGACCTTTTATAGTTTGTAAATATTGGAGTTCTGGCAATAACCAAATTCTCACGACATGAGTGTATGTGGATAAACCACTCTTGCTCAATCTCCACTGGGCTTAGCCCTAGTGACACGGTTGAGAGAAAAGATCTCCTGGAATCATGCTTTTCCCTTCACAGTTGGAGGGACAAGTCTGGCTCGGAGTTCTCTAGCCAGATTGTAAATAGTGTATATAGGTATGTATGTGTTCTTTTTATTTATTTATTTTTAGGTTATTTTATTCTTATTTATTGTATATTTATATTATTTTTCTGTATAATTTATTTTATTTATTGTACATAGAGTGTGAATGTGATCTCTGAACACTATTATAAATGTTCTTTGAGACAGTTTGTAATATTTTTCTATAAATAAGTTTTAAAAAAATAAAATTAAATTAATCTAATACAAAAAATATTGTTATTTTTTAAGATAAAAAAAATCAGTGTTAATCATACCTGATGATCGATTTCTAGTGGTTAGGTAACTGAAGATGACATAAGGCGGGACATGGGCATTAGCCCCCGATAGCTCCCACCTGTTTCCACCACATAACTGTTGATCCATCTTCCCGTTTTCTTCAAGAAATAATTACCTACGTTTTATACAATTGCTAGGTGCTTCGAATCGTCCCATGGGAAAAAAATATTGGATAAACTTTTCTTTTTTCTGTTGAAATTTACAGCTGTAAATAAAAGGACAATGTCATGGACAGACATGTTGAGATACCTTCCAATTGTAGCACTTCCTAAATAGCTCTGAGTAAGAAGATCCTGATGTCATCTTTTCAAACGCCTAGGAGGATTATCAGGAATCGAAGAAGATGAATCTGCAGTTTATCGTGAATGGATAGATATCTGGATCGGGTAAACTTATTGAGAAATAGGACATTAAGGGCATCTTCGTGAATGTTTATTTGTGACAAAATATGGAACATTAACGGTTTCGGATCATAAATATTAGATAGAATAGGAATTCGATGGTTTGGTAGAGCATCAAAGCTCAACTCTATATTTCCACGTAGGCCTAATTATAGTCATATAAATGAGTCTTTTGTTATTAATCGAAAACTTTTAGCATATCGTGTTCTGGGCTCAAAAATCGAAAAATACGTCATGTATTTACGGAATTACTCAACAGAATAACGTGGTTCTTACACTCAACATGCATCATGCCTTTTCATCGGAAACGATTTTTAGCATTTTTATTACTGAGGTGGTTTCTGTATTCACCGATTCATATGTACAGATAGAGTCATAGACGGATTTACGGGGAGGCTTTCGGGCTGAAGCCCCTCCCCCCCCCCCAAAATGGTAAAATATAACCATGTTTTGCAGAAAAAAATATTAAAAACTACCTCTTAAAGTATTCTTGTTCCTGTCATTACATTTAATATGACTTAAGAACCACTTATACACCATTTCCTATAGGTAGTTAATTTCTTTCTTTTTTTTTCAAATTAATTATCGTTATATGTATATGAAAAAAAAATCGGTCGGGCTGAAGCCACTCGCCCCAAATTAAATCCTGGATCCGCTAGTGGATAGAGTAATGAATGTTTTTCCTCTTAATATGTTAAAAATTAATTGTTAATTAGCAGTGATTAACGTATGTAGATAATTTTATAATGTTTTGGCGACTTTTTTTTTCGTGAAAGAGTGCGTTGGTTCTTGACATATTTTCTGGGTAAGTTTGTGACACAAATAAATTATTTTTTTCCTTTTTCTTTTAGAGACCCAGAAAACGCTCGAAGAAGAAAGTTGATTCTTACACAAATGTTTATGCCTTATTATAAGCAATTAAATTGTTCTATAATGTTATATAATACAATAAAAGTGAATTTAGTCCATTGTAGTGAACTTTTGAACCTGTCACTGCCCATTCCAAGTCACAATCATCCTAAGGTTGAGATCTGTTGTAACATTTTTTTTTCTAATTTGCTCCTATAAGATAGCCTTAGAAAGATTTTAGTATTTATACATACACTCTCCCCTATCTAGAATATTTTGGCACAAGCACCTTAAAATACTAAGGACAGTACAGACAAAAAAAAATGTATAATAACAAACAGAAGAGGGAGGAAAACAAATGAAAGAATTTTATTTATTGAATCGAGTAGCGTTCTGTATTCAAATAAATATATTCCTATTATGTATTCAATTTATTTCCTCGAACGCCGAGCCAGTAACAATAATTGCAAGGTAGCACGGTAACGGAGATAAAATACTCAACGGAATCTGCAATTCTAAGTTATTGATGTAATTAGAGGTGAGGGGTATCTTTATGTTTATTCACTACGAAAATCCGAACGGTTTCTTTGATACACCTCCTCCCCCCCTCTCACTACTCCCCCCCCCCTCTTCGCCCCTCTCATAAATATTGAACTCGTTACTCCAACAATCGGCGAGGGAGACAAATTAGTTATCCGATTCCCCGGTTGTCTCTGATATTGGCCCGCCAGAGGAATGCCATTGGGAGTTAGAGGGGATGGTTTCTGCCCGCATCCGGAAAATTATTAAATTAACACTCATAAATAACTTTTCGGATATTTCTTCATGGTTATATTAAGAAATTATTGTTGTTCTATAAAATAATAAAGAATAATTTTAAGTCTGTAATACTTAGCTTTTGCACATAACAAGACATTATTTAATAACATAAACTTCATAATATATTTTTTCATCTTAATGTCACTTATCGTCGTGAACCAATGATTCCACTTCTACAGTTTCCTTTAGCAATACTCCACTTATGTTGAGCAAATCCGCTACCTAGGACTCCATCTGGACAAACGACTAACTTGGAATCCTCATACAAGACTGAAACGACAATAAAACGCTCGACGTTTCCGATTACTTCAGCACTTACTAGACAAACGCTCTAAACTTCCAATTAATTACCAAAGACTCATATACATGACTATAATAAGACCTATTTGGACTTACGTAGTTGAGCTATGGGGCTCCACTAAACCATCGAATTCCTCTCGTATACAATCCTTACAATCCAAAATCCTTCGTAAAATCCTCAATGTTCCCTACTTTGTTACAAATAAAACCATCCATAATGACCTTAATGTTTCAGATCTGGCCCAATCCAGATACCTGTCCTTCCATAATAAATTTCAGAATCATCCCAACCCTATCGTTTCTAATCTTGCTTCCCCTTCAATTCCTGATAACACTTCGAGGCGTCTGAAAAGATGATGGCCCCGTGATCTCCTAATGTAGACATATTATTAGAGTGCTACCATTGGTTAGTTACTCAGCAACTGTTTTCACGTCATTATATCCATATGTTCAAATTTACTAAATATATGTCTTTAATACAGTTGTAATTATCATTAAGAAATAATAAATAAAAATAATGTCAAGTATGATCTAAACTATATATGAGCCTTTTAGTTGACAGAATGCTCAAATTTCAACATTTTTGAGTAATTTCATTTTAGCAATACTAGCAGGAAAATTTATATGTGTACAGACTGTGAGTAAGTGGATTCCAGTGTAGGTGATTACAGTGTTGAAATATGAAACTGTAAAATTTCCTCTTATATTATTTAAAGTTTATAATTTATTTAAGGAAGAGTTTGTGTTATTTTAGGTATAAAGCATGAAACTTTTCTCTTCAGCATATGACGAAAAATAAACAAAAAAAAAATTAGTTCGTGAAGTAATGTTGTTTTTTTTATTACCTCGAGGGCGTTAAATAAAATTAAGTAATCAGTATTATTTTTAATAATAAGTATTAGTTGATAATAAGTCTTAGTTTTAAGTATTAATTTCAAGTCAGTATAACAGCCAACATATGAGAGAGAAAAACAAAAGACAGTTTTCAGAGAGATGGCAGAACCTCGCGAGTGTAGATGCACGCTAAGGATTTTTGTGTGTGAAATAATTTAGTTTTATGGTGTACACCAGATTTTTCTTTTCCTCTCCAGAACCTGTGTTTACCAGCGACGAGTGCCGCATGATTTTTCAAGTTGGTGAAAGAACATTTTCACAGCTTGACTGGGGAGACACTGATGACGCTAGCTGGAGTAAGTTCCCGCTTCCTTAGATAACTCAATGTGCCAATTGGACAAAGTTCGGCATTGAGATTTTGTAAATATGTATATATAAGTTTTTATTTCCTATCTATTTTTTTCAAGTATTTGTAATTGGTTTATTGTATAGTCTAAGTTAATGTTTAGTTCTATAATAATTTTATATTATTTTTTTTAGATAATTAAAGTTAATTGTATTTTCTTTGTTTTCTTATAAATCTAATTTCTCGTTCATAATTTTCATTTCCTTTAGCAGTTATTTAAATCAATAGAAATAAGTAAATTCATCATTAGTATTAATAATAGCCAGTTTTATTTTCATATTTTTCTTCAGTTTGTTTTCACTTTTTATGTATATATTATATATATTTTTTTTTTTTTTATAGTAATTACAAGGAATTGTAAAACGCTACTCGAGGGATTAGGGAAAATGAATATTAACGGAGTAAGAAGGTTCGATAGTTTTTTGAGGTTAATTAACATATGTTTTTAAACCCATAGGTTCCGAGCTCGTACCAAATCTTTTTTTTAAATTAAATTAATTTTTTTTTTTTTTTATGTTTATGGTTTTCGCTATTTTCCAAATCCTACAAATTAAAAAGGCCTGTTAGGTAGTTAGTAATATTTAAATGACTCTTCATAATTTTTCTTTTTGCGAACCCTACCTTCTCCACTGAGCATCCGGCAAGATTGTTGAGGAAACAATTTTTTTCTAAATTAAGGACCGTAACAAGCATATATGTCGACATATTCTGTCCAACGTTTCGGACTCTTTGTCCATCTTCAGAGAATTACTATTAGAATATCATGTTATTAATAATTGTTACAATTTTTTTCTATATTTACATATATTTGTCCAAAAGTATTTACAATTTATTTTTTATTTACCTTATTAATGTTTTTTCTTCATTCCCTGCTTGTTATTAACATTTGTATTTTGAAAGAATAGTAAAAAATAGAATAGAAAATGACAAATGTTAATAACATTCAGGAAATGAAGGTAAAACATTAATAAGGTAAATAAAAAATAAATTGTAAATACTTTTAAACAAATATGTGTAAATATAGAAAACACCGATACAAATACCGATCCTTTTTGAGTACCAAATAATTTAATTACTGCTTCAGTTGATGTCAAACGATTGGTTGAATTACTGATTGAATTTCCAATTGTGACTCAATTTGAGTAAAATACTTGGTTTTCGGTACTCAGAGTAACATTTGCCAATCTCTGCTTTCAACCGACTGACCGAAGTTGTGTGTTCAGGTGAGGTTTATATAGAATTTAAAATGGTTACTATCTTTAAGTCCTTCAGTCAAATGAAATGGTCGGTAGCTCTTAGTCTCTTATCACATGTTTAGGTTTTAAACATTTCTATTTATGGTATATACTTCTACGAATTAAACTTCTATTGAAAATGTAAACGGAGGAGGATAGCTCAATGATCACTTGGACACTTTGGACAGTATAGAAAACAGTTTTGATATTTTTTTATAAATTAAAAATATATACAAAACAAGGTTCATCTTAACCAAACAAATAGATCTTCAGCGGGTACAGTAATGAATAGAGACCTTCGTGCAGAAAAAACCTTAAAAAGTGCAAAATCGTACAGTAAAAAAAAAAAAAATGTAAAGCTTTTTAATTAACACCTTAAATGCTTGTATAATTTATTATATTAATAATATGTCTATATTAGAAGATCACGGAGCCATTTTCTATTCAGACGCCTCGGAGGGTTATCAGGAATTGAATAGGAAGCAAGGTTAAAAACAAGAGGGTTAGGATGGTTATGGAGTTAATTATAGAAGGATAGATATCTGGATTGGGCCTGAATTAGAAATCTGAGAACATTTTTAACAAAGTAAGGAGCATTAAGGATTTTACGAAGGATTTTGGATTGTAAGGATTGGATACGAGAGGAATTTGAAGGTTTGGTGGAGCCCCATAGCTCAACCCCGTAAGTCCAAATAGGCCTTATTATAGTCATGTATATGAGTCTTTTGTAATTAATTGGAAGGTTAGAGCGTTTGTCTAGTAAGTGTTGAAGTAGTCGGAAACGTCGAGCGGTTTCTTGTTTAAGTCTGGTATGAGGATTCCAAAATTAAATGCAACATTAAAAATTTAATTTCTTTAGAATTTCTTGATGATTGTTTATTTCACAAGAAATGTTCGTTTTCGTCGGTGTTTCCTCCAAAACTCATAATCTACGCATTTCTCGAAGAAATTTATTATAAACAATTTGAAAGAGCATTAAGTACCTCTAAGTACCTCATGTAGACATGTTAATATGTGAGAAGTTTAAGCGGCTGTTAAAGCGCACGGAAATGTTTCGATCATGTTAAAAAACAATAACAATTAAAAGCTATATATTATTATTTATAAAGAAAAATAGAATTAAATGGAAGCTGACTTTTTTTTTTTTATGCCACTAAACTGTATAAAGAAATATATACAAAAAGAAGTGTTTTAAGTTAATTTTGACTTTATGTTCATGTTTATAATACTTATGTTAGCAAAAGTATGACAGATTGATCCAACTTTTTTTTTCTTCTACGCACCGTTTGGGAATTATAGATGGAAAACCAAAATAACAAATAAAAATTAAGTTTTATATTTCACGAAATTTCTCCTGAATCAACTCGATTCCGAACTTTTGTTTTTACATGTTTGCTGCACCCATATACGTATATATATACACACACACACACACAAACACACACACTCACACACACACTAGTTGTCCTACAAGTAGCGATATACATATATATATGTTTATGTTATACAAGATGCTATAGCAGACCTCAAGAGCAACAAAAAAGTTTACATAAATAATGATCCGATTTAAGCAGAAAAGTAGGAAATTTAAGTTTTGTGTTTTTTTAAGGAAGTCGTGTTTTTGTTGAATAGGGAGCGATAAATAAAAATATATTTAATTTAAGTAATTAAAAATTACTTCACAGTAAAGTAGACGAAATTAATTTAAAACGAAAATAGAGTTTGTTTTTATCAAAACTATTTAAAGGGGACTTTCGAGGAAATAGTGATTTTTCTGATATTTATCCTCAGAGATGATGAAACTGTGGTTTTTATCAGGATGTCAAAGGTTACCTCAACTTAATTAATACGAAATTAAATGTAAAAGAAGATGTTTTTTTAATGTTGGGTAACAGTAGTCGAGGCGAAGAGTGAACAAAAAAATCGGGAATAATCCGTAAATTTTTGTAAAACAGACTTTATCTTAGTTTAGCCACTTAAAAGTCCCCTTCAAGTGTTTTTTAAAGGGGACTTTTGAGAGGATAAAAGAAGGTAACATAATTGTTTAAAATAATTATTAATTATTCGCTGTCCTAGAGACAGATTGTAATATTGTTCAATAAATAAGTTTAAAAAAAAAAAATTATTCGTGATTTTTTTTTAACACCCTTCAATTCTACTACACCTATCCCAATTTAAAAAAACTTCCTTATTCAATAAGCTTCAAGACCGTAGTAATTAAATTGAGGTTTATTAAGAAATAAGTTGAGATTCGTCTCGAATTATATTTAAAAAATGAGGTCTTTTGATATCTAGTATATTATTACCAAGATAACCAAATTCTTTTTTTTGTTTCTTACTAAAGGTTATCTCAACTTAATTAATACGAAATCAAATAAAAAAAAAAAATGTTTTCTTTTTAATGTTGGGTAAGAGTAGTTAAGGTGAAGAGTGATAAAAAAAATCGCGAATAATCCGTGACTTTATGAAAAAACCTTAAAAAGTGCAAAATCGTACAGTAAAAAAAAAAAAAAATGTAAAGCTTTTTAATTAACACCTTAAATGCTTGTATAATTTATTATATTAATAATATGTCTATATTAGAAGATCACGGAGCCATTTTCTATTCAGACGCCTCGGAGGGTTATCAGGAATTGAATAGGAAGCAAGGTTAAAAACAAGAGGGTTAGGATGGTTATGGAGTTAATTATAGAAGGATAGATATCTGGATTGGGCCTGAATTAGAAATCTGAGAACATTTTTAACAAAGTAAGGAGCATTAAGGATTTTCCGAAGGATTTTGGATTGTAAGGATTGAATACGATAGGAATTCGATGGCTTAGTGGAGCCCCAGAGCTCAACTCCGTAAGTCCAAATAGGTCTTATTGTAGTCATGTATATGAGTCTTTTGTAATTGACTGGGAGGTTAGAGCGTTTATCTAGTAAGTGCTGGAGTAGTCGGAAACGTCGAGCTGTTTCTTGTCGTTTCAGTCTGGTATGAGGATTCCAAGTTAGACGTTTGTCTAAGTGGAGTCCAAGGTATCGAATTTGTTCAACAGGAATAAGCGGGGTATTATTAAAGGATACTGTAGGACAAGAGGACATAGGTTTACGACGAAGGGTAAAGGTGATTTGATGGGATTTATTGGAATTTATTTTTATTCTCCAGTTTTGACACCATTCTTCAAGGTTTGTGATGTGTGATTGAAGGGTTTGGGATGCAATTGTTGGGTCGTTATTAACTGATAGGACACATGTATCATCGGCGTACGTGGTAATGACTGTGTTAGGATGGGTTGGGTCTACGTATCCTGAAACTAAAACTTCAAATTTTGAGAAGCGTTAAGTTTTTTAATTTTTTATTCGATTACGATTGTGCATTATTAAAAACAATAAACCAAAAGGTCAAACTTGTCAGAAATTGTCCATTACCATCCCCTTAATAACAGATAAAAAGTCCCAAAGATTTCCACATCGGGTTTTGAAAGGAGAAATTGAAGACACTGATAACTCTTAGTTTTTTTATATAAAGTTAAAGGGTTTTTCGTAAAGATTGTTCTGTGCAATATTTAAGTACTTTAAAACCACTATAAAAAACGGTGTTATACGTTTTTTGATACAATTAATGGTTACGATGATATTTATTAGTTTATTATAATATTTCCAATTTTAGGTAATATTTCTCCAAACCATATAAATGTTATTTGTAACATCTGATATAATTTTGAAGCTGATTTCGTTTTTTAAATATTTTTGATCGTTCGGATTATTCTTAATAGTTTCTTTGTGTGGATGATGCTAAAAAGTCGTTGTCAACATTTATTAGAACCGGCTCTATCATAGTATTTTACACACTCAATTTGAGATTTCTTGAGTGTTTTTGGGAATTCAATACCTTTGAAAGGGCGAAGAAGGCTCCGAATTGCTCAATATAAAGTCAAAATTAACTTGAAATGATGTATTTTTTTTTTATATATTTCTTAATACAGTTATAACAAGTGACATGAAGAAATTTTTTACACATATAAAGAATATTAATTTGGAAGAAAAAGAAAGAAACTAACTACCTATATGAAATGGGGTTTAAGTGATTCTTGAAGTCCTTTTAAACATAATTGCACGAAAAATAATGCTTTTAGAGATAATTTGTTTATATTTGTGTTATAAGGTATGGTATATCCTACCATTTTGGGGTGAGGAAGGAATTCAACACGAAAGCACCCCGCATTTCCGCCTGTGCGGATTTTTTATGATGATTTTCGGAGATTATCACTCTAACTTAATGAGTTGAATTGTATGACAAAACTAAACATTCGAAACGAGACAGAATCACATCACCTGGAATCAGTTTCGCAAGATAGTATTTGGATTCCCAGGTGACTCTTCAAGAGGCCTCCATGAAAAAAACAAAACAGATGGCAGAGGTATAGAGTGATGAAATGAGCTGTGATCTGGTGACAGATGGAGAAGAAGGATTTAACAGTTCCAGGGAAAGTGATATTCCGGAAGCTGTTCCAAGTCACGGCAACAGATGTCAGCTCAGACAAAGCAAGCACACAATGCCCTCATATTACAGCTCCTAGGCAAGGACCTATTAGTATAGCATATTATCTACTGTTTTCACTTTAGTACATCTGTAACAACGGGTATTTTTTTTTCTTCTTATATATATATAAAGGAGACCTGTTACTATGAAAGGTGATGTTTAGACGACATTGTGTAAGGAAGCCTTGATTCCTTCCTAACACTCTTCCGGAGAATGGAGAAAAAAAAAAGAATAAACCTGATGTTCCTTTCAGAAATCTAGTAATTGAAAGGTATTATTCCAGGTGGGAGGATATAGGCGATTATAGAAACATTGGCTTGGTCTACACCCACTCCCACGGTACAAAACCGTAGCACTGATAGTTTCGATTCCATAATTGCCTGTAAGGGCAATGACTAGCACAGATCCGTCCAACTGTTCCCCAGCCTAGCTATTTATTTTCCTTAATATTCCATAAGTTTTTTACTATTTAAATTTATTTTATTGTTTTTTTAATTAATAATAATTTTGAATTAGTGATTTATTAAATAGATATTTTACATAATTTATATTCTAGTGCTCTCGCGTTCATATTCCAATACTTAATTTGTAGATAGATCAACCTAAAAAAAAAAAAAAAGAATATATAATTATTTCTTGGAACAGATACAAATTTGTTCCTTGCATCAATCAAGTAACATTGATTCTTAGAAGTGATTAATAAATATTAATATCCAATTAATTATTCAAGGTTATTTGAATTAATTAATACATTGTTAGCTGTTATGTAAAAATAATCCGTTATATTAACGGAAACAGCATACCTTCTACAGCATTTCCACGAATATTTAATAGAGAAAACATTTTTCTTTTTACTGAAATTTACATCTGTATTACATGAAAAATACAACAAGTAAATGTGACATTGGTAAGATCGCATGTACAACATGAAAGGAAACTACCCATTGAACTCAAATTAAAGTTCAATATTAGAAGGTCCCGAAGCCATATTCTTTTCAGACGCCTCGGAGGGTTATCTAGAATAGAAAAGGAAGCAAGATTGGAAACAAGAGGGTTCGGATGGTTCAGAAGTTTATTATGGAAGGATGTGTATCTGGATTGGACTAAATCGGAAACATATGGATGATTTTATTTGTGACAAAGTAAGGTAAATTGAGGAGTTTCGGATTGTAGGGATTGAATACGAGAGGAATTCGATGGTCTAGTAGAGTCCTAAAGCTCGATTCCGTAATTCCAAACAGGCCTTAGGTTGAATATTTTTCAAAAAAGGTTCGGGGATCTATTTACAGAAAGAAATATTTACAGAATTAATACTATTTACAATCAAAAGAAATGAAATAAAAGGAAAAAGTGAGATTTTAAACATAATTACTATATACAATTAAAGATAAATTGGAAGATGCTTAAGATAATAAACATAATAAAAATAACAAAAAAAGATAGTTATTCTATATACAATAGTATGGCATGCCACATATAAACTTCAAGAAAGATAGTCAAGATATAAGATATAAGAGCACATGCTACATGCTAATAAAATTAATAATTAGTCACAGGAAATAAAATAGAGAAGAGTTCTATTTTTTTTTTCAATGCTTCCTTAATCTTGGTTACAAGTCTTATGTAAGTAATTGGAAGTAGTCGAAAACGTCGAGCGGTTTCTTGTCGTTTCAGTCTGGTATGAGGATTCCAAGTGAGTCGTTTGTCCCGGTAAAGTCCTAGGTATCGGATTTGTTCAACAGGGATAAGTAGAGTATTGTTAAAGGATACAATAGGACAAAAAGTCATAGGTTTGCGACGAAGCATAAAAGTAATTTTATGGGATTTATTGGAGTTTATTTTAATCCTTCAGTTTTGGCAACATTCTTCAAGACTTGCGATGAGTGATTGGAGAGTTTGAAATGCAATAGATGGATCGTTGTTAACTGATAGGATACACGTGTCATCGGCATAGGTGGTGACGGCAGTGTTGGGATGGGTTGGAATGTCAGCTGTACAAACTGTGTAAAGGATAGGACCTAATATACTACCTTGAGGAAAACCAGCAAACTGAGAAAAAAGAGATGAATAGGCATTCTTGTGATTTACTTTGAAGTATCTATCACTAAGGTAGGAACGGATAATGAGGAAGAACTGGGACCTTTAAATCAACAAGGAAGTTTATTATTTACATTTAAAGTCCAACCATTCCATCACTGGGCTCCCTGTCCATAACTGGTGCGTTCACCCTACCTCCTCCAGTATTCACAAGATAATAAAATAAAAATTAAACAATAATGCTTGTAGGGATAATTTTTTTTAATTTTCCCTTGTCAAGTAAGCATGTAAGCACATTTAGTAACTGATATATAATTATAATTTATAATTATAATTATAAATAAGAGTTATAATTTTAAAACAGTACATATTTTGATTGTTCAAGTATTTATCTCAGATCACTGAAAGAAACAAAAATGGTCAATGAAAAAAAAAAATCATTTCAATCCAAACCCATTTCCTCTCCAATAAATTTACAATCAAAAGAAATGAAATAAAAGGAAAAAGGGATAATTTAAACATAATTACTATATACAATTAAAGATAAATTGGAAGATACTTAAGATAATAACAAAAAAAGATATTTATTTTATATACAATAGTATGCCATGCCACATATAAACATCAAGAAACCATAGTCAAGATATAAGAGCACATGCATTAATTAGATTTATAAGGAAAAAAAACACATTAAACTTTAATTATCAAAGAAAATATTATGGAACTAAACATTAACCTACAACAATACCAATATTTTTATTATACATATATTATTAATTATGCATTTTTCTTAGAGTGCCTCACTTTTCGACAGGCCTCCACCCAAACACAAAGGTTGGCCGAGCCCACTATGTCATAGGTTTACATTGAAGTATTTTTTATGTGGAGAGTTAAAATACAATTACAAAAAATCCGGATCTCACTACATTATATCGGATCTGTTTTTTCGTCGAATTTTAGGCACCACGGCTATTCATTTTACAATATTATTGGCGATATTTCATATTGCTCATAATATCACTCTTCCCGGTGGACCGGCATGCTCCTGGCAATCCTTCCGGCGGGCCATACCTCATCGCAATGGCTACCAATTAACCTGGCTCCAGCTGTACCGCGACGTCGTCAGTCCCCAGGACCTTTCAGCATTCTTCCTCCGCAGAATGAAGCTCCGAAGAACATAAGAAAAGAGAATCCACATCTTCTTCAAGTTATGTCATATTCAATTTTTAAACAGATATATGGTCTCTTCACGAATCCAACATGAACCCTTTTCTGTTTCAGAATTGTTGTAGAAATTAATTACTGGTTTATAATTAACGTCAGATCGCCGAGACAGAGCGCATGATATAGTATTCCGAGCCTTGGTCTGTATTATACAATCTGTATAATACAATGGCAACATACGTCTTTTTATCTTCCTTTTTTATAAATTAATTTTTTTTTGTATGAAAGAATACCGCGCAAAATGTATTGTTCTGTACATCAGTCAATTTAACTCAAACCCAAATTTAAACCATATTTGACTAAAAAGCCCAACATTTGAATAGCCTTTATCAAGATTTTCCAATGCTGAAGTCGGCATTCTATTACACAGTTTGTTACTGTTTTTAATTTAGAAAAAATGTTTCCGCAACGAACTTGCAAGATGCTCGGTAGGGAACACACACACAAAAAAAAAGAAAAATAATGAAGTCAATTAAATATTACTGATTAAAAAAAAAAGATACTGACTACCTATATTAAATAGTGTTTAAGTGATTCTTTAAGTCCTATTAAATGTAAATACACGAATAATAATACTTTAAGCGATAATTTTTTATCGTAAAACATATTTACATGTTATCATTTTTTTAGAAGGGGGGGCCTCAGCCCCAAAGCTCCCCTTCCCCTTAGATCCGCCTGTGCTTATTAGTCAAAGTAGCATTTGCCAATTTTTGCAATACTTGCCTTTGGAGCCTAAATATGCATAAACATTTTGGCCAAATATATAACAAAAAAAGATTCAGAATGATTTGTTTTATATAGATTTCAACCCAAATTTAAAAAAACAAAAAACATATGCATTAATATAAAAATAATGGTTTATTTATAACCATATGCTTTTTCCCACTCATAAATACGGATTGGTCCACTTATTTACGTCTTCCCACGCAAAATACAATATAATAGTTTTTAAAATAATTTCAATGATTGGAATTCGTTGCGTCATGTTATCTTTATTAGGATTAGGAGTATTTAGTTGGTCATTTATAAATGTCGATCGAGTCCTATGATAGAGATCTGGGTTTAATAAAAGCACAGTTTCATTATCACTTTAGATGATCAAATATTAGTTTTGGTTTAAATTTTTTTTTTATTGAAATTTATATTTATTGTGATAGATCCTAGCTAGTAGCAAAAAAAGAAATCAAAACTATGAAATAATTAATTGCGGTCACATTTGCTGAAAATTCGTGTAGGTAACAGTTTATCAAATCACATAGTTTTTAATACAAGTTAACGTTAATATTCTAGTTAATATTGACGTAAAGCTTACTAAATGAGGAAGTTTCTCTGGAAATTTGTCGCATATTTAGTTTAGTTATGGAGGTATCTGTAGTATAATTGAAGGATAGTTAAAAAAAAATCGCTAATAATTCATGATTTAAAAACAATCAACATAATTTAGCTTAGGTTTTCCGCTCATAAGTACTCGGTTTTAACAATGACAAACTCTACTTTAATGTGATCTTTTTTTCTAGTTTACTGTAAACCACTAGCGGATTCAGAATTTCATTTCGGGGGCTACAGCCCGAAAGATTTTTTTTTCTTAAATATTACGATAATTACATTGGAAAAAAAGAAAAAACTAACCAACTATAGGAAGTGGTGTTTGAGTGATTCTTGATGTCCTATTAAATGTAATTACACGAACAATGATACCTTTAGAGATAATCTTTTTATATTTTTTTCATAAGACATGGTAATATTTTACCATTTTGGGGGGGGGGGGGGGAAGGTAGTTTCAGCCCGAAAGCCCTCCCCCCGTAGATCCGCATGTGCTGTAAAGCAATTGTTAATTATTAAATTTATTTTTTTTTTAGTTATCGCTTTCTGTTCATAAAAATAAGTGGTATGCCTAAAAAAAAAAAAACATAAAGGAAGGAGATGGTCCGGGGTGGCGGTCATAAATAGGCTAAATAGTGGTAAAACTATTTTATTAAAAGCCAACGTTTCGACCCGACTTTGCAGGTCTTCTTCAGGGCTAGAACGGACGAGATACAAAATATAGAGAATTGTGGATGTTACATAATATTTAGATTATAAACGAAAAATTATAAACAATGTGTAATATATAATATATGCAAATGTGAATATACTTCTACAGATCTACAGGAGAGATTGAAAGAAAAGGAAAAAGGATATAATATGAAATGATTCTTTTAAATCTATTTATTGGATAATAATGCAATCAGCCACTGCTGGAGGGCTATAAGTATTAGGGCTAAGAGTTCTCATTCATAGAATATATACACATAATAGAGAAATAAATATAAATATAAAAAGTAAATAAATAGTACCGATGAATAAAGTAAATAAAAGAAAAAAAAGTAAACAAATAACATAAAATAGGAACTTCTAAACACAATCATACCTAATATAAAATAATAGACATAAAGGACAACCTCAACAACAATAAAAAACATAAAACCTAAATTTCCTACTTTCATGTGGAAAATCGGACCATTGTTTATATAAACTTTTTGTAGCTCTTGAGGTCTGATACAACGGCTTTAAATATTTCTCTCTGCTTACGGGACACCCTGCAAATCCTGATTATTTTTCATCCTCAGTACGTCAAAAGATTCAGAATGAATTGTTTCGTAAAGATATTTACGTATAGTTAAAAAAAAAATCTGGTGCGCGCAACACACAACTTTCACTTACCGATCTACTTTGAATAGAAATTCTTTTCTGGCAATGCTGGGCTATTAGAAAATTTTTTTAAGTGCATTTTAAACGGAGCTAAAGCTTAAAGCTAACAGATAGCAAGTCATTAAGACCATTATAATTACAAAATGTCTATTTAGTATATGGAAGACAGGCAATAAAAATCAATTCACTATATCTGATTTTATAAACCACGGAATGACTAACTCCAATTTCAACATTTTTGACTGATGTCATTTTAGTGATATTTTTAGTTGAATAAAGGATATAATATGAAATAATAGACATGAAGGACAACCTCAACAACAATCAAAAAACATAAAACTTAAATTTCCTACTTTCATGTGGAAAATCCATTGTTTATATTAACTTTTTGTAGCTCTTGAGGTCTGATACAACGCCTTTAAATATTTCTCTCTGCTTACGGGACATCCTGCAAATCCTGATTATTTTTTAACCTCAGTACGTCAAAAGATTCAGAATGGCTTGTTTCATAAAGAGGTTTACGTATAGTTAAAAAAAAAAATCTGGTGCGCGCAACACACAACTTTCACTTACCGATCTACTTTGAATAGAAATTCTTTTCTGGCAATGCTGGGCTATTAGACAATTTTTTTAAGTGCATTTTAAACGGAGCTAAAGCTTAAAGCTTACAGATAGCAAGTCATTAAGACCATTATAATTACAAAATGTCTATTTAATATATGGAAGACAGGCAATAAAAATCAATTCACTATATCTGATTTTATAAACCACAGAATGACTAACTCCAATTTCAACATTTTTGACTGATGTCATTTTAGTGATATTTTTAGTTGAAAAAAGGATATAATATGAAATAATAGACATGAAGGACAACCTCAACAACAATCAAAAAACATAACATCTAAATTTCCTACTTTCATGTGGAAAATCCATTGTTTATATTAACTTTTTGTAGCTCTTGAGGTCTGATACAACGCCATTAAATATTTCTCTCTGCTTACGGGACACTCTGCAAATCCTGATTATTTTTTAACCACAGTACGTCAAAATATTCAGAATGACTTGTTTCATATAGATATTTAAAAAAAAAAGTATTAAAAAAATAATAATTTTGGACCTTACAGATAACTTTGGCGAGGGAGAGACGCATAAACTATTCCGACTGTCAAATAGCGAGGACCGGACTGAAGGTATATTAAAATTTCACTGGGGTCGCGTTGAGCTCTCATGCGGAAAAAGCCGCAGCGCGCGGACGGATAAGTTTTTGCCGGGAGACAGAGGCCGTAGATCCTGACGACAATAGGCGGCTAATAAAGCGGCGATAGGAAGAGTAGATTATCCGCAGCGGAGGGACTAAACAGATTATTTACCTGGAGCTGGCGCCAGCGCTGGCCATTAGCACGTCTCATTGGCAGGACACAAAGCAGTCCCTCCCGCCACCGCTCTCTCCCGCTTCCTCCGCCCGGTACTTCTCTTAACCAACTTATCGCGAAACTTCCAATTGGATTGACACACATTTCCATGATCTACCCATTATTTTACTTTACCTTACCCTTAAACAGGAGAGACTTGGTACGGTTGTGACAATTTTCATTTAATCGTCCTCAATTCTGTCAGTATACCAATTAGATAGTGTTGGAGCCAGGGATATTTCAAAATTTTTTTTTTTTTTTTTTTATTGATAAATATTACAATCTGTCTCGATAAAGGACATTTATAATAGAGTTCTGAGAGCACATTCACACCATATTTACAAATTAAAAAAAAATAAAAAAATAAAAAAATAAGCTAACTTCAAATAATATATAAAGCTACAAAAGAACAAAATAAAATATCATAGTGAGAAAGAAAAAAAAAGTAATGAAAATAAACATCTTAGACGCAGGCATACCTATTACACTATTTACAGTCGGACATAGGAACTCCGAACCATACTTATCCCCCCACACGTGGAGGGAAAGCAAGGCTTCAGGAAATCCCTGCGCTTCTTCCTCAACCATTTCACTGGCATTGAAAGCCAGCGGAGATTGAGTAAGGGCGCTACAACCACGGACACTCATGACTCATGAGTGAAGAATCTGGCCATTGCCAGAACTCCAGTATATACATATTACAAAAGGTCACGGGGCCACTGCCGTTTCAGCCTGCGAGGAGGATTGTAGGGATGAGTGGTGCTAGATAGGGATTGTGCTACGGGATTAGGGTGATGGGTAAGGTTCTGATGAAATTTGGAGAATTTGTCTGGGATAAGATCAAGAATAAATGGAATATTAAGGTCATTGTGCAGGGTTTTATTAGAGACATAGAAGGGAGCATCGACTATTGTACGGAGGACTTTGGACTGGAAGGATTGAATGCGTTTGATGTTAGAAAATTTGGTTGTCCCCCACAGTTCTAGTCCGTAGGTCCACATGAGTTTTAATATTGTCTTGTAGATCAGTAGTTTGTTTTCAATAGAAAGTTTAGATTTTCTATTAAATAGTCTATGTAGCTGGTCATAACGTCGTTTAAGTCTTTTCAGTCTAGTATGCGGATTCCACGTTAGTCGTCTGTCTAGGAGAAAACCAAGGTACCGGACTGTGTCGCAGAAGGGAAGCTGGATGGTATTAAAGTAAACTGGTGGA
The DNA here is from genome assembly GCA_928085145.1 of Nezara viridula. Lineage (NCBI taxonomy): Eukaryota > Metazoa > Arthropoda > Insecta > Hemiptera > Pentatomidae > Nezara > Nezara viridula. The sequence goes on from OV725078.1 coordinate 38,989,808, forward strand.
CAGGAATTACGACGAAGGGTGAAGGTTATATGTTTACATTTGGATTCATTGACTTTGATGCGCCATTTCTTGCACCAGTGTTCAATCAAGGATAGGTGCCGTTGCAGGTTTCTGGACGCTGTTTCAGGATCTGAGTTAGAAGATAGGATCGCAGTGTCATCAGCGAAAGTTGCCAGGAGTGTATCGGGATGGACGGGAATGTCAGCGGTATAGATGATGTAAAGGATGGGACCCAAGACGCGGCCTTGAGGAACTCCAGCCTCAATTGAATAACAGTCGGAAAATTCTGTACCACAGCGAACTCGAAAGGAGCGGTCGGAGAGGTAGGATTGGAGTATTAGGTATAAGGACTGTGGTAGATGGGATTTGAGCTTGAAGAGCAGTCCGGCGTGCCACACCCGATCAAAAGCCTGCGCTATGTCCAGAAATGCACTCGAGCAAAACTGCTTGTTTTCTAGGGCTGAGGATATGTGGTCAACAACTCGGAGTCCTTGTTGGACGGTAGAATGTTGGGAACGGAAATTTCAAAATTAAAATACAAACCTTTCCCCGGCGAGTTTCCTCAATGGTGGGGAAATACGAGCAAAATGAAATGGTGCGAAAGTGGTAAAAAAATGTAGTGAAAATGAGACCTGTAAAAGAAGAAAAAAAAATGCATGCACAAGAAAATTTAAAAAAAATAAAAATATTTAAATAAATCAAAAAATGGAAAATAAATATAAATTCCCCTTTTGAATGTTTATAATATTTATTATGGTGGAAAAAAGATATATAAAAATGTTGAAAACAGAATAAAAGAAGAGTATTAAAATGTACTGAAATTAAGATACAATAAGGAAAAGAATAGTTGGGGTGATCAGTCAAATAAGAAGGCAAAAATAAATGATAATATTTATTTTGACATTTTGACTTTACAATATCTCAATTTTCTATCTAACTATTCTATTCGTAATATCTTAATTTTACTATTTATTTTCATTTCTTATATAACTTCATATTCCTTTTTTTCTGTTTTACATTTTATTTTAAAAATTCTCATTTTAATACTTATTTCACCTTTTTTGATTATGTTTACTTCATCATTTCACACTTTGTAACAGTTATTATTATTTATCTCTCAGTTGTTACTATTGTCATTATTCTAACAACTTCATTTTACTTTAATTTTTTTTTTTACCTCCACTACCTATGTTTCTCATACCTTGTTCTCTGGTTCTTTTCTTAGCCCTGATGAAGCCCTGAACTTCAGGTCGAAACGTCGGCAAATGTCAAAATAAATATTATCATTTATCTCTGCCTTCTTATTTGACTGATCACCCCTATTCTTCTCTTCATTATTCATGCCAGTCAACCATTTACCCACAACTATAAGATACAATATTCAGATAAAATAAAAACAAATTAAACATTAGGAAATATAAGTAAAATCAACTTTTAAAACTATAAATAAAACAAGAGAAAACCATAACTGTTCAAAAGAATAAAACTAATTTATTGGGCGAAACAAAATTAAATTAACGTTTAAATGTCTTGGTGATGGTGCGAGTGAAAAAAAAAGTTGGAGGTTCTGCTTACAACCAGGTTACCTTATGCAGCTAATGACAACAGCAGTCGATGGTGGAGGAATCGATATGCATATCGATCCTGATCGATGACACAGCTGGAATCTTCAAATGGCGCTAGGCTGGCGCAGGTGAGATGAGATGAGAGGAGACGAGCCTGGGGCTGCTGAAAGTGGTGGGGGTAGACGTCGAACACGAACAGCATCTCGCTCCAGACTGACTTTCCGGCAGTATTATCGCATTATTTTGATGTCTTAATCTCTAAGACTGGATATTACTGCTGGGGTGGAGCGTATACAAATGCGATAATACATTGCGAATAAACCCAAATATATAAGCAATATACATTTCTCGGACTCTATCCCTCTTTTTTTTTTTTACCAAAAAAAAGTAAATAAACATTTCTTTATTAACATTTAAAAAGAGGTGAATGGTGAGAAAAAAATAATAAAGATATGAACGTATGCGGCGTTAACAGATAGGATAAAGGTGTTTTTATTAGTCTTTGTCTTGCACTTTTCAAGGCCGCCTAACTGTTGCAAGACCAAGACCAGAACTGGTTAAAAAAATCGATTTTTTGAATAAAAATTAAGGCAAAATAGTTACTAATACTTGACAATCTTAGTTACGATATGTAAATAATTGGTATAACCAATATAATTTTGCATTTAACTCCTCTAGTTTTTCATTCGGGCTTAGTTAGGTTTCTCCTGTATAAAAAATTACAGTAGTATCTCTATAGTAATAAGCTAATAAGTAACTGTAAGACCGCTGCGAGACTCTTGCGCAAGACCATGACCAAGACTCGTCTCAGTCTAGCATTTGGGCAACACAAGTTAGCTGTAGAAGCTGGCAAATCGGAAATAGCCGAGAGTACACGACTTATCCCGATCTCTTATCATTTTAATCAAGGCTTGAAATAAATTTTAACTTTTATTTTCAATCAGTTTTGGTATGACTGAAATCTTTATTTTCAATTTGTTTTGTTTTTTTTTCCTTTTGTTGTTTAGGAACTAACACCTTTTCCCTCTCAACTTTACGAGAGTAAATTTTTTCTCCTAAATATTAATACCCAACACGAATCCAAGTCTACTGAAAGTATTTGTGATTAGAGGCTTTCAGCTATTCGATTTAAATTTTGCTGGTAAATCAATAAAATTCTTCATCCCTCAAATGGTCAGGTCCGGAATTAAAAGTAATATAGAGCTATATTATACCTCTATATTACTTTTAATTCCCGTTCCATTGTTCTCCCTTTCTCCTTTAGTTAATCATCAAATTGTCGATGATTAACATTTGTCCGTTTCGTATTACTATTAGCAATGAGAGGCCTTTAATTATTTCTAATGAGCATAATTAAAAAGACTTTAGAGGAAGTAATTTTGAAAATTCGACATTTAATCCCTTTCAGGCTATTACGATGAGATTAATACCTGCATGATATTAGATACCATTTACTTCTACATCGATATGACGAGTTTAATTACAATCGTTAGAGCCGTTTTTTATTAAATTGTAAAAAATATTTAAAATCTATCACATAAAGTACAATTTTTGTTGAGTCAATTTTGGCAAAAAAAATAAAAAATAAAAAAATGTAGTTAAATTCCAGATGCATATGTAAATTGAGTACTAATTTCGGTGTCGAACGTAATTTTTTTTTTTAGATATCTGTTCATATGCACTCGGAAATTTCTGCAAGACTGGGTTATTTGGATTCAGAGTATCTTGAAAAGTGTATTTCCATTGAAAACGTGAATCAGATTTTTTTCACGATCGCAATAATTCCCTTAATTACAAGTTACTTGACATATGGGAAAATAAAAGTAAAATATGGATAAATATAGACTATGAAGAACTATATCACTAGAGAGGAAAAATTATAGACATATTCCAATGTTTAAAAACATAAATATTGTCATTAAATGTTAATTTTTTGGGAGGGGGCGGTGGGGAGGTATAGAAGTGCCAAAATTAAACTTGTCCCTCCTGACAAAATCCGAGTTCCGGCCCTGTATGACTCGAGAGTTAATATTGAACTATAAGACACAAAAAAAGTTTTATTATGTTTTAATTCATACGATATTTTTTTAATGTTTGTTCATCTTTAATGGGGCCCGCTGTAGAGTGCGATTCATTAAACTGGCTTGTGAAGCCATTTGGATTGGCCAGGCTTGCCTTTAATCCTGGAATACACATTTCCATTCTTCATATATTTCATTGTCTGTTATTATAAAGCTCTTCAAAAATTTTTAGTCATTAGCCATAGTGGCATCAAGGTGGAGCGGGGGAATCATGTACCCTCCCTCCAAATTGATTTGAAATAAACTAAAACATTAATAGAAGGTCAATACAAAATTAACGCTGATAAAATTTGAAATATGATTGATAATATATCTGTTTTCACTATAGTTTCCGAAATAACCTTCCTAAACTAATCCTTATGTGGAAAAAAAAAAATCTTACCCCATGTTTTTTACCGTATTTGACTAGCTAATTCTCTATTGCTTCTTTCTACGATTAAGTTGTGGGGAAGAAAGTTTATAATAATTAAATTTTCTTCAAGAATATATATTGTTTTACTGGGTTATCTCTAACACTTCAAGAGTCAGATCAATTATAACTTTGTATGTCAATTCCGAGAATATGCATAAAAAATGAATTATTATATTGCTCTTTCTATGTAAATAAATCTATATGTATATGTGTATATATATATATATATATATATATATATATATATATATATACATATATGCACTAACGTTTATTACTAAAATTTCTTTCTGCTAATTCTCGGAATCGACATATAAAGTTATAATTGATCAAACTTTTGTACTGTTAGAGATAAACTAGTAAAATAATATATTATCTCGAAGGAAATTTGATTATTACAAACTTTCTTCCCCACAACTTAATCGTAGAAAGAAGAAATCAAGAGTTAGCTAGTCAAATAAAGTAAAAAATTGAGGTAAAATTCTTTTTTTTTTCCACATTAGCGATCGTTGAGGACGGATATCCCGGAAACTAAGCGAGATAGGGAAATAAATATATTATCAATCATATTGCAAATTTTATTAGCTTTAATTTGGTATAGAACGTATTTGTCGATGCGATAGATCATTTTCCTGACATAAGCGAAAACTCGAGAAACATTAATAAATACGAGGCATTTTTTTTTTCTTTAATTAGATATAGTTGAGGACAAATATCTCGGAAACTAAACGATGTAGAGAAAAAAGAAAGACATAGAATCAATCATATTGCAAATTTTATTTGCTTTAATTTTGTGTAGGAACGTTTTTGTGAACGTTCGATGCGGTACATCATTTTCCTGATTTAAGCGAAAAGTGACCTTCTAAGCACCTCCTTCCCCCCCCCCTCCTGCTCATAACTGGCTCACCTAGGAGTGGGGACTTTTAGTATGTTTACCTCCTTACTAATCCAAACAATGTTCCGAAGTCAAAAATTGTATCCCGCTACTAAACCATTTCCTTCTATAATCATTCATTGACTGGATAGATAGGTATTATGGCTCAATGTGTAAATTCGTAGCATACAGTGCATCTCAGTCCCAAACTCAGGGAGGTGATTGTAGACGAAATTTCCTCCAAAAAATTGCATTTGATATATTGCCCGATTTCGACCGGAAAAGTCCATTTTTTTCTTTTCTTAAGGTTAGCATTGCCATATTACCATATTTTTTTTTTAATAAATTGCATTTCTATAATGAATTTACTAATACGGATGTCAGGTCAAAAGAAAAAGAAGGAATTAGAACTTTGTAATAATCTCTAGGTTGTTATCTTTGCTGAAAATACAGATATTCTGGATTGACATGATACCAATTCACATATTTTTTCTCATAAATAGAGGTGAATCTCAACTTATAAAACAAACCTTCGATAAATTTATATGCAATTAAAGATAATTAAACAAGGAAATTTTCATAAAAGTGGGGTATATGTAAGATGATAAAAAAATATCTGGAATAATCCATGATTTAATGAAAAACACAACTTAGCTTAGTTCATCCCCTTTAAATGGTTTTGACAAAGACAAACTCTACTTGTATTTGAAGTAAAGTTTGTCTAGTTTACTATGAAGCAATTTTTAATTACCTGAATCAAATAATTTTTTGGGTTATCGCTTTCTATAAAAGAAAAAAACCAGACCACCTTAAGAGAAGACAAAATTGGAATCCGTTTTGTCCAATTGGACTCCTTTTCCGTTCGAAATCGGCTTATACATTAAATAAAATTTTTTTTTGGAAATTTGTCTAGAATCAGCTCCCATATTTTCGCTATTGAGACTGAGACACCCGTATATGAATTTTCGTTTAAATGCAAGATAAAAAACAAATTAAAAAAATATATATATACGAGTATATATATAAACAATAAAATAAATGAATAATAGTAATAAAAAGGAAAAGATACATTAAAAAATGATTATTTTTTTTCATTTTTATTGTTTTTTTAATATTTTTTTATTACAATTATTTATTTATTGTTTTTTTATTTACTTATTATTTTATTATATTTGATTATTTATTATTTTTTTTATAAAAACACTTTTTTAATCTCACAGTTTTATTAAAATTTTAAAACATTTTTACATTTAAAAATGTTTTTTAACGTTTCGGTTCCAAGAGCCATTTTCAAACAATTTTTTTCTTAAAATATATCCTTATATAGAATACTACTCAATGATAGTACTTGTTTTATTATATATAAAATGCTTTGTTTTATTTTTATTTTTCCTCCAAAAATCCACAGGATTTCTCTTCTTTTTCTCATTTTATCAAAATATAAAAATAAAAAAACTTTTATAAAAAAAAATAAAAAAACACTATTTCATTTTATAAAACTGTTTTCGGGACAATATTTATTCATTATCGAAAAACATGACAAAAATCAAAATTAAAAAAAGAAGAAATAAACAACTTCTTACCTTAGTTTCATTTCACTCTTGATCATCCTTATTTCATCTGCACTGAGCTGTGTCTAGACTATTAAAAAATCTCACAAAAAATATAAATAACCTAAAGAAGGTTGTTTATCATACTTATTATTTTATTTATATTTATTTTAATTTATATTTTAGGTTATATATATATATATATGGTAGGAATTTACATATAAAGTTATAACAGCTATTGCTTTTTATTGTGGTAAATTTTGTAATTATTCTAAAATAAAGATAACACTTAACATAGTTCTTAAGAGTGATATGATCCACAACAATAATTTGAATCCATTCGTTCCCGTTCTCATGTTAGAAGCTAATATTCTATAGGTTTCCTGGTTAAACTGTTATTTTTGTCTTGTCATTGGGTGATTTATTAAATCCATGTTTTGAATATTCGTTAATTTTTTTTTTTTTTGTCTCCGCTTGAACCTTCTACGCATATTATTATATACAGTGAATGAGCTATCGACGGTGGCCCTGACAGGCGTTAAGTACTGGGATAGGCGCCAGGAGGAAGCCTCAAGTAATCCGTGGATCCGCCGCATGTGTGCAAGGATGTGAAGATAGGCGCATGTTGATATATAATTAGAGATGGTGGCAATGGCCCGGCCCGGCGCCAACGTTTTTGCCCCCCCTAATTATTTCTCTCCCCCCCCCCTAATTACCAGCTGCCTGTGAATAAATCAAATACATTCCTTCTATACACAGTTCCTTAGTCCCTCAAATGGCCCGGATCATCGGGGCCGTCTCCACGGATGAGAAGACTCTCACTCACCATTAACCGCATATTTCACGGTTACCAGAGAACCATATAGTTCCTTTTGACTACTGCTAAGGGATGTGCCCTCAGGTATTCGTGAGGCGTTGCACGTTGGAGGATAATGATCTTAGAAATGGACTAAATTAAGAATGCGATCCACACTACATAAATTATAAATATTCGGGCTTAAGGGGTATAGAGGGATAAAAGGGATAAGGACGATTAATTAATAAGAAAATATATGTTTATTCAATTTTTTTATTATTATTTCTTAATGATATTTACAACTGTATTAAATAAATAAATCTTGTAAATTTGAACATAATGGATATAATGACATGAAAACACTTGCTGAGTAACTACCGAATGGTAGCACTCTAATGATATGTCTACATTAGGAGATCACGGGGCCATCTTCTTTTCAGACGCCTCGGAGTCTTATCAGGAATTAAAGAGGAAGCAAGGTTAGAAACGAGAGGGTTGGGATGATTCTGCAGTTTATTATGGAAGGATAGGTATCTGGATTGGGTCAGATCTAAATCAAAATAAACATTAAGATCATTATGGATGGTTTTATTTGTAACAAAGTAGGGAGCATTGAGGATTATACGAAGGATTTTGGATTGTAAGGATGACGAGAGGAATTCGATGGTTTCGTGGAGCCCCATAGCTCAACTCCGTAAGTCCAAATAGGTCTTATTATAGTCAACTATATGAGTCTTTTGTAATGAATTGGAAGTTTAGAGCGTTTGTCTAGTAAGTGCTAAAGTAATCGGAAACGTCGAGCGGTTTCTTTTCGTTTCAGTCTAGTATTTTATTAAATTTAAAATAAATAGAATAATCGTATCGTAATCACTGCTTGTATCCCATTCTCTTTCAAACTCAGTCATAATTGATAATGAGATATTCTTGTTAATTAAGTAAGACGTTCACCAGTGTTTTTTTTTCTTTTGGTTGAAGAGATTTCCAATGTCTTCGTTTATGTACTGCGCCCCCCCCCCCTTCCCCAACTAAGAGTCTGCGCCTTTCTTTTTTTTTTTTTTTTTTTTTTATTTGTTGGCAAAATTGAATGAAAAAATGTTTAAATTTTAAACAAAGCTGTAGTAAACTATGTTTTAATGGTTGAAGTAACAAGATTTGTTATTACACAAAAAGTATTTTACAGAGGAATTTAAATACATCTAAATACAAACAACATTAAAAAAAATTAAACCTCAGGTAAATACCCAAATCCAAACATTGAAAAATCAATTTGTCTTTCTTAATTAAACTACTGATTTACTGATTATTGATAAAAAAGATAAAACATTATCTGCTGTTATTTGATTACAAATATATGATAATTATTACTGAAATAATCATACTAATAACAAGTAATACATTTTAAATCATAGATACTTCCTCAATTCTTAAAATGAGGTTGATATTTTTTTTTCTACTCAAGATGCTACAATAAGCCATCATTTTGTATAATGTGGGCATCAAAATATATATATAGTTGTAAATATTTTCTAGTACAGACATAACCTAATTGTTATTCAACTTTAAATACAAGAAAAAATGACGTGTATTAATTATATATATATTCAAAACTCCCCCAGTCATATGTATTGCTGTACTTCCGATACAAATGAAAATTATTAAATTTAAGGCTAACATTTTTTTTTCTTCAAATTAGTGTGATAAATACAGAAGATTTGGCCGCGGCGGTGAGCAGTTTCAGCGAAATATACAAGCATCAACGGTTGGCAGTTTGGAATGCCGGTCGCTGCCGTGGGCAGTACCAGCATAATAGTACCTTACAAAGGAGAACACTCATTTTTTTGTATGTTACTCAAATGAGCCCCTTCATTCACGAGAACTGTAACGATGATAATGAGACAATCATAACTTGTTTTCGACAAACTCTTCGCTCTTGTCATTGATGGCAGGGATATCCAATTAAAGGGTGTGCAGTTTTAAAGCGAACCACTGCGATTTGTTAGAAATCATTGTTACTTTTTTGAATTGGAATAACGTGATGAGGAGATTCCGCCTGCGCTAAGGGTGGAAAAGAAAGGAAAAAAGGGATTTTTTCCCCCGCGGTAGGACCACACAAGGAGGGAAACGAGCTAAATTAAAAGATTTAATATCATCTATGAGGGATAGCGGTCGAAGGAAGGAGCGGGGATATTTATTAGTTGTCATCCGGAAAGGGGAGACAGGATATTGGATAGGTGCCTTTGCCAGCCATCGTCGAAGCCGTTTTTTACTAAAAACGGATTCCCCCGATTCCTCATTTCTTTTATTTAATATCGACCGCGCACGTAGCAGGCTTATAAAGTGAGGCGTTTTCTGCCTTTTCATCTATGGCGGTTAGCGCATTCCGAGGACCTCAGGGTACACGCGTTTTTTTTTTTCAATAGCCAGCATATATTGCCGTAACCGGGAAAAAAAACTACAGAAACATCAACATCGGAACTCCCTGGTTAGTGGTTCGATGAAATATTTACATGACCAATCCGTCATGTAATTAATTATTGTATAATTTTTGCAAGTTCTTTATTTATTTATTTATTGACAGATATTACAACTTTACAACAAATAAGAAATATTTGCATATGCATAATAAAAATAATGATAAAACTTAACAATAATAATAAAAATCTGATGGTTCCATGCCAATACTACCAATTGCTGTTGGCGCCCGATCAGTCTTAACGTAAGCCTCCCAACTTCGCTTCGGTCTACCAACGGACATTTAGCATTCGGCACAGCGTATATTAACTCATTAGGAATTATTTCTTTAGTAAGCCTAACAATTATACATGGGAATTTTATTTACCACTATGTAATTAGCTCAATTATATTAACCGGATGAAGTACACGCATTTCGGAGGACTCATACTTCGATCGGAATATTCTACGCAATTCTTAGTTTTTAAACCTTAAGACGTTGCTCATTCCTTAACGCAAGCGGCCACATTTTGCATCCGTGAAGAATAGTTGGAAGGGTAATGGTTTGGTAAATTCTAATTTGTATGACTAAATTTCGTATTTTTTAAACTAAAGATATCTGAGTAAGGCGTTAAATCCTACGTCGCACCCTCCAGGCTTGACGCTTTCACTGACGCTTGACTAGGAGGGAGGAACTTCCAAGAAATTTCCACCGATCATCCCCACATCGGCCCCACATTTTTTATACGCAGTGATGAGAGCCATGCGAGGGGAATGCATATGCATACCTCATTTAAATACATATAGGTTTAACCAAGAGGTTTGATTCCGATACCACCAATCGCCCTCCACGTATCTCCTTCTCCACTGGCCTCCTTCTATAACCAAATCAGCAAGGTCTGGATTGGGTATCTGGTTCAGGTATCGAAGGTCCCAATCCTCTAACTTGCTTCACTACCTATCCCTCGGAACTTTTACTATTAGCTCAGACCTAATTACCTTTTAAGTGATTTGTTCGTCACCTGGCCCCACGTTATTTATATGTCCCTTTTTAACCATCCCAACGTTATTAACTAAATTCTACTTCATCATATCAATTCGTCACCGCTTAGGATTAATGGATCGAGGATTTAATTTTGGGGGGCTTCAGCCCGAAAGCTTTCTTTTCATATATATATAACGATAATTAATTTGAAAAAAAGAAGAAACTATCTACCTATATGATATATGGTGTTTAAGTGATTCCTGAAGTCCTATTAAACGTAATTACACGAACAATAATACTTAGTTATTAACATTTTTTCTATAAAACATGGTTATATTTTACCATTTTGGGGAGGGGGTGGGGAGGCTTCAGCCCAAAAAGCCCTCCCCCCCCCTGTAGATCCGCCTGTGCCGCATAGCGTCGTCACATTGGTGACTAATGACTCTCCATTAAGACGCATGCACATCTTCCGATTCAATCAGTTACGTATGTATGATTTTGGCGCGAGGCAGTGGAGTTTTTAGGCCTTCTACATTTCTTCATTCCAAAAGATAGATAAAAAGTCAGTAAAGCTATGGTCTTCATTAAATTGGCCACTTTGCAGAAAGGAAGTTGTTATAGCTAGACTGAGAATAGGCCACATAAACTTGACTCATTCTTATTTCATTAGCAAAGAGCCACCACCACCAAAATACCAACACTATATTAATAATAAACTCTATCAGTCACATCTCGCAAGAATGTCCTTTTTACAGCTCAATTTTAACTAGCTCAGGATCCAATATATCAAACATTCTAAAAAATGATGAAGATTCCAGAATTTGAAATCTATAATTATTCTGTCCACAAAAACATGTAATAATTAGTATGTTAGATTTCTAATTTAAAAATCATGCCAGATTTTTTTTTTTTTTTTTATTACAGACCATATAGATCTTTTGCCGCTTTAACAAGCCTGATCCATCTCTGCCTGTCTTGGTCTGTTTCTCTCTGATTTATAAAAAATTTATATCGATCTTTGATGTTTATTTATTCGATTAAACATAATGATAACTCACTGAGTGATACGGTATTACATAAATAACAATAATTAAGTTGTGAAAAAAAAAATGTTGTTCAGAAAATAAAAATCACCTTTTGTAAACAAAGTAATATGTATGTATTCGTTATTAATGTACACATTTCTTAATGTAATTTTTCTGAAATCGCTTTAATTGTGCACGCGGTTACTGTGAGTAACTGTTTCCACCTGTGAAATTCATCTTTAGTGGCCACGTTATCGGTTGACACTTGAGTAATTAGAAAAAATTCTTATATTAAAACTAAATTCTTCCAGCTCCATGTATTGAGGCTGTTTTTTAGTCCGTGGTACAGACCCCTTTTATCAAATTATTAACATCCGTCTGAAACTTCGTAAATAACTTCATCTCATCGTAACCTACACATATTTTATTCACGGAAATTCTCGGAATTGGGGTGTTTTCAATCTGGAAGGGGACAAACTTTGTCTATTTATTTGGGAACTAAAAATTCGTAAATACACATTTGCTTTCCATCTGAATCATAAGATAATATGAGCACAAAATCGATAAAAAAGGCGGCCTTAAAAAACATTGAGCCATTTGGCGTGACCTACACCTCCAAATTGTTAAAATAACGAGGTTATATAGGACAAACGGCCCAATATTATTGTAGGCCGTCTTTTTGATCGCTTTTGTGATCAAATTATCTTAAGATTCAGGTGGAAAGCAAATGTTTTTAGTACCTAATAAAATAGATAAAGTTTACCCCCTCCAGATTGAAAACGCCCCAATTCCAAGAGTTTTCGTAAATAGTTGTAGGTTACGATAAGCTGAAACTATTTACGAAGTTTCTGGCGGATGTTAATAATTCGATAAAAAGGGGTCTGTACCACGGACTATTTATATATTAAAAAAAATTTCTGATTTAAAAAGGTATTAATAAAAATTATTACTATTGTTAATTGTAAAACTTTTGTTGAAAAATAATTATTAGGATATGATTTTTATCACTTATGATTATAAATAAAAATTGCTTTTGATCGGATTTTATTTTTATATTGTTATTTATCGATTCCAAACCCTGGAAGATACAATAAAGTTCAATAAAAATAAGAAATTTGCTGAAAACAAACATTTTATTTATTTATTTAAGGTAGAGTCAAACATAAATTAAACATAGGCTCGGCGCTTAAATCCCTAAGAAGCAAATGATCAACCTTCGCTTTGTTCAAATTCTGCATTTGTTATTTCAGTACTGTACTAGGTTTAATAAATATTTGACACAATCTTTAAAATAATAGGGATATAATTGACACATAACATTACTGTAATTAGGATTCATAACGATACATTCTATATTGTAACGAAGATTAAGAAACCACTGGAAACAAAACAAACTCTACTCTCTTTTGTTTCCTGAGTAAGATGACTAATTGATATTTTAGGATGTGCATGTACTCTTACATCTTATTGTATCTTGACTATCTTTGGATGTGGCATGCCATAATATTGTATATAGAATAAGTATCTTTTTTTTGTCATTTTTATTATCTTAAATATCTTCCTATTTATCTTTAATTGTATACAGTAATTATGTTTAAATTCCCTCTTTTTCCTTGTATTTTATTTCTTTTTATTGTACATAGTATTAATTCTGTAAATATTTCTTTCTGTAAATAGATCTGTTAACCTTTTTTGCTGCTTTATAAAAAAATATCCAACCTAACCCTTCTCACCTGAGCTAGCATGGTAGAATAAATGATTTATCATGGCCAAATCATGGGTAAGTAACTTATATTCTCTATAATTATCTCTTTAGAGATGAAAGGCTAGTAAAGCCAGGCGCCCAACAAATAAAAATTCCTATGGAAAATTATATTTATTAAAAATTATCTTATCTTTTCATTTATCCTTTTTTTGGTCATAATATTTAAACAAATGAAATCAATCGAAATAACATCTTAAATACACCTATAGTTATATGCAATATTTTCAATCATTTATTCAAGGGTAGTCAGAGCCAAGTCATTTTTTCTCCCACAAGTTGAGGGAATGGCATAACACAACGAAATCCCAGCAACTCCTTTCATCATGTGTTAATGACCCATTATTATATTTGAAAACATACAAAGTTAAAATACAAATAAAATTTAATAATGTAACATCAAATTAATAGAACTTCGTGTGGTTCATAGAATCTTAAAACAATAGACATAACATTAAAATCAGTTTATACAGCTGACATCCCAACGCATCCTAACACTGTTATTACCACGTATGCCGATGATACATATATCCTATCCGTTAATAATGACCCAACCATTGCATCCCAAACTCTTCAATCGCACATCACAAGCCTTGAAGAATGGTGTCAAAACTGGAGGATTAAAATAAATTCTAATAAATCCCATCAAATCACCTTTACCCTTCGACGTAAACCTATGACCTCATGTCCCACAGTATCCTTTAATAATACCCCACTTATCCCTATTGAACAAATCCGATACCTTGGACTTCACTTGGACAAACGTCTAACTTGGAATCCTCATACCAGACTGAAACGACAAGAAACCGCTCGACGTTTCCGACTACTCCAACACTTACTAGACAAACGCTCTAAGCTTCCAGTAAATTACAAAAGACTTATATACATGACTACAATAAGACCTATTACGGAGTTGAGCTTTGGGGCTCCACTAAGCCATCGAATTCCTCTCGTATCCAATCCTTACAATCCAAAATCCTTCGGAAAATCCTCAATGCTCCTTACTTTGTCACCAATAAAATAATCCATAATGACCTTAATGTTCCTCATGTTTCCGATTTGGCCCAATCCAGATACCAATCCTTCCATAATAAACTTCAGAACCATCCGAATCCTCTCGTCTCTAACCTTGCTTCCTCTTCTATTCCTGAAAACCCTCCGAGGCGTCTGAAAAGAAGATGGCCTCGAGATCTCTTATTGTAAATACATTTTGTTTTTAGAGTGCTACCAGTGGGTAGTTTCTCAACAAGTCATTTCATGTTTTTATTTTCTGTTATCAAATTTACTTAATGTATTTAATTTTTTAATACAGTTGTAAATATCATGAATAAATAAAAAAACATTAAAATTCAACAGAATTTAAAAACTTTTTTTTCTCACGAAAAACGTTTATAGCCCGTGTTAGTGGTGTTTATTCGATTAAGAGTTAATGGAGAGTGTTAACTACATAACAATGTATTATGAAGTGGTAATAATACCAGCATATAGGTTTTAGTGGGCAAACTTCCACCTCTTCATCTATTGGGTAATTGTTCATATAGTTGAGACAGTTTGGCCTCCCCCATATTGTCAATGGTCTTTGTTGCCTCCATCAGTGTAAATTGGAAAATGGATCTTATATAAGATCAAATTCCATTCTTGCTAGAGCAGAGAAGGGCGATGCTTCAGTAGCGCTGGATGTAGAATTAATACGGGAACTTTTCAATTTGTAAAATTTAAAAATTCTCAATTAAATTAGTTAAAATATCTGCATTTTAACACACTATATATGTATATATATGCTTGAATGCTACGATTGCCAAGGGATACTTATCACCTGTTCAGGTTTTAGAAATTAAAATATTGCTATTTATGATAGTCTTCGACGAACTAAATATCTATTGAAAATGTAAATGATGGAGAATAGCTCTTTGATCCTTTCGACACTTAGGATAATATAAAAAGAAACTTTTTGATATTTTTAATAAATAAAAAAATATATACAGTATGGCTACTGTACTTCACAGTAATAGACTTCTTTACTATTAGTAGGACATCTACAAACAGGCGGATCTACGGAGAGATGGGGCTTATGGGCTAAAGTCCTCCCCCTTCCCCCAAATAATGGTAAAACATAATTGAAAACAATATTAAAATTCTTTAAAAGTATTATTTTTCGTGTAATTACATTCACTAGAACTTCAAAAATCATTTAAACACCCTTCCACACAGATAGTTAGTTTCATTTTTTTTTCATAGTAATTATCGTTTATATGTATAAAAAGCTTCCGGGCTGAAACCCCAATAAAAAAAATTAATGCTGGATCCACTTGTAACTACATCCCAAAGTTCTTCTACATCAAACAAATTGGTCTTGAGCGGATACAATAATGGGTTAGGTGGTTTAAGTTCATGGATAGCTGGGTGTTATTCCTTAACTATTAATATTGATCCTATGGGACAAGCTAAACACTTATTGAGTAAATTGTCACTTTCACAGCCATGATAAAGTAAAAAAGTAAGTGGTAACTATAGAGAAAAATTAAATATCATTAATTTTCTTTTTTTTTTTTAATAAAATCTAAACTTATTCTGTAACATACAAATAAATAACATGGACTTAAAGCTAATTAAATCGGCAAGTTATCCTAATAATTGAAAATCTGTCAACTAGGAGGCTGATAAAAAAAAATCGCCTATAATTTATGATTTTACGAAGTACAGAAATCGTTTTAGTTTTTGCTACTTGAAAGCTCCTTTTAAGTTATTTTAACCTAGACCTATTCTATTTTTATTTGAAGAAAAAGTTGACTATCTTATAATTCTGCAACTTGGCATTAGGGACAGCGCACTAGTGATAGGCAGTTTGGCCTTTAAATGTAAATAATAAGTTTGCAGGTTAGGTTTATATCTTCCAGTCCTTTTCCAGGATGATAGGAAATGCTATTAGTCCTGGAGCCCGTGACAAAAAAGGTGTCATAATTCACACTAAGCTTTGTTCTTATAAATTGACCATATCCACAGGCCTTATGAGAAAAATGCACGTCTGCCAGCATATAGCCGCTGAAATGTAAAATGGCGGTCATGCGAAGATAGATAGAGACCCTACATAGGTTGTAAGTGTATATATAGATATATAAATCTACCAATCCTTTCAATTTATGGTATTTACAGTCTTAAGACATGAAATAATAGTCAGTTATGCCATCCATACACCTGGATTTATAATAATTTGATATGTGAAATTAAAGCTGACAAAATTTGCAATAAAAATGGTTATATTACTTTTTTTCTATATTCTATATTTTCCATGATATGAAATGAAATGAAAAAATAATTTTATTCTGGGACTACTGTCCCCTAAGAATAATAACAGAGTTACAAATTTATTTAACTTAGTCTGACATAATAAAAATACCAACTAATATATTGTTAATTGTTATTTCAATTGTGCAATGGATTGGAATTAAACATTGTATAGATGCAAGTAATTTTACATGTTAGGGGAAGTTTGAATGTAGAGTAGGTGTTGGAACAGGAGTTGTTTGAAGGAATTTGTGGATGAGGATTGACGCATGGGGGTAGGGAGTGAGTTCCATAAGGAAGCAGCACGAATGAAAAAGCAAATCTGAAGGAGGAAGTTTTATGGGAGGGAATATATAAGTCTATAGCTTCAGACCTAGTATTGAGAGAGTGGATAGAGGAGCGCAGAGTAAGGAGTTCCAGGATGTAGGGAGGTTTTTAGTTCTGAAGACTTGGAAATGGAAAACGCCAAGAAGGAATTGTCGTCGGGAAGTAGGATAAAGCCACTTCAACTCGGTGTACCATAGTGAAACATGTGAACCTCTGGGGATCCCGAAAATGAATCCTATGAAACAATTCATGAGTCTTTTTAGTCTCATTTCCAGCCTGGCAGATAGCCCTCCATACACCAAGCAGCCGTAGTCGAAGTGGGGGAATACAAGGGAGGTTACAAGGGAGGTTACAAGGAGCTGTCTGGTTTTTAGAGGAATACAATCACGAAATCTTAGGAGTTGTTTAAGGGCAGTTATGGATTTTCGGGTAATCTGATATCTGATCGGGTAATATGCATCCTCGTAATTCACTAATTTCGAAAAAAAAAATTTTTTGCATCGCATTTTTATCATTATTTGACTCACCAACTCTTTATCTTTTCATTTTACGAAAAAGTCGCAAGGCAATAAGTTGTTTATAATATTAAATTTTCATTAAGAATATATATTACTTTACTATCTTATCTTCAACCATTCAAAGGCTAGAATAATTATAATAACTTAACTGCGAAACTATATAGAATAACTTACTTTTCTCAATTTTCCTTATTACATAGCTCTTAATCTGTACATAAGACAATATATAGTTGTTTATTATGCAAGCCAAGTATACACATGCATGTTATCTTATATACAGATTAAGATAAAGTGACTTTTTCGTAAAATGAAAAGATAACGAGTTGGCGAGTCAAATAATAATAAAAATGCGATGCAAAAATATGTTCTTTCGAAATTAGTGAATTACGAGGGTGGGTATCGCGTAAACTACAGAATATAGCGAAAACACTAATATAACCATTTCTATTGCAAATTTTATCAGCTTTAATTTTACATATGACGCTTTTCTAGATAGAACGCATAGTTTCACTGATATAAATGAAAAACCGAAAAAAGTAAACTTTTTGAATCGTAAATTTAATTTTTCGACTTTAAATCCAAGGGTATGGAGTAACTGACTATTATTTCATGTCTTAAGACTGTAAATAATATAAATTGAAAGCGTTGGTAGCTTTACATATCTATAAGCCCTCTCTATATATACGCTTACAACATATGTAGGGTCTCTCTAGCGGCTATATGCTTGCAGACGTGCATTTTTTTCATCAGGCCTGTGGATATGATCAATTTATAGGGACAAAGCTCAGTATGAAATAGCCACGGGGTCCCGGACTATATCTGTTGGCAACTCTAAGAAGCAAAAATATCAGTGTTGTTTCTAAAGTAATCTCGAGATCCGTGTGTTTGAAAGGTTCCTACTAACCATATTGACAAGGATTAGTTCTACATTTATGTTCATAGCTCTTTAAATTTTAGGGGTGTTGGCATTAAAATGCCCATTTTACCATTTCAGAACCTCAAAAATTCGATTTTTGCATTGAACTTCCGTACAAATAACATTTTTAACGACTTTTGAGGAGTGTACATCACTAGTAGTGCCCATCCTCCCCAAGATCGATAACGAGAAAAAAATAAATAAATAAAATAAAATAAAAAACCTAACCCCTCCCCTCCCCTCGGAATAGATTTTATTGCCCATCTTTTCTTTAAAAATAGAGAAAGCTAAGGTATAATTGAAAAAAATCGCAAATCATATACAATTGAACTTGCAGCGATCTGTTCCATGTTTTCTCTTTGTCCCTTAGTGTGAACTTTTTATTCCGAAAATTCATAATCCGGCGAAATGTGCCCCCTCTCAAAAATTCAAAAACCCGTTAAAATATGCCCCTGCGAAAATTTCGATGAGGCAACTTGTGCTATGAAACCTCTTTCTGGGCAGCTCTGTCCATCACTAAGTCAAAAATTAGACCCAAACCAGTTATGGGCACCCGTGTCCATTACTGGCTTTCCACACTGTTTATGTAAAATTTTCATATTTCTGAGGATACTGGATCTAAAAATGATAGGAAATCAGATGGTACCCTTGTTTTTTCTCAAAAATGTCTCTAAGTAGTCATGAATATGAGATGTTCATCACTTGGCCCACCCATCTCCATTACTAGCTCCCCACACTTTTTATGTAAAATTTTCAAATTTATGGGTTTATTCAGTAAAAAAAAAGACGAGGAATCAGATGGTACCCTTGGTTTTTCCCCCTAATTGTCCATTACAGGGTCTCCACATTTTTAGTGCAAAACTGTCATATTTCTCTGTATACTGAAACCAAAAAATTTTATGGGGAATCCCATGGTATCCTTGATTTTTTTCTAAAATGTCTATAACCATTCTTGGTCTAGTATTGTCCATCACTGGGCACACCCATACTCATTACATGCAGCTTGGCGAGCGGATGTGTTTCCACTCACGGTGAGATTCTGTGAAATAGAATAGAATGGAACAGCGAACGTTGTGGGCCGCAGGGTGAGGTCACGCCGGACTAAGATCGACCTCCGTGAGCTGCGGATGTTCGTGTCTCTGCCACAGTTTGTCACAAGTGACTCCGAACAGAGGCTCGCAGGTGAACTAAATGATGAAGAAAAAATAATTGAAGTAATTAGAAGAAGAAACGTTTTGTATGATACTTTAAATGGTGACTATTTTAAAGTAAAATTGAAACCGCAGAATTGGAAAAAAAAGTTGTCAAAGAAATCAGTCTGAAAGTACTGGTAAGTTAATATTCTTGATTTATTCTTGCAAAAATATTATTACTTTCTAGAAATTTAAAAGCTGTTTTACAGTAAATGAATAAATTTCTCACATTAAAAGTACAGTGAAATTTTCTTCACATCCGATAGAGATTACACACGGATTAGAAACTTGAGTAGCTATAGTCTGCTAAAACAAAAGGCACCCCATCGATGCAGAGGAACTGAAAAAAAAATATAACAATTTATTAATTAATCAAATTTAAAAAAAAATTATTTTAAATTTATAATCATTTTGTAAAAAAGTTGATTATACGAAATATGTTTTACACAGGCCTATCTAAGTATATAAAATTAGAGATTCTTAATTTTAAAAAAATATTATTACTAAATAATGAAATAACGTTAAGTAATATGTGTGTGTAAATATAAACACACACACATATATACTTTGTATACTTAATTATTTATAATTGTAATTCTCGTACGTATATTGCATCTTGTAGATCTCAGTTTGTAATATTTTGAAATGCAAAAGTATCAAACATTTAATTTATACCTTTTATTTCTAACTTGCAAAGACATTTTAAGATAAACATTACACTTTTTGGTAAATATAAATGGAATGAACAACAAAGTAATGATAATAGCGAACTACATAGGCGCAACTAAATCAACATCTTGCATTGCATAGAAACTTATTGTGTCACTTACATAGATGAATATTAAAAAAACTCAAAACATTGAAATTCTGTTATAATTATTGTGAACTGTTCTTGTAAACAGCTGAAAATATACTGGGATATAGTACAATGATCCAAGTTGCCTAGTCATATGGAACTCAGAATTCAAATAATTCAATTTACAATCTACACAGGACATGATAAAATTTATTTAGTTTTAACGCTTCTATTCTTTTTTCAAATACATAAATGTTAATTTACTAAACAGGCAGCTTTACTTATTTTTAAATTGATTTAAGTACCTCCTTATTTTATTATAGTAAAACCTATATAATATTAATAAGATTCTTTAAGAATTTTAATGGATATATGTTAATAAACTGATAATATAAACATATTAACTTTTTCGATCTTCATCGGTACAGAGGTGAGACTGGACTGGGGTCGAAGTACAAATGTATGGTACAATGTTCAAAGTAGAGCGCACATGGGGAAAATACAGAGATTTATTTATTTATGATTTAACAAGACAATCGTTACATACTTGTAATAAATATTTCAATATTTCGAACTACGTCGGTAAATAGCTAAGTCCGGAGCGAGGGCGAAGTACAATGTTCGAACTTGCACAGACAAGTAGACTCCAAAGTTTAAAGAATTATTTCTTAGGGAATATTTTAATTTATATATAATTTATTTTTCTTCTAAGACGTCATAGAAGAATTGTTTAATATTTCAGTATATTTTATTATTTCTTAATTTCGTAGATCAATGATTGGTTAATTTTATAATCATTTATTAAATTCGTCAGTACCTAATTTCATTATAACTAAGGAGCTTTCTCAAAGTTCGAAAATTCTTAAGTTCTCATTTACAGCAATAGACTTCAGTTATTCCTGGTTATTATAACTGGTACGACTTGTACCGGTACACAGCTGAGACTACACTGAAGTGGCGACGCATTATTTCAGTGTTACCACCCGCCAATAATATGTAAATAATAGTATTATATATTTTTTTTTTAATATCGCAACTTTTTGCACCCATGTTCCTTCAAAAATCATAAGGATGCCTCAAATTGGTATATTAAAGATTTTTTAAAATAAAATTAGATAAGAGCTTTGTTTATCAAATCTTAGATATCATATCGATTAATAAAATAATATGTGTATATTTATGCATATAAGACTGTAAAAGTACATTTTTTAACAATATATAAAATACATTAGGCAAGTTCTTGAACTCAGGGCTTAAAATCATTCTTAGCGTAGGACCCGTCTCTAAACTCAGCGAAGACATGCCATCGATGAGCTCAGCGCTGAGTTTAGGAACTTGCCCATATAATAAATTTATATAAACACAGAATAAGACCAAACTAACTTTTTCTAAGAATTCAATATACCTACCCAAATTCATGTGAGTAAGGCACTGTATTGGTATCTAAATGATCCGGGTTCGAGTCTGGCTGTTGCATATAATTATTTATTCTATTACATGGCTGTGGATCAATCCTGAGATATTTATTAAAATTGTATGAGAAATCCAAAGTGATTAATTATGAGCATATCCATAATCATGTGTTTCTCCCTACAATATTCAGTATGTTGATATATAAACCTAATTTCAGAAATCTGATGCGCGCATCACGAAACTTTCACTTACCACTCTACTTTAAAGAGTAATTATTTACAGTCAATCTTGGACTATCACAAAGTTTTTAAAGGGTATGTTTAACGGATCTAAATCTTAAATCTTATAGCTAACTAACTGTAAAAACCCATTAAAATAACACAAACATTATTTATTGTATTGGCGGTAGATAATATAAACCTCGTAACTCCAAAAGTTGTCACACTTATTGTCAATGGATAATGTTGCGATTTCATAATGGGGATAATCATCAAATTATTCACTAATTTAATTTTCTATTATATTATCTAACGATTTTTTGGAAGAAACTGACGATAAATATCTAATTATTTAAATATAATACCAGATCTAAACTACAGTAAATGTTTTTAATGTTATAAATATATGTTTAACTCATTCATAAAATATTTTTATATTTCACTTCTTCTTTCACACAAGTACAATAAAATAGTTTTTCAAATATATCTTGATTCGATGGTTTATATATTATACTTTTTTAAACTTTAAAATAATTTTAAAAGTACATTTAGTTAGGAAATCCCATTTCATTTCCATAGAACTGGACATTTGATTTCCCTTAAATAATATTAGTGTTCAGAAATTATTATTAATTATAAAATTTTCGCCACTCTCAATGGCCTGACCTTCTGCGACTTCATTTTGTCTAAAACCCTCATCTTTCCAACGATATATTATGCATATGTATTCTGACTATCATTTCCATAAATTCATTTTCAGCCTGGAAAAATATTTTTTTCCTATTTAGTCAATTATCGAATTCTTTCATTAGGCTTTTTTCATTACTAATAATAATGAGAGACCGGTATTTATTCAAAATGAACCAAATTAAAGGTACTTTAGAGGATGAAATTTTGAACATTCGACATTTAAACCCTATTAGGTGACATAAATGATAATAAGATCTATTTAATATTCAAGGCCAATTAATTTTAGATTAATTTATCGATTTAAATCAAAATCGTTAGAGCTATTTAATATCGAATAATATTAATTATTAAATATTTAATATATAAAGTGGCCCTTCCGGTTAGCCAATTTTCAAAAAAAAATTGCTGTAACATCTCAGGAATATATATATATATATATCTTAAATACCTGATTTAAGTTTCTTGCGACGTTTCTTTCTTGAGCTAGACTGTTCAGAGGCACACACAGACCATCTTGTGGGACTTAACTATTTGGACTCAGGAGACCTCAAACCGTGTATTTACGTTAAAAACTTAGATTTAAAAACATTTACTATCGCAATATTTTCCCTTACTATATATTACATATATGGGTAAGTGAAATGAATAATACTACTGTTAAAATATTTAGCTGGAATGAACTGAAATAAAAAAATCATACATGGTATAACATAATATATAAAACAATTAATTACAAAATGTTTTTCTTGTCTAATCCATTGAATTTATGAGTTTTTTATCACTAACTATGTTCCTTTACGACTGTATATTTTAATTATTTACTTAATTATAATAAATAACTAAGTGATTCGATTTTTATTTTTAATCCATACTTACAGAAAACATAAAATTAACAAAATTAAAATAAAAACTAAATAATAATCAAAAACTATATACAATAAACTAACTTAAAGATGAGTAAATTAAAAACATAAAAGCACAGTTATTCCTATATGCAATATATAAAATTAGGCAGGAACCCCAAGCTAGGCTTGTCCCTCCAATTATAAAAGGAAAATTAGGACTCCGAGAGATCCCTGTGCTACTCTCTCAATCGCGTCACTTGTACTAAAGCCAGTGGAGATTGAGCTTGAGCGATTTAGCCACATACACTTATGTCTTGAGTGGAGAATAAGTCTAGTCAATGAATGATTATAGAAGGAAATGACGGCTTAACAATTTTTGAGTTTGGAACATTGTTTGGACTGGTAAGAAGGAAAACACACTAAACGTCCCCACTCCTAGGTGGTGAGCCAGATGTGAAGGGGGCACCTAGATCACTTTTTTCCGGTTTTCGTTTATATGAGGAAAACTATCCATCGGATCGACAAAGACGTTCAATCTAAAATTAACGCTGATACAATTTGCAATATGATTGATTCTACACATTTTTTCGCTATCTCGCTGAGTTTCCTAGATATCCGTCCTGAACTATCGGTAATGTGGAAATCTTATTTACCGATTGCTTCTTTCTACGATTAACTGGCGAGGAAGAAAGTTTTTAATAATTAAATTTTCTTAAACAATATATATTATTTTATTAGTTTATCTCGAACAGTTCAAAAGTTAGATCAATTATAACTTTATATGTCAATTCAGATAATTTGCAGAAAAAAGTAATTTTTATAATATTCGTTATTATTATATTGCTATAACTCTCAATACATCTAAATCTCTACGCATATATGCACATATAAATACATAAAATAACGTTTATTATAAAAATTATTTTTTTCTCGCGAATTCTCAGAATCGTCATATAAAGTTATAACTGATCTAACTTTTGAACCGTTGAAGATAAACTTTTTTTTTTATTTATTTAATTATTGAGTATTACAAAAATGTGTCACTTGTACACTAGTTATAGTGAGATAGGGTAACATTTACACTATATCTACAAAAATATATAGAATAAACAGAAGCAAAATAACAATAAATAATAATCAAAAGGTATATACAATAAATAAAATAAAATACTTAATAATAAAAAAATTTAAACAAAGTAAAAAAAAACACATGCGTACCTACATACCCTATTTACAATAAGTCGAGGGAACTCCGAGGCAGGCTTGTCCCTCCCTCCAACTATGGAGAGAAAAGCTGAACTCCAGGAGAACCCTACGCTATGAAGATAAACTAGTAAATTAATATATATTCTCGAAGGAAATTCAATTATTTAAAACGTTCTTTCCCGTGAATGAATCATTAAAAACTAGTTAAATACAGTAAAACACATAAGGTAAAAGAAATGTTTTTCCTCATTAGCGATAGTTCAGGGCGGATTTCTTGGAAACTAAGGGAGACAGCGAAAAAATTTACATAATTAATAATATTTTTAATTTTATCAACTTTAATTTTGTATAGAATGTCTTTGTCGATGCGATGGATATTTTTCCTGATATAAGCGAAAACTGGAAAAAGTGACCTACTAGGCGCCCCCCTCCGCATCTGACTCACCACCTAGTAGTGGGGACCTTTAGTATGTTTACCTCCTTACTAGTCCAAACAATGTCCCAAAGTCAAAAATTGTGTCCCCGCCATTTCCTTCTATAAGCCCTTTTCGAACATTCATTCAGCTGTCAATGGCCTGGACTACATCTGGCCATAGAACATTTATACTACAAAAGGTCTCTGGGCTCTTCAACCTCCGAGGTGGATTGTAGGGATAGATGGAACTAGATAGGGATTGTACAAGGGGATTTGGATGATTTGTGAGGTTGTGATGGAATTTGGAAAAATTTTCAGGGATAAGGTCTATAACAAATGGGATATTAAGGTCATGATGTAGACTTTTGTTGGTTACATAGAACGGAGCATCGAGTATTGATTTGAGAACTTCGGATTGAAAGGATTGGATGCGTTTGATATTAGAAAATTTTCCTGCCCCCCAAAGTTCAAGTCCGTAGATCCAAATAGGTTTCAGGATTGTCTTGCAGATCAGTGATTTGTTGTCAATTGAAAGTCGAGATTTTCTAGTCAGTAGTCTGTATAGTTGGCCGTATCGCCTGTTAAGTTTTTATCTTTTAAGTCTTGTGTGTGGATCCCACGTTAGTCTCTGTCTAAGAGAAAGCCAAGATACCGGACTATGTCTGAAAAAGGAAGTTGGGTGGAATTAAAGTGGACTAGTGGACAGGATCTGCGCCGGAGTGTGGAGGTTATGTATTGGTATTTAATTTAATTAATTTAATTAAATTAATTAATTCGTTTATTTTAATACATCATTTATTACACCAGTGCTCAATCCACACCAATCCATTATAACACCATTGCTCAAGGGAGAGGTATCTTTGCAGATTTGAGGATGCTATTTCGGGATCTGAGTTCAATGATAGGATGGTGGTGTCAGCTAATGTTGCCAGAGAGGTATCGTTATGGACAGGAATATCAGAGGTAAAGAGGATATTAAGGACGGGGCACACGACGATACCTTGAGGAACACCGGCTTCAACTGGATAGGAATTGGAAAATTCAGCACCTCTGCGAACTCGAAAGATGCGATCAGAGAGGTAGAAGCGCAGGACTAGGCACAAGGACTGGGTAAGATGGGTTTTCAGTTTGGAAAGAAGCCCGGCGTGCCATCATTATATTATAGAACATTTATAAATATTTCTATCTTTTTTTTCTATAAATTTAATTTTATAGTGAATAATACTTTCAAATATAAAATTATTATGATTGAATTACACTTGTCCTAATTATTGTGGATTGGTGCCAATTAGCAATTTCATATATTTTTTTAAATGTGCATATAATTTAATTTATTTATTAGGAAAGTAAACATTAGGCAGGCACTAATGATAATATATTATTATCAAAGGACGGAGTCTTACTAATTTCATTCGTAGGTACCCTGTTACATTTTTATCAGGCAGTTAAAGCATGATGAATTCATGTTGTAATTATTTCTAATAGCTTTGATAAATAAAACAAATTATAAAAATGAAAAATAAAACGGTTTCAGGCAATTTTAAGGGCCTCAGTAGACAGAAGAGCTAAGGAGGAGTGTTGAAACTGAAATCATTAAAATGTAAAAGGACACTTTTTGTAACACTGGGTTCTTGTTATAATGGCCCTCGTTAATAATCATGCAGAGAGGATTAAGGAGGAAAACTTAAACGCGTCTGAGACTTAAAGAAAAAAAAAACTGTTTATAAAAGATTTAACAAAAGCTCTCAGTCGATTAAGCTTCTTTCTTATTCACTATACAATATTAACGTAATGGCCTTCTGAATACCCCTGTACGTCGCAATGTATCGATTGAATAAGGTTCATTAAAAAATAAATAAATAAAGTTCTAACATCGCACTAAACTTCGAGATATCTTGGTTCAAGAATTGGGTAAAAGTAATATTTGTATATGAGTGTAGATACATAAAGATGATTAATATTAATGAGGCACTGTTTTATCCATATCTCCATTGTGGGTAGTGTTACCCAAATGCGAGATCGAGATGAGTCTTGGTCTTGCAAACTCAGTCTTGGTCTAGGTCTTCGTCTTGCACAAGAGTCTCGCAACAGTCATGCAGTTACTTATTAGCTTATTACTATAGAGATATTACTGTAATTTTTTAGATAGTAGAAATCTAACAAATCCCGAATGAAAAAATAGAGGAATTAAATGCAAAAGTATATTGATTATACCAATTATTAACATAGAGAAACTAAGATTGTCAAGTATTAGTAACTATTTTGTCGATTTAAAAAATCGATTTTTTTACCAGTCCTAGTCTTGGTCTTGCAACAGGTAAGCGGCCTTGTTCTTGGTCTTGCAAACTGCTTAATGTAATAAGCCATAAGAGACTTGACCCTTATTACATTAAGTGACCAACTAAATCCTAATCTTTATAAAATAAAATTGAAACATTAGTTGCTCACTTAATACAATAAGGGTCAATTTCCACAATGGAGATATAGATAAAAACCCTGCTCATGAATTTTAAAAATGTTTGAAAAACAGTATTTTAATAATATTTTTTATTACAAATTAAAAGTTTATTTTTGTAATTGTGTTTATTATAATACATCTCAGGTCCAATTTTTCCTACAAATACAGGTACTCTGAGATGACAGAATATAAATTCATATAATTTTCAACACAACCCGTGTATAAAACTCTATTCTACAACACACCTCAACTAAACTGATATGAAATTAAAGCTAATTAAACAAGAAAGTTTTTATGAAAGTGGAGTATGTGTGATGATAAAAAAGCATCACAAATTATCTATGATTTAATGAAAAACGCAATAGTTTGGCCGTTCAAAAGTCTCCTTTGAATGGTTTTAACAAAGACAAAATGTATTTGATGGAAATTGTGTCTAGTTTACTATAAAGAAATTTTTAATTACCTGAATTAAAAAAATGTTTGTATTATCATTTATATATATTAAATGAATTTCTTTGGTGGAAGTTCTGTATAGAATCACGTCCTTATTCGGTTTTGTTTTAATATGTTAACAAATAAAATTATTTTTTTAAATTATTGATATTTAAAATATACAAATTATTATTTTTTTTTAAATTATTCATATTTAGCCCTTATTCCTCTTGCCTTTTTGACAATAATGTATGTCAGTAAAAAGATATTTAAAACAAGATTAATTTTTACTATCACTTACCTATATATGCAATATACAGTAAGGGAAAGTATTACGATCGTGAAAATTATCGAATTTTCAAAGGAAATTCATGTTTTGAGGTCCGTTCAAGTCTAACTCAAATATTTATATTTATTATTATTTATATTCATATTTTCGTTAAAATCGACTAACCGGAAGTGGCACTTGGTATATCAACGGTTATACACATTTTTACAATTTTCTCAAAAACCTGCTACAAGGAAATTTTAATAATTATAATATTTCATTGGAAAGCGGTGAATTTTAGAAAAAAAAACAATATCTGATATAGAAAGTAATGGAGAGTGACGAAAAATTATAAATAATAATTTGTGAAATCTAATATTATTCAACGGAAATCACATGTTTTCAAGGAAATTAAATAAAATTTACTGACTAAATATAAACTTTTTTAAGTTTGAAAAAAAAATTTAAAATCCATCTAATCAAGGCAATAGGATTGTTTAAATACTATTTCTTAGCACTTGTGTGAAATAAGAAGTGAAATATAAACATATTTCATGGATATTTTTATAACCTTAAGTACATTTACAATAGTTTAATAATTCTAGATCTAATATTATATTTTAATAATTAGGTATCAACGTTCTTTTATTCCGAAAAATCGTCATGTGACCTTTTATAAAATTAAATTAGTGAATAATTTGACGAAGTTTCCCTTTGTGAAATCCAAACATTATCCAGTTAAAATTAGTGTGACAACTTTTGACCTACTATGGCAGGCAATGAAAATCCCGTAATTTCATTTTAGTAAACTTTACAATGGAAAATAACAGTTTAATAACTAATAGGCGTACAATCCATAATCATTAATACGTTGAATATAGAGATGTACTTTAAAATCTCTCTAGGCATATATATATATATATATATATATATATATATATATATACCTCAGAGACTGGAGATTTACAAGAACAGATGGAGTACCGAGGTTTTTATTGTCTAACATTGATATAATTAATAGGGTTTTTGTTATTTTTAGTGGTTTTAATGATTTGTTAGCTGTAAGCTTTCAGATATAGTTCCGTTATAAGTCCACTTCAAAAATGTTATAATTGCCCAACATTTCCAGAAAATAATTTCTATTTGAAGTAGAGAAGTAAGTGAAAGTTGTGTGTTGCACGCACCAGTATTTTTTTGTTTATATTACATGCAATATTAGAAGACAATCTTTATCCATATTTTTTTTTTTTTTTTTTGTGAAGAATATTATTTAATTATTTTCAATCAATATCTACAATATTTTTAATAAAAAGGACTCTTTATTATTTTCTTATTTATTTTTGTAGTTTAAAATTTATTTTTTATAATCGTAGCCCTCATTATTTAATTTTTTGAATTATTTACACTTATTCCTCTTGCGTATTGATAGCATTGTTTGGTCAACCTAAAACAGTTCTTTCACCCAACTTCTAGTTCTTTAAATGATAAGACGTATTTCTCTCTTTTTTTTTTTTTTTTTTTTGTCAAATAATTACTAGCAATCTCTAGTTTTATCCGAATGATCCTCTTTAGAAACATAAAATAAACAAATAAATCGGTCATAAAATGGCCTTTTGCTTGAGAACAAAATAAAAATATATAATTTATATCCTGAATTATTATCTGTTATTAGTTGAAATTTTACTTAATTAACAATTGCGTCGTTTACTCAGACTAGGGCCTGGCATTGATAAGTCTGGGTAATCGAGGCTGTACTGTATTAAAGTTTATTACCATGCTATTATTACTTAATAAATTAAATATGTGCAGAAATACATATGAAATATAATAATAATATATGTATTATTATATTTCTTATAGGACTTAAATAACATGTGGCCAGATGGCAAATGCTTTAAGATTTCTTTTTTCATATACAAATATTTAATTTTAAAATGGTTTTCATTGTAATTAAAACACAAAATACGTGCACTTTAAAATACTTTTTTGCCCACGTCTGGTCCTATTGAGAACTTTATAAGGTTATACTTAGCAATGCGCAGAAAAACATTGCATGGTGTAAGTTGCGCCATCAAAATTATTGAGGAGAACACATTTTTAAGGTGTATTGAATTTTATTAGAGGAACACACATTTTTACGTATTTTAGTGTGGTTGCAATTTGGTTCGACTTTCAAACTGGGGAACAGTCAAAAATACAATTTTACAATTTTTCTAATTCTGCTTTTCCTTGCAATGTTTCTAAGAATAAGGGGGCGATAAAATTGAAACATTTCGAGGAAACAAGGGGGAGCAAACTCCATTGATCTTGGAGGGGATGGGCACCCCCTGGTTATACTTGTTGACCAGGACTCAAATAGTCGTTGATTACATTAAAAAATGTTAATTGGGAATAATATATAATCTCTTTTTTGAGTTAACGTTTTGTAGTTGATGCAGTAGCGAATTCAGGATTTAATTTTGGGGACGTAAACCTATGACTTCTTGTCCTACAGTAACTTTCAATAATACTCCACTTATTCCTGTTGAGCAAATCCGCTACTTAGGACTCCATTTGGATAAACGTCTTACTTGGAATCCTCATACTAGACTGAAACGACAAGAAACTGCTCGACGTTTCCGACTGCTCCAACACTTACTAGACAAACGCTCCAAACTTTCTATTAATTACAAAAGACTTATCTACATAACTATAATAAGACCTATTTGGACTTACGGATTTGAGCTTTGGGGCTCCACTAAGCCATCGAATTCCTCTCGTATCCAATCCTTACAATCCAAAATCCTTCGGAAAATCCTCAATGCTCCTTACTTTGTCACCAATAAAATAATCCATAATGACCTTAATGTTCCTTATGTTTCCGATTTGGCCCAATCCAGATACCAATCCTTCCATAATAAACTTCAGAACCATCCGAATCCTCTCGTCTCTAACCTTGCTTCCTCTTCTATTCCTGATAACCCTCCGAGGCGTCTGAAAAGAAGATGGCCTCGAGATCTCTTATTGTAAATACATTTTGTTTTTAGAGTGCTACCAGTGGGTAGTTTCTCAACAAGTCATTTCATGTTTTTATTTTCTGTTATCAAATTTACTTAATGTATTTAATTTTTTAAGACCTATATGGACATACGGAGTTGAGCTTTGGGGCTCTACCAAACCATCGAATTCCTATCGTATCCAATCCTTACAATCCAAAATCCTCCGTAAAATCCTTAGTGCTCCATACTTTGTCACAAATAAAACCATTCATAAAGACCTTAATGTACCATATGTCGCTGATTTAGCTCGAGCCAGATATCTATCCTTTCATGATAAACTTCAGTCCCATCCAAATCCGCTTGTTTTCACTCTTGCTTCTTTCTCGATTCCTGATAATCCTCCTAGGCGTCTGAAAAGGAGATGGCCTCGTGATCTTCTTACTTAAAATTATTTAGAAAGTGCTACCACTGGGTAGTAACTCTTCAAGCCTGTACATGCCATTATTTATATTTGCGCATATTTACTTGTTGTATTTGTATACAGTTGTAAATTCTATTAAATAAACAAAAAATAAAAAAAAAAATTTGGGGACTTCATCCCGAAAGCTACATAACAATAACAACCATCTGCGCAGAAGGAAAATCATTCCCGAGAGTAAACATTAAATTAAAGGAAGGAGATGGTCCGGTGTGGCGGTCATAAATAGGCTAAATAGTGGCAAAACTATATTATTAAAAGCCAACGTTTTGACCAGACTTTGCAGGTCTTCTTCAGGGAGGTGTGTTCAGCTAGCTGTTTCACTTAGAACTCAAGTTCAAGTTCACTTAGAACTTAGTTCTAAGTGAAACTCCTAGCTGAACACACCTCCCTGAAGAAGACCTGCAAAGTCGGGTCGAAACGTTGGCTTTTAATAAAATAGTTTTGCCACTATTCAGCCTATTTATGACCGCCATCGCGGGCCATCTTCTTCCTTTATAATGTAACGGTCAACTATTAAATATTTAATAAAAATTCAAATACCTCGGCTCCACAATGACCTCAATGAATGGCCAACGGGCAGAAATAGACCAGTGTATAACTAGCGCAAACAGAACTTTCTTCTCCATTTCAAAGGTACTGAAATCCCGAAAAATATCAAATTAAGGTTGTACAATGCTATGATAAAGCAAGTTCTAATATATGGCTGTGCGACCTGTACACTAACCAGCAACTTTAAAAAAAAAATGTGGGATCACAGAACTAACATATTGACAAGAGAGACCAATAAAGAACTGCTTACAGAAAGTGGCCAATCAATATCCCATGATATGAAGGCAAGGAGATTAAGATGGGCGGGGCATATATCTCGTAGCAATCCATCTGGAAACCTCTATGAAATAATTAATGCCTCAATAGAAGGCAAAAGACCACGTGGAAGGCCAAAAAGCAGATGGATAGATAGAATCAAGAAAGAATCAATAGAGCGGCGTGCAGATAACTGGAAAGAAGTAGCCCATGACAGGCAGCAATGGAACAGGCTTGTTAAGGCGACAAAAGATCTACATGGCCTGTAATGCCAACAGAAAAAAAAATATATATATAACGATTATTGCTTTGGAAGAAAAAAGAAAAAGAAGGAAACTAAGTACCCATATGGATTTTTTAAAAGTTATTCTTAAAATCCTATTAAATGTAATTACACGATCGGTTATACTTTTAGATTTCATTAGACAAAGTTATATTTTACCGTTTTGTGGGGGGCTTCTGCCAGAAAGCTCCCTCCCCCTCCTCCTCCCCTCCCAGCAGATCTGCCGATTATATCCATTTCTTTTTTAATCTTCACTGAGTTTTTCCTATCTTTCGTTAATGTTAATTATATTCAAGAATTTCAATAACAATACACAAAAAATTGCAAATTTAAAAAATTTGCGTATTTGGATACTTTAAACGTTTGAATTCAACAACCCGTTTAATCAGAATGTACCCTGCCCTATTTAGGTTCGGCTACAACAAAAGCAGTGTTTCTACATTTGAGGCCGAAGCTGAGTGGAAGGGTAAACGCTAGAGCAAGCTGGTCCTGACAGAGGGTGGGAGGGACAGATGTAGTCTCAATGACAAATCCAGCGTAAACAGCTTTGTGTTAAGGGAGCGGATCCGTCTGTTGACTTAACAATTATGCTGAACCCCTTGAAACGTGATCTCACTCCGGGGCACAATCAGTAGCCTCCTTGGCCGCCGGGATAATGAACCGAGGGGCCGCCGACAACTTTTTAACCCCGGCTAAGGCTGAATCCTGAGCGGCTCGCAAACGTTCCTTATCAAACAGACTACGGAGGCTAGGCTTGAAACATTGTTTTTACCTCTGGCATTAATCCCCCGCCTTTCCCAGTTGCCCGGAAAAACATCTGCGTACCCGAAGAGAAGAGGTAAGGAATAAAAAAAAATACTGACCTTCATCTTCGATTACCTTAAAATTGATCGTGTGATGCTGATGTTTTGTATCACTATATGTGAATCTCCGTGGATTTGTTTGTTTATTTAGGCTTTAAGGCGTAAAACCCTAGGGTCATCAACGCCTGTGAGTCCCTTATATTTGTAAACTGTTTAGAGGAGAATTAATAATTAATAATAGATAGAGTAATAAATGAAAAAGATATTTAAAAACATATAAAAAATGAAATATATTAAAATAAATATAAAAAAAGAAAGAACTATAAAATAAAAAATATATTTATTTTTATATTTTATTTAATAGCCTATAGATTTTAAGAAATTTTATCACTGTTTTTATGTTTGATTCATTTTTGCTTAATACTGCTGATATATCCGGTTTTAGAGATAATCTATTAAGGCTTGAAGTATAAGTGCATTCCTGGAAAATATGATTGACTGTGAGAAGGCTAATGCTGTGCTGACAATTTGGTGGTGGCTGCTTAGTGATGAGATGTACATGGGTTAGGTTCGTGCGTCCTATTCTCAACCTGGTCACGGCGACTTCCTCTCTACGATTAAGGCGACTTGATGTGATCTAGGGCTTCACCGATTTTTTAACAGCTTTTAATTTGCTTATAGCTATTGGTTCCATATAGATTGCCAACTATCCAATAGTTCCTTTTTGAGAGGAAAACTCTGGAGGGGTCAGGATAGGAGTACCTCGGTGTGGAAGCGCGAGTGCCTTTTTGGATGCCGTATCCGCAAGCTAATTACCAACGATACCCACGTGACTGGGAACCCATATAAAACAAACCGATTTTCCTAAATTTTCCAGAGTGAATCTCCGTGGATACTACTAAATACTAAATGTTTAAACTCAACGAAACAATAAGGATTCATACATGGAATAGAGGAAATGGTGTAGTATTATATTGTAACCAAGTAAAATAACACAAACAAAATCTGATGCGGTTTAGCCACCACACAGTTTTCATTAAACACCCTGCTTTGATTCATAATTAATTTTAAATCAAATAATCAACTTGAAGAATATTAGTGGTAGAGAGGTAGTTGAGACCAGATGAGCAGTAGTTAAAAAAAAGTACATTTTTTGTATTTTGCATTTTAAAAAGTTCATCTCTGTTATTCGGTTGCCAGGCAACTAGGCGGTGTTGTTACACACGCTTTAGCCTATTCGGCCACCCCGCTCCCTTCTATTCACACTTAAGTATATGCCTCAAGGTCAGTTTAATAAAAATAAAAATAATCTTTTGATACCTAGTTAATTATTGCTTTAATTCATCCTCATTCCCATCACTATTATGAGCCTTATACTATAATTGATTTTCCATAGTTTTTAAAGTTTGACTTTTATAGTTTAATTTCTATTCACACTTAAGCAGTGTTGAACAAATTCGAGACCGAGACGAGTCTTGGTCTTGCGCAAGAATCTCGCAACAGTCTTGCAGTTACTTATTAGCTTATTACTATAGAGATATTACTGTCATTTTTTAGAGAGGAGAAACCTTACTAAGCCCGAATGAAAAATTAGAGGAGTTAAATGCAAAAGTATATTGGTTATAACAATTATTAACATATAGTGACCAAGATTGTCAATTTTACCAGTCCTGGTCTTGGTCTTGCAACAGTTAGGTGGCCTTGGTCTTGGTCTTGCACTTTGCAAGACTAACATCGATTTTGGGCAACACTACACTTAAGTGTATGCCTTCAGGTCAGTTTAATAAAAATCAAATTAACTTTTGATATATTACCATTAAAAGTTAATTTTGATTTCCACTAAACTGACCTTGAGGCATACACTTAAGTGTGAATAGTAATTAAATTATAGAGATCAAATTTAAAAATTATGAAAAATATATTTTTTATAATATATTTATTAGATTTTACAACTATATTAGATAAAATGTACAACTAGTAAATTTGAATTGGTAATATGACATGTACAACATGAAGAGAAACTATTGGCAGCACTTCAATTATAGTTTTATATTAAGGCGCAATTCCACTGAGGCAACACTGAATGACATGTGGTTTGATACTTGTATCCTAGTGTTGCATGTGGCACAAAATTCAATTAATGTCGCATGCGGAATTTGTTTCTCCACGTCGCATGCACATTGTGATTAATCATGGCCAAATCATGGGTAAGTAACTTATATAATCTATAATTATCTCGTTAGAGATGAAAGGCTAGTAAAGCCAGGCGCCCAACAACTAAAGATTCTGATATAAAATTATATTTATTGTTGTTTTATAAAAAAAAATTGTTTTATTATATTTTTACTTTATCCTTTTTTTTTGGTCATAATTTATATTTAAAAATGGGTATGCCTGTCTGATCTTGCTACTTGTAACAATGGCGGCTGATGTAAAAAATATTATACCACTAACTTGAGAATCGAAACGGAAAGTTCATTGCGTAAAATGTGGGAAAGTTTTTATTTTCTTAACTTGTAGATAAGGGTTCAGACATATCAGAAACAAAATTGAAAACGCGGACCACCGAGGGAAAACTTTTCACATCCACAAAGGCCGAATTTTTTTGATCTTTTTTATTTTTCCACTTATAACTCCTAAACGATGCATCGAAGTGAAAAAAGTACTAATTAACAAATTGAAGAACGTTAAATTGTGCGTAGCATTAGTACCTTAACTTAATAATTTGGTTAAGTGGTATGGTCGATTACCACGGTCTACCTATGAGGACTTAAACCCTCTTTACAAACTCTAATGTCAAAGTTTATATGAAGGAAACATAAAAAGTTTGCCTGGAAGAACAATGCCGACTTGGTTAAGTTTTCACCACTTTGAGGCAGTGCAACAAATCTGCCTCTAATCCCAAGTATATACTAAATACGTTAAATACTAATATCTATCATATTAAATACCTAATAATAATACTTAATATGCATGTACATACCTACCTTGAATTTCAGTTGAGCACGATTTTCATTTAGGAGCTAGACTATTCACATATGCAGGTCCGTGGATAGAAATCATCAATTTACTACTAAAACCAAACCGAAACCTTTTTAAATTATGCAAATATATTAGAGAATTATTTTAAAACGTACGTAATGTTATCCATACTTTATTTTAATGTATATATTAATAAATAAAACTATATTTTAACTTTTTTTTTTTAATTTCGTTTAAACCCGGCTGCTCTCCTCTCATTTCGTTGGTCCAGCAGATATACAAACAGATCATTTTGCTTGACCCGATTATTTAAGGGATCTTTAAACGTCAAATTTCCATTGAAAACTCCGATTCAAAATTTTTTTACGATCGCCATACTTTAGATTTCGTGTATGAGTAAGAGAAAGTAAAAAGTGGATAAATATAAACTATGATGTAGTTAAATGATTTTTTTTTTAAACATAGCAAACATTTTTCAAGGTTGAAAAGAAAAATACGGTAATAAGAATAGAGATATACATAACGTATTAGGTAGTAGAAGAAAATAATGAGAGATGACTAATTTTATAAAATAAATTGTATAAAATTGAGTGACACAAGATAAAGTTATGCAGTATAGGGCTTCAATGAATGTCTTGGGCTAACTTATGAAAAAAATTAAATAAATAAAAAAATATAAAATTCTAAAAAGTAATATGAAGATGTTTGATTTCTAATTGTTTTACGTATAAATATTGATGTTCTATAATTAAGATAGGTCCAGTCGATGAGAAAATTTCTCGAAACGTAGAAAATGGAGATGAAATAATGAATAAATAAAAAAAATTATATTAAGATTTACATTCAAATTTTTTCAACATTTTATAGTAATATAATTTATGTAACTGCGACGGAGAAACTCTAAAAACAAAACCCATTATTACCGACTTCAGCCTATAACAACACCAAAGATTTGATCGGATGAAAATTTGCGTTTTAGTGCCTACAGGCAATAATGATTTGAAAATATATTACGTAAAAATTTCACCGGAGATCTATTAACCCCAAACCCTCAAGATATTTTTCTACGAAAAGCTCATCCTCTTCAATAATAAAAAAATAAAATAAATGTTGAATAAAAAAAACACAGACCTCGTATGAATAAATTCTATAGTCCAATTAAAATATAGCACTGATTCCAGTATCATGGCTGGGCTATTAGAGTCAAGGATGGTGATTAGTTGATTTTCATTAGTTTATCTATTTCATTAGTTGAACGAATCAATGTTGTCAATCAACTAATTCCGACTCTCATTCGCAATTGATTTAAATTCTAAAATGCCAATTGATGTACAATTGTATAAGATCATTTAATTTTAGAAACGCAAATGAGAATATTGAGCAAATTGCGAGATGGGCAGTTATGTTTCATTTCAGTTCTAATGTCGGCATCGATTAGTATTTGTTTACCAGTTCAATACACATTTTCTTCCTTGTCATTTTTGACTCTTACAACAGTTAGGAGAAAAATATTCGAAGTAGGTTCGTAACTGGGTAGGCAACGGAGACCTTACCCCCTAGAATTTAGGAAACAGCAAATCTCCAACTGTATTTTCCTGTTAGGTTAATTGAAAAATATTTGCTTCTGCTTTTCACTTTTTTTATTTACCTTAGTAAATTAATTTAAATGGGTTTATTGTGCATAGTTACTGGTTGTGTCTATTTAATACAGTTGTAAATTTCAATAATACAAATAAAAAAATAGGTGAACGTCATGAAATGTTACTTATTTCCTTTAAAAAATGCTATAAACCTTTTTACATTTATTATGCAGAGAAAAGAGCGAAATATGGTGCAGCAAAATTAATCTTACACCGCCCTCTACCATTAGAAAAAAACCTTACTTCAAGCGTCCAATGTATTACAAAAGCACTTCCATGACTGTAATCATAAATGGCATATAGAGTTAGTGAAGTTAACCTGTACCACTGACAACCCATGAAGGGTCTTGGGTGCAGTACAATGTGAGAACATACTGTTTGTTACAAGGCCAACGGTTGTGCAGGGAGGTGAAGGACCAATATCACGCTCAACCGCCAGGTTTTTCCTCTTAATTAATTATTTAATTAAGAGTACCCACTTTAGCGAGGGTGGATTTGAACCAGAAGGGTCTCTCGGCCCCAGGGTCGACCCACGACTGATGAAAAAGTCAACATGAATGTTACCAAAAGAAGTTACGATAATAATGTTTCAAAATCTACTGTTTCGTTTTATTATATTTTATAAGTCAGACAGTTTTTTTTACAATTCTTATACAAAAATTCTTTGTATCGCAGTCTTGAGTTCCTAGAAAAGTCTACAATTTTTCATCTTATATCACGACCTTTATTAAAAAATCTATAAAACAAATCGAATTCTTTTACAAGAAAAGATGTATTTCTTTTTTTTTTACCATTTTCGAAACATTCTAATTATTTTAAAATATATATAATGTACCATTGGATAGCAGTCAGAGATATTTTTTTTTTCCAAGAAATCCATTATTGAGATATTTTACAATCTGTAACATCTAAGGACAATAGTAATAGTGATCGAAGAGTAGCTCATCGATACTATCTACAATAAACAAAAATAAATTAACAGCAAAACAATAATACTAAAAATAAATGTATATAAACTAAAAGAAACAAAACTAATTAAAATAACTACTAAAATATACAATATTTACAAAATTCATTCAGTCAAGATCTCCGATCCAAGCCTTTTCCCCTACTCCTGGAA
The DNA here is from genome assembly GCA_928085145.1 of Nezara viridula. NCBI lineage: Eukaryota > Metazoa > Arthropoda > Insecta > Hemiptera > Pentatomidae > Nezara > Nezara viridula. The sequence goes on from OV725078.1 coordinate 39,029,380, forward strand.
GGAAAACCAGGATTCTAGGAGATCTCAGCGTCTCTCACCCTTTACTGGTATGAAGGACCAGTGGAGGCTGAGCAGAGGCGCTATGATCACACATACATGGTTTGAGTGAAGAATCTGGCCATTGCCAGAACTCTAATATATGCTTACAACAGGTCTATGTGCCACTGCCGCTTCAAACTTCAAGCATGTAGGGATGGGTAGAGCTAGGGATAGTGCAAGTGGATTTGGATGATATGTAAGGTTTTGATGGAATTTGGAAACTTTTTTTAGGGATAAGGTTTAGGACAAATGGGGTATTGAGGACATTGTGTAGGGTTTTGTTGGTTACATAGAACGGAGCATCAACTATTGTTCAAAGGACTTTGGAATGATAGGATTGAATGCGTTTGATGTTAGAAAATTTTGCTGTCCCCCACAGTTCGAGTACGTAGGTCCAAATAGGTTTCAATATTGTCTTGAAGATCACTAATATGTTGTCAATTGAAAGTTGAAATTTTCTGTTCAGTCGTCTATATAGATAACCATATCGTCGGTTGAATTCTTGTCTTTTAACTCTAATATGTGGGTTTAATGTTAGTCCTCTGTCTAAGAGAAATCCAAGATACCGAACTGAGTCTGAGTAAGGAAGCTGGATGGAATTAAAGTGCACTGGTGGACAGGAATTGCGTCGGAGCGTAAAGGTAATATGTTTGAATTTTTATTAATTTATTTTAATATACCATTTATTGCACCAGTGTTCAATAAAGGAGAGGTACCTTTGTAGATTTAAGGATGCTATTTCGGGATCTGAGTTTTATGATATGAATGCTGTGTCATCAGCAAAGATTACAAGGAAGGTATCTGAATGAGCAGGGATGTCAGCAGTAAAGAGGATGTAAAGCACGAAACCCAAGACGCTGCCCTGGGGAACACCGGCTTTAATTGGATAGATATCGGAAAATGCTGTTCCACAGCGTACTCAAACGGAGAGGTCAGAGAGGTAAGATCGAAGGATTGAGGGAGATGAATTTTAAACTTGAGCAGGCCGGGGTGCCATACCCGGTTAAAAGCCTTTGATATGTCCAGAAATGCAGCCGAACAGTATTGCTTATTTTCTAGAGCTGCTGATAACAGGCATGTGTTTTGAGCGAACACCAAACTGATGGGAAGGAAGATTTTGGGATTCTATGGGGGTAGAATTCGTTTCAAAAGGATCTTTTCAAATATTTTTGAAAGCACTGAGAGTAGGCTAATTGGTCTATAGGATGTCAACCTGGAATGGAAGGTTTGCCTGGTTTTGGAAAAAGGATAATAGTGGAGTGTTTCTACAATAGAGAAAAGAGGGTGGTACGTAGGATGCAATGGTAGATATGTGTAAGGAATATAACTGCTTTGGATGGATCTGAGAGGATCTGGTTTTCCAAAGGGAATTGTCACTAGCATAGAGGGAGGGTAGGTAGGAGATAATGATTGTGATCTGAAGGTGACTAGTTCCAGTTAATTCCAGTAATAATTATAGGAGCTGCGGTCGGTGGAATGTCTAGTACGTTGCCATATTAATCTGGTACGGCGTTTCATGTGGATTAGTTAAGGAGATGTTGGGGTAGAATGGACTTTATGGAAATTCTTGGGGAATCTTTTGGGGAGAAGGCAGTCCAGGCAGCTTATTGGATTGTGGCAGTAAAGGAATTGACGGCACTGCCATCGGGAGTTTTTAGGGATATATTGAGATCAATTTTACCTAAGAAGATTTGGCGGAAAAGGTCCCAGTTAACTGGGCCCCAGATAAATGACGGTGGAGAAGGTTTGGGAACTGGTTTAAGTGAAACAATAAGAATAGAGGGCTATGGTGAGAGGAAAGTTCATTTACATGTGTAATGGAACAATTGAGGAGACTTGAGCCGCTGTGGATAAAGAAGTCAAGGCCATCAGGATTACGATTAGGATCTGTGGGCCAGTAGGTAGGAGAGTTTGTGAAAAAGGAGTGAAACCGTTGGGAATTTATTGCAGACAGTAGGATTCGGCCACGAGAATTCGTGGAGAAATCTGGAGTCTGTGGTCAGTACGATATATCATGTACAGTTCTATTTTGAAGAGCTGTTTAATGGTTAGTCGAGTTTCAGTAATTAGTGACAGTAATGTTCTTGCCAATTAATTTTTAATTCTAACACCATTTGCATTCCATAAGAGAATGGATATAGGTTTACTGGAAGTCATTTGAAGATTTTTTGGGGAGAGATAAAATATGATATAAGATTGGTGAGAAGGAATATCAAAGGAGTAAAAAGGGATCTGAATTCGGAGAAGAAAGATGTAAGTGAACTGGTGAGATGTGTAATATTTGATGGAGGGGGATTTTGGTGTTGCTGCAATTGTTGAGGATTAGGTGAAGTTTGAGTTGTGGAATGTTGAGAGTGGTGTTGATAATTTTGAGGTACATATTGTTGTTGCGGAAGGGTCTCACAGGAAGTGATTTCGTTCTTACTTCCTGGTAGATGTGCAAAAGGCACGTTAGGTCTATAATTTTGGAAGGTTTTTCTTGATCCGGATCTTTCAGTTTCTTCTTGGTAATGGGATTTCTTGTATCTGGATTTGATACTCTTGCACATCTGGAAGCCTTAGTAGATTTTTTGGGGAAAGATAAAATATAAAGTTCGACGGATGTCCTTTATGACACAAAGCACAAACTGCAGGCCTCACCAGTTTTGTGTTGTCCATCGCTTTTTACACAACGCGACAACTGATGGCAATACGTCTTCGTATGACCGTTAGCCTGGTAATTTTCGCGCTGGACGATATTCCTCCCAGATTTTGGTTTTACACTTTTACACTTCTCATATTGTGTAGTGTAATCTGGTTATTTCGTAATTTTGTGTAACCGGTTATTTGGGTTGTGTGTAAAAAAGGGCGATTCTTCAGTTGTTTCATGTGATGGTGTACCTGGTTGAGGATGAGGTTCTGCAATGTTCTCTTGTGGAGATGTGCCTGGCTAGATTTCATGTTCTTAGGAGCTAACAGGTGTCATTGGAGGTGTTTGACGAGATTTACGAGGCTTTTGTTTGACAGGAGAAGTCGAGGTGTCGAGCCTAACGACCTAGTTCTCTTATTAGCCATCCTACTAGTTCTGAATATGGATGTAATAAAAGTAAATAAATAAAAAATATAAATAAATAAATCTATATGTTGATAACTGTCTCAGTAAATAGTGAGAGCTGAACTGGATACATAAACTTACGCACCAGCTGATCCAAAAGATAAAAATTAAAAAGATTTTTTATTATTAGAGTCGGTAAAGGATCCAAGATTTCTTTTTGTTGACAGGGATTTTTTTTTCTTTTTTTAATTACTTTAGAAGAAAAATAAAGAAACAATACATACAATTTTAATACATAAAACTATAGATAATATTTCAGATATTTAAGGATAAATTATAAAAATAATATAAAAGGAGTTCATATTTTGATTATTATAAATGTTAGCTTAGATTACACTTTCAACAAATAAAATAAAATAATTTCAGTGCCCCAATTTCTGGTTACTAAATACAACAGTCTACGTCATAATTATGGAGACTTTCCAAATGGAATAATTTCAACAATTTTGTGATAGTAATTAATGATTTTATTCTCTATGTATTTAAAATATACATATACCCTCGGAAGTACGGACAGGATGAAGCAAGTTGATGAAACGAATATTTACGACTAGGCTAGGATAGAGGCTAGGATCAGAGCTAGGACATTGCGAGTCCAATATTCATGAGCATGAATTATAAACCTCGCTTCGCTGATCGAGGAATATAGAAGGCTGCTACAACGTTGTTTGTTGCCACCCTAGGTCAGGGGCCTTCATTCCATAACGCTTCATTCATAAGGCTTTAATTTCATAGCACTCAAGTATTTAGGTCTAGATAAAACAATTTTTAAAAAATCAACCATTTCATACTTAATAAATTGTGTATGACCGCACGGTAACCGAAGCGATCTGGGATGTGAGTACTATCGCATAAAGGATAAGGACCTACATAGAACTGCTCACAGAAATTGGTCGATCAATATCACATAATATAAAGGCAAGGAGATTAAGATGAGTGGGGGGGCATGTTGCTCGGAGCAATCCATCAGGAAGTCTCTACACAACAATGAATGAATGCATCAATAGTATAGGCAAGAGACCACGTGGAAAGCCTAAAACCATATAGATAGAACGAATCAACAAAGGTGTAATTGAACTGTATGCAGATAACTGGAAAGAAATATCCCAAGATGAGCAGATATAAAGAACGCTGGATAAGATTGCAAAAGATTCATAAGGTCTCTAATGCCAACAGAAAAGAAATTACGTATGAGTTTAGTGATTAGGTAAGAATTACTGATAATAATACAACCCCCGCCTGTTTTGTCTGTATCATGTACCTATATAGCACACAGGAATATAGCAAGGGTACAGCCTTCGGGAGGGAGAGGGAGGCGAGGAGGCAATAGCCTCCCTCCCAATAATTTGAAGTTAAAAAAAAAATTAAAATTGATAACAAATAACAAATAAGCTACATGAATGAATAAAACATGTAAAATAAAATCGATTAAGAAAAGTCGACTAAGCTGAGGCCTATAAGTAGGTACTTAACTATTTTATCACGACCTAAATACCCCTATTATTCAAATTTCCATTCACATTCAGGAATAATAATATAGAAATATATCCTTGGATTTTATTATTCATTCGCCTTTCATGTGGACACCTCTATTTTCACGTGATTTTCTTATAAATGTTCTGCAATAATGTTGTAAAAAAATATTTTTAATAAGTAAAAGTATAAATATATTTTATAGAGAATGTTTTTATAGAAATTTTTACATAGTCAGACAGTGAAAATGTTTTATTTTTTATTTGGAGGTTGTACATACTATGAAATCAAAAGTATTTTACAGTTTTTAACATTATTCATTTTTAGCTGAAAAAGTACTAGAAATGTACCTATGTTATGGAGACTGTCTCCCTTCCTCCTATGTTTAATGTTAACAAATTGTAATATATCCAATGTTTTTTTTTTATAAAGATATATTTTTTTGAAAGATATTTTCAAGTATATTCAAAAGCACATAAAAAAAAAAAAATAAAAAAAAATACTACAACTTGCTAAACATATATATAAATTTATTTTTAAATATCCAGTATTATATTTGTTCGTTTCACAATAATTATGTTGAACTCGTACACGTAATATGAACTTTTTTTTTTTAATCTGTTTATTGAGAAATAATACATTTTGCCACACTTAAGGGCACTGAGTACTAAGGCTGAGTGAGGCACATTCATACCATATATACAATACAATAAAAAAATAAGTAAATAAATAAATTAAAAAATATATATACATCTATATAACAAAGGCAAAAACTATAATAAACCAAGGAAATGTAACTTAGAGTTAAAATTAAATAAAATACAGAAGTTCGTAGCAAAATTAAATAAATTATAAGTAAAAGAAATATATACAAAATCATTCATACCTAATTACAATATTTACAATCAGGCAAGAGATCTCCGAGTCCAGCCCTTTCCCTCAAGTGTGAAGGACAAAGCGAGACTCTAAGAGATCCCAGCTCTTCTCTCTCAACCGCGTCGCCGGCATTACCAGTCCGGTTGAGACTGAGAGAGGGCACTAAAACCACAAACGCTCATGACTTGAGTGGAGAAGCTGGCCATTGCCAGAACTCCAGTGACTTCTTTACAAGAGATCTCGAGGCCACTGCCGTTTCAACCTTCGAGGAGGATTGTAGGGATAAGAACATAAGGTAAATATGTACATATGGTAAATACGAGGAAGGGGAGAACCTCCCCCCCCAAAAAAAATCTCTAAAAATATTATTGTTTGTGTAATTACATTTGGTAGGACTTCAAGAATCACTTAAACACCATTTCGTATAGCCAGTTAGTTTCTTGTTTTACCAAAGTAATTATCTTTATATAAAAAAAAAAGTTTTCGGGCTGAAGCCCCTCCCCCCAAATAAAATCCTGGATCCGCAAGTGACAACAAGTGTAGTGAACTAGAGTTCTCAAACTGCCGCAAGGTAGTAGCGCTGTGCATGCCTACACAAAGCACGTTTTTGCAGACTGAACCAAAACAATGTATCCACCCCGGAATAACGACAAACTAAATTTTACCCGCTGTCCCACAGTTACCCCATCTTGTGGTACGTTTTTCAACAACCACATTTACATAATTCTTGATATTTCAGACCATAATCAAACCCATCTGGACATACAGACTTGAACTGTGGGGGACAACTAAATTTTCAAACATCAAACGCATCCAATCCTTTCAGTCTAAAGTCCTCCGTATAATAGTCAATGCTCCTTATTATGTTACAAACAAGACCTTACACAATGACCTTAACATCCCATATGTCCTTGACGTTATCCCATCTAGATTTGCAAACTTCCACCAGAATCTTATTCATCATTATAACCCTCTAGCTCAATCCTTATCCAGCCACGACCATCCCTATAATCCACCTCGAAGATTGAAGCGGCAGTGGCCCCGAGATCTTTTGTAAATATTCTTTTGGAGTCCTGGCAATGGCCGGCTTCTCCACTCAAGTCTTGAACGTCTGTGGCTCCCACATGTGGAGGATAAAATTTGGCTCGGAGTTCCCTGAGCGAATGTAGATATTGTATATGTAAGTATGGATGTGTATAAGATTACTTTTATTTATTTGTGTATATATTTTTTATTATTGTTTATATTTGCTTCCTGTTTTTTTTTGTTATTTTTTTGTATATATTGTATGCATGAACTGCTGCAGCACTAATACTTGTTGCCCTTCATGAGGTAGATTGTATTCTGATTCAATAAAATATATTTTAAAAAAAAGATAAAGATTATCTAACATTTGTACTTAATTCCGGATAATCCTTATAAATGATTAAAACGTTTTTAACACAAGAGGATTGAAATATATCTTATCATTAGTTTTAGATCAACCAAATAAATTATTGGATATTTCATAGCAAAAAAATGTAACAAAAAACTACTCAAGCGAACATGTTAATTTAAAAGTACATATTACGTTCTATTGTGGGTGTATCGATCAAGTGACGTAATCGCCAATATCCTGCAAATCAAAACATGATTTAGTTTATTTACAAACGAACTGCTATATTGTCGGAAGATTTAGTTGGTGAAGCAATTTTTTTGTTGGAATTTTAGTAGTTGGTGGACTTCGTACATAATTTTTTAACTCTTTCGTACAGAATTTTTTTTAAACTCTCTAATAATTAGGACCTAGAATAACAGTCGTAAATCCAATTTTATTTCAATATTCGAATCCATGCGTAGAGTGACTCACTGAGCCATCAATGCAACTTCGCGGTATTTCACGGTGTCTTAATAAACGATCCTGCCCTCCGGAATGGTTTGAGTTAGAAGAGGAGTCTTTTATTTGATCCCAGGGATTTATGGAAGAAAACTATTGGGATGAATCAGTGGGACAGGGCTTATATGGTAGTTATTGATGGTGCGGCCAGATTTCACGGGGCGGGTGCCCTGTGGCATTGTGGTCGATACCCCAACTCGATATGGGGACATACCACAATGCTTTAGTCACCAGCCCAACATTCTGCCCTCAGTCCACTGGTCACTATAAAGTAAATGAACAGTCAAAAAAAGAAAATCTGAAAGTTATAAACAATAAATTTATTGGAAGCACACACATACTCATATATGAATCATTTATTTCCTTAAACCACTCAAAAGATAAATCTTAATTATTCCGGAAACATTAACAATTGACATCTTAAGAAAGTATTGTTCAATTTGGCTGATTTTTTTTTTTTTTTTTGTAACAATTAAAACACATTGTTGTTATTTAAAAAAATATATAATTACTTAAATTAACAACTTTATTATGATGTAGAGATGGTTGACCGTTGATATAATATGAGAAGGAGTTAATTGGGGGGTGCGGTCAAATAAATACTAAATTAAAATATTAAATTAAAAATTAGGCAGGCAAAAATTAAATAAATACTATATAATTGGTAAATGGTTGACTGTCGTGGATTATGAAGAGAAGAATAGTTGGGGTGGTCAATCAAAAAAGAAGGCAAAAATAAATGATAATATTTATTTTTACATATGCCGACGTTTCGACCTGAAGTTCAGGCCTTCATCAGGGCTAAGAAAATAACCAGATAACAAGGTATGAGAAAAATAAGTAGTGATGGTAAAAAAAAAAATGTTTTTATGTTTTACATTTTATTCTAAGATTCCCATTTTAACACTTATGTCAGCCTTTTTGATTATGCTTACTTCATCATTCCACACTTTGTAACGGTTATAATTATTTATCTCTTAGTTCTTACTATTGTCATTATTCTAACAATTTCATTTTACGTTATATTTTTTTCTTTATTTTTATATTTTTTTTTATTTTTTATTTTTTTACCATCACTACTTATGTTCCTCATACCTTGTTATCTGGTTATTTTCTTAGCCCTGATGAAGGCCTGAACTACAGGTCGAAACGTCGGCATATGTAAAAATAAATATTATCATTTATTTTTGCCTTCTTTTTTGACTGATCACCCCTATTCCAAATGAAACTATTCTTCTCTTCAATAAATACTAAATTATAATATAGTATTTATTTGACCGCACCCCCCAATTAATTCCTTCTCATAACAACTTTATTAATTATATATACAACAAGTAAATCTGAATTGGTAAAATGACGTGAACAGACTTGTCGAGAAACTACCCATTGGGAGGACTTCAATAATAGTTCGATATTAAAAAGATGAACAGGTGTTATTTATTTAATTTCAAAAATCATTGATGAGTCATTCTTATATTATTTGACAATTTTGCATTTCTGGGTCCAGCAATCTGGGTTAAAAATATATAAACTTTTTGAAGAAACAATTGATCTTAAATATTATTATAGATGTCCTAGATAGTAAAATTGAGCTTCGATTGTCAGTTTTCTTAATATTAGTTTTAGTTGGGGGGCCTGACTTGGGGTTCCCTGCCTGATTGTATATGTTGTGTTTAGGTATGACTGTTGTTATGTTTTTAATTTACTTATCTATAGGTTATTTTATTTTTTATTGTACATAGTTTTTGATTATTATTTTACTTTTGTTATTTTTATATTTTCTTTATATATGGTGTGAATCTGTTCATATATCAGTATAATTATTATGTAAGTGACAGATTATTATATTACTAAATAAATAAATAAAAATTTAAAAAAATATTAGTTTTTTTTTTTATTTTGAAAATGGGTTTTGCCCAGAGTGTCACCGCCCAAAGAAAATGCTTTATGGAGTAAAATGATTCTTAATATTCATCTTCGAACTAAAAAAATCATTCTGAAAGTTATTGAAATACCTTAGTTGATTTCAATCTTTTTATCTTTTACATTCCTTTAGGAATTTTTTACGGTAACATCCGTCAAATGTACTATAGATTTATAGAAAACAAATTTTATTATGCAAGGTTTTTATTCAAACTAAAAAAATTTTCTTGAAAAACCACTGAGCAAATAGTTAATTTGCAGGTATTTCAAAAGAAAAAGATAGCCTCAAATAAAAAAAATTAGTTTCATAGAATAAAGTAACAAATAATTCATCCAGTTTAAATAAACAAGCTTTATTAGCATATTGGAGAGATATAAAGGCTATGAATATAATGAAGATAAAAGTAAACCACAAATATTTCATGTTAACATGAGACTAACTTAAAAAAAAAAATTTCTATTTTAGTTTATTTTATTAATATCTTTAAGAAAAACAAATAAAAGCCTCCTCCTCTTCTCTAAAGGCTTATATTAAATAAACTGTTGTGATCAATTGGTATTAGGAACAATTAAAATAAATAATATTATATTTATATGAATAATAGGAACATTCGTTCCTTTAAAAAAAAAAAATCGCTGTTACTGATGTAACCAAATTTTGGACAGATACAGGGGATGCCCAGAAGGGAGTTTTATGGCGCAAGTTGTGCCATCAAACTTTTTAAGGGGGAGGCATATTTTGACGTTTTTTGGAATTTTTGAGGTAGGCACATTTTAACGTGGTTATGAATTTTCGGGATGAAAAGTTTCAGAATAAGGGGCAAGGAAAAAAACGTGGAACAGACCTAACCACCCCTGGACAGATATGAAACCTTAACCCTAAATAAATGCTCCAAAACTACTTATTTTGCAATTATCATCCATAATGTTAATTGAACAATGGTAAGTAATGTAATGGTAACATTCGATACGCATAATTTTTGTGACATTCATCAGTTCTTTAATGCCTCCAGGTTACATATGGATATAAGGTACTTCAGACAGATGCTTTTAAACCCTTTTCCATAATATTAAATGAACAGTGTTGTACTATTCCCTACTACCTTTTTTTCCAAGTTTTGAGGACAAACCTATTTTCCTCCTTTACAGTCGACGAGATAACTTAAGAAGTTATCTAGAATTCGAAATAATACCATACAAGAGTGGAATTCCTCATGAATAAAACATAATCTATAAAAATTGATTAATATCAAAGCATGAAGAACTTTATATCCTCACCTTGGTAACAGTAACATTCGTGACCGTAAGATGGGGAAACTTTGGGACTGAGTGGGTAACTTTGGCATAGTGCGTAAAATTTAATCTGTGGTGATTCCGTGGTGGATAGATACACTGTGTTAGTACAGTCAGCATGGACAGCTACTACCTTGCGGCACAAGTGAAAGTTTCATGAAAATAAGAATTTTGAAAAAAAAAAAAAAGCAATGGAAATAAATACAACCTAATTGCACAACAAGCGCGGGCGGATCTATGGGAGGGCTTTCGGGCTGAAGCCCCTCTCCCCCTCCCTTCAAATGGTAAAATGTTACCATGTCTTAAGAAAAAAAATATTTAAGAAAATATCTCTAAAAGTATGTGGGCGGGGTGGCCATATGGGCCAACGCGTTGTGCAAAGCACCACAGTAGCCCGGCAACCTGATATATGACAATTGTGTTATAAAAATAGTCACGAGTTCGCGTCCCGGAGCCAACGCGTCTTTTTAATTCCCGCCAACACCTCCTAGCTCGGGAAAACCCCGTATAGCTTTAACAGAGAGGAAGGAGAGAACCCCCCCAAAAAAATCTCTAAAAATATTATTGTTCGTGTAATTACATTTGGTAGGACTTCATGAATCACTTAAACACCATTTCGTATAGCCAGTTAGTTTCGTTTTTTACCAAAGTAATTATCTTTATATAAAAAAAAAAGTTTTCGGGCTGAAGCCCCTCCCCCCAAATAAAATCCTGGATCCGCAAGTGACAACAAGTGTAGTGAACTAGGGTTTTCAAACTGGCGCAAGGTAGTAGCACTATACATGCCTACACAAAGCACGTTTTTGCAGACTGAACCAAAACAATGTATCCACCTCGGAATAACCACAAACTAAATTTTACTCGCTGTCCCAAAGTTACCCCATTTTGTGGTACGTTTTTCAACAACCACATTGACACATTTCTTCTTGTGGTTGAGGTAAATTTATTTTAAAGTCACCATTCTATTCTTCAGAAACAATACAAAAAATTAATACGTGTGAAAAAAAGAAAAAACATGTGAGAAACGAATGTAGCACCCGGTGACATCAATTGTTTAAATAATATTAGAATGACCCTGATAAGAAATATTATAATGGTGGAGATATTGTGAACTAGTAGATATTAGTAGATATATAGTTGTCTTGTCCTGCCTTAATTTATTTGCAAAAAGTGACAAAATAAACAATTTCATTTCGGTTTTTTAAGGCAATAAGTCAAAAACTAAAAATGAGAATAATTTGGTTTAGAGTACGTACTGTATGTACAAATTGAACGTTAATTACATTTTAATAAGCGTATTAACATTTACTTAAGTGTTCAACGGGCTTTCGGGCTGAAGCCTCCCTCACCCCCCACTCCCAAAATGATGAATTGTAACCATGCTTTACGAAAAAAAATTATCTCTTAAAGTATTATTGCTCGTGTAGTTACATTTAATAGGACTTCAAGAATCACTTTAAAACCATTTCATATAAGTAGTTAGTATCTTTCTTTTTTTTCATAGTAAATATCGTTATATATTTGACAAAAAACCTTTCGGGCTGAAGCCCCCCCTCAAAAAATTTAATCCTCGATCAGCTAGTGGTGTAAGGGCTACAAGTAAAGGGTAAAAAAGTAAGATAAATAGTACAGGAAAAATTATAACCCGTTTTATGATTTTATGATCCCCAATATGGTTAATTGTTTGATTATAATAACCTGTTTTTTATTATATATATATATATATATATATATATATATATATATATATATATATATATATATATTAAATATATTTATATTTAATATAAATTAATATAAATATTAAACATATTATTATATTTAAAGCAACTAAATCGAGACAATAAATACGAATTATTTTCGCATTACAGTCGTAGTTGTTTTCATTCCGTTACACGCAATGTAGCATGCTATTGAGCAATGATGGATCTATTGGTGCATAAGGCACGTGCCATCCTCTTTCGAATTTTCAAAAGATATGAAATTCATTAACTGCTCATCAACTGCTATAGAAATGAAATGACTGCGAAGGACAGTAAACATAATAAGTATGGATCAAATAAGAAATATGGAAATAGTCTGGATCAGCTTGCTGAAATCAGCCCGTGAAAGTTAATGATGACTTGACCATTTTTTTCCTACGTTTACATGAGAGATGTCAAAATTCTGATAGAACCTATGCCAATAGGAGATATACCACAAGATAGAAAAGAGGGTGATAATTTGAAGAACCTATCCAAATAAGTTAATGAAAGAAAAGGTTAAACCCAAAAAACAATAAAAATGGATGGAATCATGTGATATGTTGTATTTCCGCCACCAAACTAAGAAGTAAAAATTAGAGAGAGAGAGAGAGAGAGGAGAGAGAGAGAGAGAGAGAGAGAGAGAGAGAGAGAGAGAGAGAGAGAGAGAGAGAGAGAGAGAGAGAGAGAGAGAGAGAGAGAGAGAGAGAGAGAGGGGGGGGGAGAAAGAGAGAGAGAGAGAGAGAGAGAGAGAGAGAGAGAGAGAGAGAGAGAGAGAGAGAGAGAGAGAGAGAGAGAGAGAGAGAGAGAGAGAGAGAGAGAGATGAGAGAGAGAGAGAGAGAAGAGAGAGAGAGAGAGAGAGAGAGAGAGAGAGAGAGAGAGAGAGAGAGAGAGAGAGAGAGAGGAGAGAGAGAGAGAGAGAGAGAGAGAGAGAGAGTAAAAAAGGGCTGAAAAACCTCCTTTTATTTTTTTTAAATAGTTTTTCTCTCTCTTTTCCTGTGTTGCGTTAAGGTAAGAATGAATAAATTTTCAGGTCAAATAGTTTTTCAGTTTTTTAGGTATAATCTTTTAAATATAGGTTAAATACCACTAAAATCCATTGAGGATCTTGGTTTCAGTACTTTGTAAGAAAGTATTGTTTATTTGTTGACGATTATGAGGTGAATTGGCGAATTAATTAATTATTTTAGTAAGAGGATCAACTTTATAGAGGCTGGGTGTGCCCCAGGAGGGTTTCTCGACTCCAGGTTCGATCCACGGTTGATTTAACAGAATAAGTGATTATCAGCCACATACTCGAAGCCGGGACCTTGACCATAGGAGCATAATGCCATACTCACTCGGCTAAACCGCTCCCGACAAAGAGAAGCAGCAAACCTTTGTGGTTTCAAAATTGAACCTCGGCGTTTTCAGAGGAGTGTTATTGTTATTTTTAAGTGATTTGTTTTTTGTTTCTTTAATATTATTTCATAACAGTAAGTTAAGTTACTCAACTCAATCTTTTAGATAAAAAGCATCACCTCCTTACTCCATCCAGAACTCCCTCCTTGTCACCGTGAATAGATGCTTAGGTGAGAGTCGGACTGAAAGATGTTGATGATTATTAGAAAATGCTTGTCGGAGGTCCACTTAAATTTGGGGTGACCGTCCCTTGATGTATGGACACCCTAATGAAAACCCCTCCAATTTATTTCCCTTCTCCTTATTGCCCGGCTTCCCGCCTCGTCCAACATTCACGGTGTCGGCGGTTCTCCTCTCCTTCTGATGAGCTTATTGAAACAGACTACTGAGATCTCCTTCAGGTTATCTAAGTAACCTTGACAGCTAGAGGAAAAAATATTTATTAATTTAAATCATTACAGTGAAATTTCAAGCTACACTAAGTTAATTTATCAACAATAAACCTGTTTCTAAACCAGGAGTTGTTAATCACATGAACAGAAGCTAAATCACTTCTAATCCAGTTAGTTCCTAATATTTTTTCACAAATTGTATTACAGGAACCAATTCATTGAATTTATGTTGCACCTAAATAAACAATATAATAATGTTCAATTCAAGGAATTCAAGTCTCGAGGTCCAGGAGTCCATATAACCAAGTCTCGCACAATACAAGACGAACCTATCCATGTGTGGAATATTTATCCACAGAAACCTCCTCCCTTCACCTGTTTATTTCCATCCACGGGACCGTAGTTAAGCATTAATTCGTGCAGAAGAATGGCAAAGTGCTCGTTCATGGTTGTATTATCTCATATCAATCATCATATTTAGATTATATAAGCTCTATCGTTTCTTCGATCAATCGACAATTCAGCGGTCCAATTTGAATCGCTATTGATGAGCTCTTCTTTTATACTGTCCATGTCCAGTCAACAGTTGGGCTACCTAGAAGTCAACAGCATTATGTCGACGACTATGAGCTAATAACGGATACTAATCTATAGGTTCATCTTCTGGTATTAGCGGAATCCCAGCGCTGATACAAAATGGTTATTGTTATTTTTTCTTTCCTTAATACCCCTGAATTTCGAAAATAGTATCTGCTTCGCTCATCGACTAGCTGTGCAACAGGGGGCCGTAAACACGAGCCGCTTCATAGAATTTAGTCCTAAACGCACTTGCAAAACTTCTGCGATACACTGAGGACCTGTGTGATTCCAATTTGGAATTCCAAATGAAAGAATCTAAGAGTACTGAAAAGAATCTGGAAGTATGTATTTAATGTAGGAAACATACCTGGATTTTTGGCAATATTTTACTAAAATCGACTTACCACTTTATATTATTTATTTTTACATATCTTTACAATTTTCTCGAAAATTATTCTAATAATTTTGACTTCCCTATCCAGCTCCGAGCATCCATACCATCCCCCTCGAAGGTTGAAACTGCAGTGGCCTCGAGATCTTTTGTAAATATGCCTTTGGAGTCCTGGCAATGGCCAGCTTCTCCACTCATGCCCTGAGCGTCTGTGGCTCTAGTGCCCTCTTTCAGTCTCCACTGGCTTCTAATACTAGTGATGCGGCTGGAAAAGTGGCACTGGGATCTTCCGGAGTCTTGCTTTGCCTTCCACGTGTGGGGGGAAAAGCCTGGCTCGGAGATTCTTGGGAGAATGTATATATTGTATATAGTTATGATTGTGTTTAGAAGTTTTTATTTTATTCTATTTATTTTTTTTTTTTTATTTACCTTCTTCATCAGTATTATTTATTTACTTCTTATATTTATATTTATTTCTTTATTATTTGTATATATTGTATGAATGAGAACTTTTAGCCCTAATGCTTATAGCCCTCCAGCAGTGGCTGATTGTATTATTATTCAATAAATAGATTTTTTTTAAATAAATAAAAATAATTTTGACTAAATTTGTTTTATCGATGTAAAATTAAATATTCTTTAATATCAGGTAGGTCTTCTGATTGATTGATACAGTCTGAAAGAGCTTAAGTGCCGAATTTTCAAATTTTCTTCCTCTAAATTACCTTTGATTTTGATTGTTAGGACTAATTAAAGGTTTTTCATTGTCAGTATTAGTGCAAAGTGGGTAAATATGAACTAAGAAAGAAATTTAGGAGAAATATTTTTGCAAGTTGAAAACAAATTTGCGAATAGATTGATGTATAATAATACACAGTTATTCAGCAAAGATCTACACACTATTTCAGAAAATATGTTTAACACAAACAAATGTATCACGTAATAGAGAGTGGTAACAACAAATACATTTTTTTATAATTATTACTTGTATTATAATTGATTGAGAAACAATTTTCCATGGTAATATCCGACTCTTTAAGTTCATTACAAGGTTTAAACGACATGTACTCGAAACATTCCGCTATCCTAAAAATTCACAAATACCCCTATATTCTAGAAAATTTGGGAAAATCTGTTTACTTTGCATTGATTCCTAGTCACATATGGGAATAGTCGGAAATGAGCATGCAGACGTGGAAGCTAAACAAGCCCTCGCGCTTCCAGGCCGGGGTACTGCTATCCTATCATCTCAAGAAATAAATCTTCCCCTCAAAAAGGAAATATTAGACAGCTGGCAGCTCATGTGGAATGAGATTCCACCTAGCAAGTTGAAAGTTATTAAAAAATCAGTAAAGCCCTGGGCCACATCAAACCGTTCTAATCGCAGGGAAGAAGTCGCCTTGACTAGGTTGAGAATAGGTCATACAAATTTCACTCATTTATTTCTTATCAACAAGCAACCACTTCCAACATGCCAATATTGCAATAGCCCTCTCACTGCCTGCCATATTTTTGCAGGAATGCCCCTATTATACCGCAAGATTAAATAGATTATATCTTAGGCTGGAAATTTCAGCTATATTAAATAATTACGAATCAAATATAAAAACAGTTATAAATTTTCTTAAAACTCATCGATTATTTAACAGAATATAGAAATATTTATGAATGTATGTATATTTATATTTATTTTTTTATTAATGAATTTTTCTTTTTTTTTTTTTTTTATTATAATGAGTTTATAAGCTCCAGAGAACCAAAATAAAGAACAAACAGACGTTGATGACCATAGGGTTTTACGTCTTAAAGCCCAAATACAAAAACAAACAAGTTTCCATGGAAATAAAATGGTATTTCCATAAAAAATAGAAAATTTATTATCAGTTTAGAAAACCCAAAATATGTAGTGCACAGGACTGACATACTTTATATTGACTGGCGTAAGTTTAAGTAATATTCTCAAGGTTTGTTAAATTAAAAAAAAATAAATCTACTGATACTAGGGTGGTAAATGAAAGTACTGTGGTGCACAACACCTGATTATTTTTCTTTCACTAAAAAAATGGAACAGTCAAAATCGGATTGGTTAGAATATATTTTTGAATTACCAATTCCTTAATATCTCTCTGTTAATAAAAAATCAAAATATTTAGTCCTAAAGTATCTTTTAGTTAACCGATGAGAAACATGTTTACCAAGTAATGGGGCTAGTAATATGAAAGTTATTCTGTATATCTGAAATACATTCAGTCAGGGATGCGCAGAAGGGGTTTGATGGCGCAAATTGCGGTGGGAGCATTTCGACGAGGCTATGAATTTTCGGAGTGTAAAGTTTCTAAAAGAGAATTAGGAGGACAGTATGGGACAGACCACAGCAAGTGAAACTGTATATGATCTACGATTTGTCTAATCATATTTTCGCTTATACTGTTTTTAAGAAGAGGAGAGTAATGCAACTTTCAGAGAGTGGGGGATGGTTCATGCGCCATAGATCTTGGGGGGAGGACACCCCTGTATTCAGTTAACCAAGCCCAAACAATGGGTTGTCTCGTCCTCATATAAACTTTATTTGAATTCGTCAAAATAATTTAGTCAATGATTTTGTAAAATATACAGATATTATATTAAAATGAAGAAGGTATAATTTGTCTATTACCACCAACAAAAAAATATATTTAAATACTATGAAACAAAAAGATTTGACCAATCGGAATATATTCAGAAAGTCGCATCAATATCGACGTCGTCAAAATAAAATATTTCTGAAATGCATCCCCTCTTAAACTCCATTCCCGATACAAGTTTGAAGAGGTATATTGTTCCATTTATTATTATTATTAATTGTAAAATGAAAAATATTAATAACAATACTGAACCCCCAAGTTTGAGTGTGTTCAAAGTAATTTATTAATATGATACTTTTTTTTCTAATAATATTGTATTGAGAAAAAAAAATACATTTTGCCTCAATTAAGGGCATTGAGTATTTAGGATGAATGAAACACAAACATACCATATATACAATAACAGAAAAACAAGATTATAACAAAAGAAAACTTGAAATAACAGAATAAATCAAACATAAGACAACATTAAATTAAAAATAAATAAATAAAAACACATTCATACTTATTTACAATATTTACGGTTAGCCGAGGGAGCTCCTAGTCGGGCCCTTTTCTCCACCCGTGGAGGATAAGGCAAGACTCTAAGAGATCCCAGCGCTTCTCTCTCAGCCGCATCACTAGGATGGGAATCCAGTGGAGACTAAGAGAGGGCACTAAAGCCACATACGCTTATGACTTGAGTGGAGAAGCTGGCCATTGCCAGGACCCCAGTGACGTATTTACTAAAGATCTCGAGGCCACTGCCGCTAATATGATACTAAACATCAGAAACTAAAACAGTACGAAAATATTGCAAATATTCACTTTTTTATTTAGTTATTGAGGACTATAATATTCTAACATACCTCAAGAGTTAAAGTGATGTAAGACTAAATTTATACTATACAAACAAAAAATATAAATATATAAAGTATCTACAGAAGCAAAATAACAACTAAATATTAATCAAAAGTATATACAATAAATAAAAATGATATAACTTAAAGATCTATACATATTATTTACAATAACGTGAAATAACTCCAAGGCTTGACCCTCCAACTATTAAATCGATGAATTAAATTATAATTAACCGAAAATAACGTTTAAATGTTTGTATGAGAGTGATAAAGTTGAGAGTTTGGATAAAAATTACTTGATTTTATTTATTTATTAAATAGCAAATAAGTTATTTTATTTCAAATAAAAATGTTTCTGAAGACCAACATTTAATTGTTACCAAAATAAACTAATTGGGACAATATTATTAGGTTAAATAAATTATTTATGGTTGAATAAAATATAGAAATTATTTGCTAGAAAATAAATAAATAAAATAACGTAATTTTTATCAACATTTATCTCTAACACAACACTTTAAACATTAAATTTAGTTAATCATAATTTTAATGCTAAATTTTTTAATTACCGAGAATTACCTCATGAAGAAGTTAGGTATGAAATAATGTTATGAAGGGTGTAAGTACGGACATAGTTCCGACTGGATCTATTGGGCAAGTGTAAATGTTTGCTTCCAGGGTAACAGCCTTCATTGGTGTGAAGCTACCATTTTCAATCAAGCTGCTTCATTTACCGCCTGTTTGTACAAAGCTTTATAAACAAGAGGCTTTGACCAAGTATAGGCATCGACTTTAAAATATTTACATAAACTTTTTTTTTTCACTAACTCCAGTAATATAACATTGATAAATTGGTGAAATAATTAAATAATTTCTAGATTTTTGTCAATGGGATAAGCTACTGGAACCGGTTATTAGAACACACATTAAGATAATTAGGTATGTTTTTTTTTTTGTTTTTTTACTATCGCTTAACTATTTTTGTAATATTTAGTAAGGGTAAGTATTGCGATCTTGAAAATTTTTGAATCTGAGTTTTCAGCGGAAATACACGTTTTGAGGTCCCTTGAGTCTCCAACAGGAATAATCAAGTCCCACAAAATTGATTGTGAGTGTATCTGTGTATATGTATGTGAACAGCTTAGCTCAAAAACGAGAAGTCGTACGAAACTGAAATTGGGTATTTGAGGTTTAATCTGAAACGCAGTGGCGTAATCTTAAAATGGAGGTCATTTTCAAAATCTACGACTCCGGAAACATAAGAACACACTCTTTTATGATAAAAATTCGAAAAACTTAAAGAAATCGAAACGCGGTGGCCTAATCTTAAAATGGAGGTCGTTTTAAAAATCTACGGCTCCGGAAACATAAGAATACACCCTCATATGAAAAAAATCCGAAAAACTCAAATAAGTCGAAACGCGGTGGCCTAATCTTAAAATGGAGGTCGTTTTCAAAATCTACGGCTTCAGAAACATAAAAGTAGACCTTTATATTGGATAAATTCTAAAAACTTAAATAAGTCAAAACACAGTGGCGTAAACATAACATGGATGTCATTTTCAAAATTTACTGATCGGGAAACATACAAATACACCCTTATATCGAATAAGTCAAAAAAACTTAAATGATTCGAAACACAGTCACTTAATCTTAAAATGGGAGATATTTTCAAAACTATGTACAGGACAGCATAATACTAGTCCCTAATAAATCCGAATAGGTACAATAAATCGATATCCGTAAGTGAAAATTCTACTTAGGAGAGCATAATAATAGACTTTCATATTGGAGGGGGGGAGGGGATGGCCATTATTTAAAAAAAAATATAAGATTTACAAAAAATTAAAACATTAATTTGAAATGAAAACGGTTGAATTTGAATTGGAAAAGGTTTAATTTGAAATGGAAATGGTTGAATTTGACTTGGAAAAAGTTTAATTTGATCTGGAAAAGGTTGAATTTGACTTGGAAAAGGTTGAATTTGACTTGGAAATGACATAGAAATATCACACTGAAAAAATCTAAAATGTTAAAATAAATGGATATGCAACCGCGTTATCAAAATTTTTTTTGTATTTTTCAAAAGCTATGCCTTCGATAATATAGTAAGTGGCCTTCGTTTCGAAAAAAATCGAAAATTGACAAAAATTCGAAAGTTGAATTTGAAATGGAAAAGGTTGAATTTGACTTGGAAAAGGTTGAATTTGAAATGGAAAAGGTTTAATTTGACTTGGAAAAGGTTGAATTTGATTTGGAAAAGGTTGAAATTGACTTGGAAATGCTATATAAACCTGCAAAGTTACAGCAACATTTTCGTCAAAATCGGCAGACCGGAAGTTGTACTTTATATCATCAATTTAACAGATTTTTACGATTTTCTCAAAAACGCCTCTAATGATTTTGTTTTAACTCAGAATATCAATGTATCATTTAGCAGATTTTAATATAATGTAGTTTTTATTCTCATTGGTGTTTTCTAACAGGGCTTAAATGGCTTCTTCAATATCAGCTTCTTCTAAAGTACCTTTATTTTTATTTTTATTTGAAATAATTGACCATTTCACATTAATATTTGATATAAAAAATAGTTAAATATAAAATATGAAAGACTTTGATAATTAACTAAAGGTGAAATAAGAGATCGTAACGAATAATAGTTGTAATGGAGGAACCAAAGGAATACGAGCCCACCCGAGCTCGCCCGAAAGATTAGAAGAGGCTTCCATATGTAACATGAGCTTAATATAATACGGACTCCGACAATATTATGTACATATACATATGTGGTTTTCATAAATGCTTTTGTTGATATTATGTAATATTTAATTGTATAGATTATAGCAACATAAAAATTAAAATTTTTATATGCATGGATAATTAAACAAATAAAAATACGCACAATGAAATATAAATAAATATAGCGTCTGTAATTTTTACTTCCACTTCACCATTTTCTGAAAATACTTATTTCTGCTAAGAAGAGGGTGGTAAGTGAAAGTCGTATGATGTGCGCAAAATATAATTGTTTTCATTTAACTAGGGATTACACCCTCTTCACCTAACGGCGGACCAACCACCATTTTACAAATTATACAATTGTTCATTTAATTGTACTACTCCTTGCTCAAATTTTACAACAATAATTCACATGTATTCCGACTGACTCACCTTTTATATTATACTTTAAAAGCCTGTACCACTACAACCCATGAAAGGTCTTGGACGCAGTACTATGTGAGGAAGTACTGTTTCAAGGCCAACGGTTGTGCAGGGAGGTGATGGGGCCGATATCACGCTCAACCGCCAGGTTTTCCCCCTTAATTATTTTTTTAATTAAGGGTACCCACTTTATAGAGGCTGGGTGTGCCCCAGGAGGGTCTCCCGACCCCAGGATCGAACTACGTATAATGAAAAATTACTAGTCATTAGGCGGATTCGAACCTACAACCTTGAGCTATGGAAGTCAGTGATATTATATTTTAAGAATACTTTAAAAGAAACTGTAACTCTTATGTATTTCGATGTTATTCTTCATTGAGCATTATACCAATATTCTCGATACCGATAGTGCCGGCGGAGCGGTTACTGCCCGGAGTCTATGGACCACGTCATCAAGGGCATGTAGTTAGGAAGTATTAGGGAGCCAGCGAAAGAATAGAAACGTGTCCTTGTTCGCTGGCGGTTTCCTGAGGAAGGAAAAAAGCTGTGATTTATGCGTGGCGTAGGGTGGCTCTCCGATTTTTAGCCACCCCCGGATCTCTGCCCTGTGACGGACACCTTCCGGTGGAGCGGCGCCCACAAATTGCGGCACCACCCCATTACCATCACTAATCCCGCTCCAACAAATTTGTGCCCCACCCCCAGAGGGACCTTTGTATAGATCTGTAACGAGTTCTTTACCATCGGCTCCCTTTCTCCGGGTCACGCTGTCAGATTGCGCTTCGTCATTTTTATGAGAGGGCGACACCCGCCGCAACGGAGATGAACTTGGAGTGGTTTTATGATAATCCATGACGTGTGAATTAATCATCTCATTACACACTCGAAATAACTCATTAATTCAACAGACTTGGCTCAGTTTGAATTTACTACACGCGTCAAGTCGATATATTGGAATCTCTACGAAAAAAAACAAACAGAAATAAAGAAAAAGCCATAGATATAAAAAAGAAAGTGTATTTTACTCTGGGACATTTAGTCTCCTCAGAATAACTACAATGAACAGAGAAATGACAATTGGCGATTGTGAATAATTAAATGAAAATTAAAAATAAATTAACTTACAAAGTTATCTAATCTTAATATTAAAATAAAGAAGCATGTAATTTTTTCATAATATTAAAAATAAACACACTGTAGTAAACATATGATCTTGAAGTGGACATATAAATTTAAATATGATTACATACGCGTGAGTTCACGTATTTGAACAAATAAGCACGGGCGGATCTCCCTCCCAAACTGGTAAAATGTAACCATGTTTTATGGAAAAAAAAAATTAAAAATCATCTCTTAAAGTATTATTTTTCATGTAATTACATTTAAAAGGACTTCAGGAATCACTTAAACACCATTTCATATAGGTAGTTAGTTTCTTTCTTTTTTCCCAAAGTAATTATCCTCATTTTTATGAAAAAAAAAGCTTTCAGGCTGAAGCCTCCCTTAAAATTAAATCCTGGATCCGCTAGTGCAAATAAGCAATATGACACATACATAGATATCTGCAAGATGCCGGTATATTGTAACTGACATCTCTAAAGTACAAAATAACTTCATTTTACATATATTTGGAAGATTGATTACTGAGTAGATGGAAAAATAAATTATATTTAAATGAGGTCAAGGATGAGGAATTCCATAAAGAGGTTGGTAAGGAATTCCAAAATGAGGAAGCACGTATGACGCAGGATTTTTTAAAGGAAACAGTTCTATGAGAAGGAATATACAAATTTGAGGATTGGGATCTCGTGTTGAACGAATGAACAGAGGAACAAGGAGTAAAGAAATCAAGAAGGGATGAAGGTTCGGAAAAGGAATACACCTTGGAAATATTGCCGCCGAAAAACTGGATGGAGCCACTTCAACTCGGCCTAGCAACTGGAGGGCCTGGGGACTCCAAGTATATGTCTAATGAAACAATTCATTAGCCTCTTTAATCTGATCTCAAGTCCACCAGACAGTCCACCGTATACAAGGCAGCCATAATCGAAGTGAGAGAAAATGAGAGAGAAAACTAGGAGCTGATGGATTTTAAGGGGCATAGACTCACAGATCTCAAGTATATAAGATACGTATAGCATTAGCTGATTCAAGGATTTATCAGCTTCTCAGGCTTCTAATTTTCCAATCTTTATTTTAGGGATAGGGGGGGGGGATAAGGCCTAAATTGTTTTTATGATTGTAGAAGCGCTATTTTATGTCGCATTATTATATCCCATTAATTCTAAAGATTTATACAAATCATATACAACGTCCATATACTATATATATTTTATAACAAAAATGTTAAAGTTACGCCTCTCTTAAAATCTAGGTTTTTTTAATCTATAACTTTTCCAACTCAGTTTTTCCGATCTCCTATAAAAATACTTTAGTAAGATCTATTGAGAAAAACCCCAAGCCTACATCTCCTGATCATTACCATCCGAACTCCGTCTAGTCCGCGGTACAGACCCGTTTTTATCAAACTATCAACATCCGTCTAAAACTTTCTGAGTGGCGTCATTTCATATTTTCTTTCAAATCTTTATTTTAGGATAGGGAGGGATAAGGATTAAATTGTTCTTGTGATTGTAGAAGCGCTATTTTATGTCGCATTAACTCTCAAGAGTTATACAAATCTGTGGATTGAAATATTTGAAGACTATAAATGTTATAAAATATGTTTATAAAAACTATAAATGTTATAAATATTAATAACATAAATTTATAAATTTATAACTATAATAACTATAAACTATAAACTATAAACTATAATGACTATAAATGTTATAAAATATGTTTATAAAAACTATAAATGTTATAAATATTAATAACATAAATTTATAAATTTATAACATAAATGTTATAAAATATGTTTATAAAAACGTTTTCCATTTTATTCCAATAAGATGAAACCAGAATTATCAATTAGTATGGGCAGCACTGTTATTGATTCTGTTCTTCTGACTGTGAACATGCACTTTGCAAGACCAAGACCAAGGCCGCCTAACTGTTGCAAGACCAAGAGCAGGACTGGAAAAAAAATAGATTTTTTGAATAAAAATTAAGGCAAAATAGTTACTAATACTTGACAATCTTAGTTACTGTATGTAAATAATTGGTATAACCAATATAATTCTGCATTTAACTCAAGCAACTGAATAGATTACATATATTTATGTTTATTTAAAGGTTTGCGACAGGGATATGGACTCTTAATTATTTGATACTTCAAATTCACTGCGGAAAATTCGATAAGATCTTCACGTAAGACTGGGTTTGAAAGACCAAGATTCGTATCGGTCTCGCATTTGGGCAACACCAACCATATTATTTACGGATTCGGAATATTTTTGAAAATGACTTGTAGGAGAATGAATCACTTCATATCTGTAAAAAAAAAAAAAAAAAAGGAATGATGAAGAGGAGTATAAGTGGAAACCTTGACATCGTCTTTACACCAATCATTCCAGTCGTTCCACTAAATCGTTCCATTTGGAATAATTGTTAGTGACCGGTTTAAAGTTTACTGATATATTAAATACCAGACCTTAGCATTATTAGCAATTTTTCAACACCCACTAATTAACTGTAAAAAAGCGAATATCAATTTTTTTTTTTTTATCACCCACCTCTGTTCACATATTTTTATCATAATTCTGTTTCTGGCATAGGTTGATCTGATAAAAAGTTGATTTATCGTACAACTGATTTAATCGACATGGCGTATAATCAAGAAATGGAATAATTTATCATACATAATCAGAGTTAATCGCCCTACCGGTTATGACAAACGAACATATATTGATTCATGGATATCGAAACAATTAAATCAAATTGACATGAAACAATTGTATATGGATATACAATTATACGTCACATCTTTCACTATTAATGCATAATATATATTCCGGTACATCACTTCTTCCGATATACTCTTATTCTAATTTGTTTTGACAAGCATATAGATGTTAAAATATTATTTAAAGCATCCTTACACCGTCAATTAATACAATTATGCACTTGTTTGTACTTCTTTACTTTAAAAAAAACAAAAACAATAATAGCTTTGATTTATTGCATTAAATTATTTAGGTGATCTAAGTAACTTTTATTAGCAATGCCATAGATTCAAGATACTGTATGTATAGCATTGGCTGATTCAAGGATTAGCTGATTCAACAATTTTGGATGAAGAATTAGCAATGCCATAGATACAAGATACTATTTGGATAGCATTAGCTGATTCAATGGAGGGCTTTCTCAAGCTTCAATTTTTCTTTCAAATCTTTATTTTAGGAATGGGGGGGTTGGATAAAGCTTAAATTGTTCTTGTGTTTGTAGAAGCGCTATTTTATGTAGCATTATTACATACCATTAACTCTAAAGAGTTATACAAATCATATACAACGTTCATATACTATATCTATTTTATAACAAAAATGTTAAAATTACGCCTCTCTTAAAATCTACGTTTTTTTATCTATATCTTTTCACTTCTATAACTCAGTTTTTCCGACCTCCTGTAAAAATACTTTAGTGAGACCTATTGAGAAAAAACCCAAGCCTACATCTCCTAATGAATACCATCCAACCTCCATCTAGTCCGCGGTACAGACCCTTTTTATCAAATTATTAACATCCGTCTAAAACTTTCTGAGTGGCTTCATTTTATCGTAGCCAACAACTTTTTATCTATGAAAATTTACTTCAGTTTTTCCGACCTCTTGGTCGGAAGCACCATACGAATCTAGATGATTGATACTTGGACATGCAGAAATGGTTAGTATTTGAGAAGTGAGGGGGCTTTCCGAAAGGAGTTGGGTAAGGAATTCCAAAACGAAAAAGCACGAATAATAAAGGATTTTTCAAAGAAAGCTGTACTGCGAGAAGATAAATCGAAATTAATGGATGAATGAAAGAATGAAGGGGGATGAGATCTAGAATAGCTTATGTAAAGGAAGGTAAGAATTATTTATTGAGCATTATTCTTTTATGAATCTAAACGAATAATAGGGAATAATCATGGTTAAATGAATTTCGATAATCCTAAAAAAGTGATTCGGAACAAAACTTTTGCCTGATATCCCATCTGATAGTGTTATTGTAATTGATACGCCATCTTAGCATTACGTTCTAACTGAGAAATATCAGACTACGAATATCTAGTCTATATACCAATACACAGCTTCTTGGTTTTGCTGATGATATTGACATAATAGGTAGGTCTGAACGGGCTCTCAGAGAAGCGTTTATATGCCTTGAATCAGCTGCAAGACCACTTGGTCTAGAAGTCAACGAGAGGAAAACTAAGTATATGAAAGTTGGTGGTGAGGTGGATCTGAACTCTCCATTTGAGGTAGGTTCTTTTAAGTTTGAGAGAGTGAAAAGTTTTGTATACCTTGGGTCTGAAATTAATAGCAAAAATGACATGGCTCAAGAAATACAAAGAAGGATCACGGCTGCCAATAGATGTGTCTTTGGACTTGGCCGACACTTAAGAAGTAGGTACCTCTCAAAGAAGACCAAGGTGATCATATACAAGACCCTTGTTCGGCCTGTTTTGACATATGGCTCAGAGGCTTGGACGATGACTAAAAACGATGAGATGAAGCTGAGTGTGTTTGAGCGAGGAGTCCTCAGAAGGATTTATGGTCCAGTAAAGGAGGGTGATGTCTGGAGGAAAAGAAAAAATAGGGAGCTCAGTTCTCTCTATACAGACATCGACGTAGTCATGTATATTAAACTGGCCAGACTAAGGTGGTCAGGGCATGTGGCCAGAATGAGAACCGTTGAAATACCAAAGAAAATAATGATGGAGAAGCTGCACCTCGTAAGACGGGTAGGAAGGCCGAGGACGAGATGGTTGGACAACGTGGCCTATGATGCGAGAACCCTGCTTGGTGTACGGAACCGAAGAGCTGCAGCAGAAGACAGAGCCAACTGGCGGAGGCTCTTGGAGGAGGCCCAGTCTCGGTAACGGGATGTCGTGCCACATATGATGATGATGATGATATACCAATACACCAAAATTATGTAGAACAAATTGTAAGCATTGTATGAATAAACTATTTGATCCACAATCCACTATATACATACAGAGTGAGTCGGGGAGAAACGGGCCAAACTCCACGAGTGGGTTGCCCACAGGCAAATATTTTTTTTAAATATGGTGCGATGAGTGCATCACACAACTTTCACTTATTACCCTCTTCTTCGCAGAAATAATTATTTTTAGACAAAGAACAGTGAAAGTAAAAATTATAGACGGTACGATACGTTATTTAAAACAATTAATTGCCATATGTTTCCCGCAGCCGTCTTATGTATTATATTTATTTTATTTGACAGTAACCATTTTATTTTACGGCTGTATATTTCAATTATTTATTTGGTTATAATAAATAATTGAATGTCATGAAATATTTTAAGTCCGAAAAGAGTGACACTGATAAAGAATTAGCTATATATGATATATATACCTGAAATAGCTATATTTATTTATATTTCATTGTGTGTATTTTTATTTGTTTAAGTAACGGTATATATACAAATTTTAATTTTTATATTATTCAATCCTTCCAGTCTAAAATCCTCTGAACAATAGGCGATGCTCCCTTCTATGTATCCAACAAAACCCTCCATAATGACCTTCATATCCCATTTGTTATTGACCTGATCCCAGACAAATTTTCCAAATTTCACCAGAAACTCACTCATCATCCAAATCTTGTAGCACTATCCCTATCTAGCTCCAGCCATCCCTACAATCCTCTCCGGAGGTTAAAACGGCAGTGGCCCCCGACCTTTTGTAAATATGTATATATTGGAGTACTGGCAATGGCCAAATTCTCCACTCAAGACATGAGTGTCTGTTGCTATAGTGCCCTCCACCAGTTTCCACTGGTTTCAAATAACAGTGACGCGGCTGAGAGAGAAGCACTGGGATCTCCTGGAGTCCTGCCTTGGCTTCCAAGTCGGGGAATAAGGCATGACTCAGAGTCCCCTGGGTGAATGTAAATATTGTACATAGGTGTGAATGTGATTTATTTACTTTAATCTCATATAGCTTTTATCTATTATTTCATTATTTTTTTTGTACACAGGCATACCAATTTACTTATTTTATTTTTTTATATTTCTTTTTCTTTATTATTGATATTAATTGTATGTACATATTGTGTGAATTAATCATGTAGCCTTAATATTAATACCCTTCAACGTGGCAGAATGTATTAATCTTCAATAAAGAAAGTAAAATTGTTTAGGTTATTTTATTCTTATTTATTGTATATATATTATTTTTCTGTATGATTTATTTTATTTATTGTACATAGAGTGTGAATGTGATCTGTGAACACTATTATAAATGTCCTTGAGACAGATTGTAATATTTTTCAATAAATAAGCTTAAAAAAAAAAAAAAAAAATTATATTGCTCTAATCTATATAATTAAATATTAAATAATACCAACGACAGCATTCATGAAAACCACATATGTACATATATAAAATATTGTCGGAGTCCGTATTATATTAAGCTCATGTTACCTATAAAAGTCAGTTCTAACCTTTCGGAGTATCTCGGGCGCACCCGTATTCCTTTGGTCCCTCTATTACAACTATTCTCCGTTCCGATCTCTTATTTCTTCTTTAGTTAATTATCAAATTCTTTCAAATTTTATATTTAACTATTTTTTAATCCAGGTTACAATATGAAATGCTTAATTATTTCTCATATAAAAATTAAAGCTACTTTGGTGGAAAAAATGTTACAAATCAGCTATTTAAGCCCGGTTATGGAAGATCAATGATAATAAAACCTACAACATACTAAAAACTGCTTAATTGGTGTAATGAATGTAATCAAACTCGTTAGAGCCGTTTTCGAGATAATCGTAAAAATATTTTAAATTGATGATATAAAGTACGAAAAAGATGCTGTAACATCCTAGGAATATAGAAACCTTATATATGCAACTTCCCCTTCGTATGACTTTTCGTTTTTGAGCTAGACTGTTAACACACACACATACAGACCATTTTGCGAGTCTTGTTCATTTGGACTATTTTCACCAGCATTTTTAATTTTTAGCGCATCTCTGATGTCTAGTTTTACTTTGTATATTACATCTTAGAACATCCTCGTGATCTACTTATGGAAATATATTATTACAGTGCTACCATTGGGTAGTTTTTCAACAAGCGTTTTCATGTGATTGTATTATTACTGCGTGCACATTTACTAGTTGTATTTTTTTATAATACAGTTGTAAATATCAATGAAAAAAAAAAAAATCTTAGAACCAATCCTCCGTGACCAACGATCTGAAACCATTCATCCTAATGTCTAGAAAATGTTTGGAAGTCAATGAAGATGTTTTCAAATATTTATTTATAAGACTTGAAATATTTATTTATAATGTTACCGATAACCGAAACGTTATTACAAGTATGAGGTATTGTTTATTTGTGAAATTTCGATTATTTGTAATTAAATAATAAAATTTAAACAAATCACAATATATAAAAAAATATGTTTTTTTTTTTATTATTTTCGTTTGTGCAATCCAGTCTTGCAATTTGGTCTGTTTCTCTCGAAATACCCTGTATGTTTTCTTATTTAATATAAACTCATAATTAACGTCTTGATTCAATTGTATTAGTAAATTATCTATTAATAGATCAAATGTTCATTATAAGATTTTTTTTTATTTATTAAGTCAAATTAATGGTTAGACTATAAAGGTAATCCCTTAATTCTTAAAAATGTGGGGTTATACTTTTTTCCTCAGTAACCAATTCTACTAATCCACTGATTGGATATTAACTACTAAATATTTTCACTTTAAATTGAATCAGAAATATTGTAAAATATTAAAAACTGACCGACCCTCAGACCTCGATTACAGCATTTAGCAGTTCGAGGAAACGCCGCGAGAGTGCACCACCTTACAGCTATAGTGTGAAGCATTGAATTTCGGGCAGAGGAAAAATTTTATCAGGTTTGGGTTAACTTTATCAATCTTATTTCAAACAGAAATATAAATGAATGAATATTTAGCAATCCTCTCGTCATTTGCGTACTTCTTAAAAGGATGAAAAAAAAAATACATTAATCTGTCTGAAAAGCGCATTTCGTCTCAAATCGGAAAGTGAAGTCATTAACAGTATTACCATCGATCAGATTCATATTATCAGTATTACTATTAAATGTTACAGAATGCAAGAACTAACCTCTTCCCACCTCCCCACTAGTTAGGCACAGAAAAAAAAATATTAAATCCTGGATCCACTACTCAACATCATAGAAATATTTTTATTTCTTTAACTAAATAATAAGGAGAGACGTTAATAATCGGCGCTGGGGTCTCTTCAATCCAAAATATATCATTAATCAATTTATTTTAATAACTGTATTCGTAGCAGAGAATAAAAAATAGCTTCCAGCTCTTAATTTATTCTCAAGATCCATAGACTTATCATGAATTTAATTTTTGATGACCACGAATAGAATCGATTTTTCGTTAAAATATTATAAGATTCAAGACATAGTCAAAATATTCAGTTTCATTTTTAAATAAGAGGACTTTTTTTTTTTAATAAATATTTTTCCTGCAATTTTCTATTTCGAATTTAACTTCTGTTAACATTTTAATTAAAATCAAGTTAAGTTAGGGGGCACATGGCCCTCTCCCCCTTGGTACTACATTTATATAAAATTCTTTACTTGATGTCATCAACGTGGTATTTAATATATTAGTTTCCACAGCTTCGCTTAAAATTGTCAAGTCATTAGAAAATCCGAACACAAGGTATTTTACCACCTAGACTTAACAAACCTGATAGTAGAAATACAAATGTTAATATAAAATATTCAAATTTTGAAATTTAATCTTGTAATAATATTAGTAGAATAATATTTGTAGAACTTTTTCAGCATATATTACTGATAAAATATATGTTTGTACTGTACCCTAGACTAAGTAAACTATAATTCTCGAATTAATTCATTCCAATTAAACAATATTATTTCTTTACTAACCTAATTACTATTTACAGAACTCCCTTTTTAACACGATCCCGACGAAACAGTTCATCTTATCTGAATGATTGAAATTCTCTATACGTATTTATTATCATTTAATTTGAAAAATCGATCTCAGAATTATAAAATAAATTGGAATAATGGTGGTAAAATCCACATTATTTGTCGTAAACCTATGTCCTGTCCTACAGTATCCTTTGATAATACCACACTTATCCCTGTTGAACAAATCCGATACCTTGGACTCCACTTAGACAAACGTCTAACTTGGAATCCTCATACCAGACTGAAACGAGACAAGAAACTGCTCGACGTTTTCGACTACTTCAGCACTTGCTAGACAAACGCTCTACGCTCCCAGTCAATTACAAAAGACTCATTCATATACATGGCTACATTAAGACCTATTTGGACTTACGGTGTTGAACTCTAGGGCTCCACTAAGCCATCGAATTCCTCTCGTATCCAATCCTTACAATCCAAAATCATTCGTAAAATCCTCACTGCTCCTTATTTTGTAACAAATAAAATCATCTATAACGACCTTAATGTTCCTTATGTTTCTGACCTGGTCCCATCCTTCCATAACAAACTTCAGAACCATCCAAACTCTCTCGTTTCTAACTTTGCTTCCTCTTCGATACCTGACAACTCTCCGAGGCGTCTGAAAGAAGATGCCTCGAGATCTCCTTTTGTAAATACATTTTTAGAGTGCTACCAGTGGGTAGTTTCTCAACAAGTGGTTTCATATTATTATATTCTTTCGTTCACATTTACTGAATGCATTTTTATTTGTAATACAGTTGTAAATATCATCAATAAAAAAAAAAAAGACTAA
Organism: Nezara viridula; assembly: GCA_928085145.1. Taxonomy (NCBI): domain Eukaryota; kingdom Metazoa; phylum Arthropoda; class Insecta; order Hemiptera; family Pentatomidae; genus Nezara; species Nezara viridula. Next base: position 39,062,016 of record OV725078.1, read on the forward strand.
TATATCACAGGGCAACGTCCTTTTTATTTATTCAATTTGTATTTGATCTTATTTTTTAAGCTACAGTTACTTGAACACGACACTCCCGAAAGTATTGTACAATTTTTAAACAACAGATTTTTTATTAATTACTGAAAATCGTATGACGTTCAAGCAAAAATGTACTTTTTTTTGGAGGGAGGTTAACGAATATGAAACTTTCAAACGATTTCAATTTATTGGATGACACTTCAACAGTTGGAGCAAAAGTTCCCATTAAATAAATTGTAAAAATTATTGTATATTTATTTAGCAAAGAAATATTTTGTTTCCAACTCTTTTCTTTATTAACCTGCTAAGGGTGTTGAAACATTAAAACAATAACTTTCTTTTATATTCAAATACAACATTCTATCGATAAAATCCTAATTTCTTAAATTTGTCATTGGAATCAAGTTTTAGTAACTCTTTTGTAAAATTTTCGCAGTTTAAAGTAATATATCAAATATCAAATTTCCCAACTTTTTGGATTTTCAAATGTGAGGAGGTGTGGGAGTGTCCTGTATAAACCCATGTTTATGTACCTCTCATCAGATTATATTTATTTTAAATTTCGATGAAGAAATATTTGAAAATTCTAATCTTGTAAGTCTTGGAGTCTCTAATTATCAGATAATAAACAACCGCAGATATCAAATGATAGATAGTCTAGTGCACTCTGGTTTACTTATCTCAAATGCCCGTACACCCAGCGATATACATTCTAATTTTACATATGTGGACAGTGAGCAGAGACGTAGTGTAATAGATATAGCATAGGCAATTTAAGATAGTCAATTTTATTTTAGTTATTTAATAAATTAATTTATATATCTACTGGTCCTTAATACCTTAATACCTTAATGCAGCTGATTTAGAGGCGCTGGGATCTCCTAGAGTCCTGCCTTTCCTTCCTCTAGTGGGGAGAAAGGCTTGGCTCGGAGATCTTGGGTGAATGCTTTTTTATTTTTATTTTTTTAGATATTGTATAGAAGCGTGTGTGTATGTGAGTAGTTGTTTTTATTAGTTTAGTTTCTTTTTGTTTGGTTTAGTTTATATAAATTTACTTTTATTATTATTGTTTTTCTGCATTATTTATTTTTATTTATTGTTGATAGAGCGTGCATGTGCTCTCTGAACACTATTATAAATGTCCTTATTTGTGACAGATTGTAATATCTATCAATAAATATAGTTAATTATATAAAAAAAAAATTTGATATCGTTTGTATATTTAGTTCGTCAGATAATTTTGATTACAAACTACAACTTGAAATAAATACTTGTACGTCTAATAATGTGTTTAAAGAATTGCATATATCTAAACCTGAGTCATTTAATCCCAAATTCTCAGAAAGTATAAAAAAAAACTCTAATAAATTGTATTTTAACAATGGTGATTTTGAACAGTAGTATTTTCATTTAGCAATAGTAAGTTGTATAAATGAATGCGGTTTGGTATATAAATCTGGTAATAATTATCGAAAGAAGTTAATCGACTGTTCTACATATCATGGGTGATAAATATTCAGGACGCAGTATTTTTAAATTTTTTATTTATGCCAAAGTTTCAACCCAAACATGTGGGTCATCTTCAGGGCTGACATTTAAAAAAAAATACAATCAGAGATATAATATTATACGACCGATAATGATAAATAATAAACTGTAGTGATTGATGGTACACGAATCTTAACTAATATTGCAATACACATATTAAACATGAAATATGTAAATAGTTATACAAACTAAAAAAATAATAATGTATATAATCCATTTACAAAAATTTGTAATATTTTCTCTTACTAACCGTGGTTTGAGCACTGAGGGTGTCAATGAAAAGATCAGGGGGAGGGGGAGGATTTCCCAGTTGTCCTTTTCAGATAGCAAAAGGTAGGTAAACATAGTCAGAGGGGAAGGGAGGTAACATTTATGTTTGTAGAATGTACATAATTTGTTGTACATAGTTGTTTCTTATGGTTACAGAAATGTGACTATTGGCTAGTGACTAGTCAGCCAATGAATTTTTTTTACAGTATTTATTCTCCCAAATAAATTTCCACTCCACTACATCATGACGTTTCGGGATTCACTTTTATATCCCATCTTTAGACTAGAATTTACAATATTATCGCAATTAATATTTTTATAAAATCAATACAACATTTACTTATATAACTTTAAAACAACAATAATAATTTAATTTTTTTTTTGCCGATTTTACCAGTATTCTTTATCATCTTATCCACTATAAGATTTTGTCATATTATATTATTTATTTTTTTATTGTCATATTCCTTTTTTTTTTTTTATTTCTTTATGACATTTACAACTGTATTACATAAATACATCAAGTAAATTTGGACATAATTGATATAATGACATGAATACACTTGCTGAGTAACTACCCAATGGTAGCACTCTAATGATATGACTATATTAGGAGATCACGGGGCCATCTTCTTTTCAGACGCCTCGGAGGGTTATCAGGAATTGAAGAGGAAGCAAGGTTAGAAACGAGAGGGTTGGGATGATTCTGAAGTTTATTATGGAAGGATAGGTATCTGGTGTCATATTCCTAAAATGCAATAATTTTAAGTTTATTATTTATTTAATTATTACTATTATTATATGTATTTAACTAGTTTCAATATTGAATACATTACCTTGAATATCATAGAAAACTCTTTTTGAAATGTTGTAAGTTTAATTTTTCTTTTTAATAAGCCAATGTGTAATGTTGGTTACTGTTAGTTATATTGGTTATTCTTATCAGATCAGGCAGCCCATAAAACGTGTTATGATCTGTTGACCCCCGGTAAGTCTCACAGCCATTCCTTTCTTATTTTGAGAAGGGGTTGATCGGTGGGTGTGGTCAAATAAATACTAAATTAAACAAATAGTATTATTTAATTTTTGCCGACGTTTCGACCCACTTTGCAGGTCTTCGTCAGGGCTACAAAAGATACAAAACATGACGAAAATAAAAGAAATTAATATAAGTAGATATAAAATAAGAAGAAGTTGTCTGACACAGAAATAAAAAGGTGATATCAGAGATATAGTTGGTGGCAACGTAGTTAAAATATCAAGTATTATATGTAGAAGATACAAACAAAAATGGAAAATAAGTATGAATAAAAACAGAAAATAAATGAGAATATAGCATGTAAGTTAAAAGTAAACAGATTGCGATAAAAGATAAGGAATGAGTGTATAACAAACTAATAAAGATTACATTTGATAACTGTAGGTTAACAGATAAAGAAATCGTTAATCCTTTCTTATTATTGGAGCTGGTGGTTAATCTATGAAAATTCTCAGAAGTGTGGCATTTACTCATTAAAAACTAATTAATTTAATGAGGTACTAATTACTTATGGATACCACTTGCTTTCTACTTGAATCATAAAATAATTTCATCAGAAAATCGAGGTGAAAGGTGGCCTACAAAAATTTTGGGCCGCTTTGCCTATATAATCTCGTTATTTCGACATGTTTCAGGTTACGTTTTCATTTTTACGTATTATATAATACATAATATATACATATTATTTATTTTAAACCTCAATTTTAGAACTAGGAACATTATTTTTGTCACTGATAAATAAGGATCATTTCTTATGATAGAAATCTGACAGAAAAACACAATTTCATGACCACTTTACGTGAAAATATTTTTAAAATCATTATTTTTTTATTTTTTATATTTTTAAATGAAATGTATTTTTAGGCAATCAATTTTATTACAATACATCCCATATCACGAAAAAAAACAAGAAATAAAAGCTTTACAACAGTTAATTGTAGTCATTATTGCTGGAAACACGGGTGCTTTAAGGTGACTGGATAAGAAATCACATCATTTCATTACACAACTTGAGGTGAATCTCAAGTTTTTGCCTAACAAACCTCAATTTAATTAATATAAGCTTTAACCTTAATGAACGCAGTAGTTTTTTCTAAAAGTGAGGTCGCTGTAGTATAGTTGGATGATGATAAAAAAAAATCGCGAATAATTTATGATTTTTTTTAAAGGAGAACTTAGCTTAGTTTAGCTGCTCAAATGGCCTCTTTAAATGGTTTTAATAATGACAAGCTTCCTTTCCAATTAAAGTAAATTTTATCTAGTTTACAGTGAAGTAATTGTTAATTACTGACATTAGATATTTCTATAGTTATCGCTTCCTATTGAACAAAAAACATGACTCTCTTAAAAAAAAAACACAAAACTTGGATTTGCTACTTTTCTGCTGAAAATAGGTCCATTGTTTATATGAACTTTTTTGTAGGTCTTGAGGTCTGATAGTCTGATCATTCCTATCGAAATTTCCCTCTACTTACGGGACACCCATTGGGTGTAATATTGCTATATATTTTTCGATAATTAAATCCTACTTCCATACGTCCAGTTATTAAGCTTAAATTTATTGGGAATAAATAAATAAAAAACAATTATTTTTAGTAAAACAATTTTTTTTTCAAAAGAAAATATTTCTGACTTGCCCACGTTACAATTTATAAACAAACGATTTATTATAAAGAGTGACGCCTCAAATTACGCTTTAGGATCAATAAATTCATAAAATTTTAGAAAATAAAGATTTATCAATATCACATGAATGATATTGAGTAAACATGGTGAAAATGTCCACATTATATTAAAAGTATTAATAATAATAGGATGGAGGATTTTAGGCCTATTTGAAATAGAAATAAAACAAACAAACAATTAACTCTTTCATTCACAATTTAGTAGTAGTATTGTACTAAGCGTCCAAGTAGGAATGGGGCAAAGAGTCCCCTTAAGTTTTGGTAAACCCTTCCATAAAATAATCTAAAAATTCTTTAAACAAACTTTTAAATGTAAGGCCTTTACGTTATACTCTTGTACTGAATTTTGTAATTCAATAAATATTATATAATGGACATTAATTAGTTAATAAAATTACTTATAGTCAATGAATAGCTTAGTATGTATTCAAAGGTGTTTTTTTTTTTTAAGCCTGTGTTTAAGGTGTTTATGGAACAAGCCTGATCCATCTCTGCCTGTCTTGGGCTATTTCTTTCCATTTATCTGGACGCAGCTCTATTGCATCTTTGTTGATTTTATCTATCCATCTGATTTTGGCCTTCCACGCGTTATTTTGCCTTCTATTGAGGCATTCGTTGTTACTTAGAGGCTTCCAGATGGATTGGTACGAGCAACGTACATGTCCCGCCCATCTTAACCTCCGTGCCTTCCCATCATGGGATATTGATTGACCAGTTTCTGCAAGCAGTTCTTTATTGGTTTTTCTTTTCCATGTGTTATTACTCTGATCCCACATTGCTCCGGTTATCGTGCGGTGGATTTTCCTCTCAAATCTTTCAAAACTTTTTTCTAGGGTGCTGGTTAGTGTCCATATATTAGAATTGGCTTTATCATAGCACTGTACACCCTTAATTTGAGATTTCTTTTCGGGATTTAAATACCTTTGAAAGGGAGAAGAAAGCTCTATTTTAGAATGCATTTTATTTAAATTCTAATATGTCATAATACAATTGTTAAACATTAAAGAAGAATATTTAATAGTTGACCGTTGCATTATAGAGGAAGGAGATGGTCCGGGGTGGCGGTCATAAATAAGCTAAATAGTGGCAAAACTATTTAGTGGCGAAACTATATAAAGCCAACGTTTCGACCTGACTTTGCAGGCCTTCTTAAGAGAGGTGTGTTCAGCTAGGAGTTTCCCTTAAAACTGGAACTCCATCTCCTTCCGTTGAACGTTAATCTACGCTAGCATTAATGATTGTTAATTTAACAGGCAGTACTGTTTATTTTAAAATCATTCTTATTGTAAATTGCAAAGACAATTCTACGTTTGTTTCTCATATAGTTTAAAATCATAATTCATTAGGAGATGAAATGAACGTCTTTAGTAAGGAATGATTTTTATAATTGTTGGAAAGTGCAACTATACGGTGCTGGGACACTGAGGGGGAAGTACAATGAAAAAACTTGCACAGACATGTAAAGTCTATTTAAAGTCCAAGGTTTAACTGGAAATAAAATAATTTTATAGTGTTTAAAATAATTTATAATTCGACAGGATATAACGAATGCGTGTGTTAAGAATCGAGTAACTTGACTGATTTACGTATTTAAAAATAAAATCAGTACCTTATTATAAATTGCAAAGAAACTATTATGTTCGTTTCTCAGATGGCTTAAAATTGTAATTCATTGGGAAATGATATCAACTTCATTTATAAGAAATAACTTTAATAATTTTTGCTAAGTGCATCGTACCTGAGCTGGGACTAGATTGAGGGCGAAGTAAATAGATCGAACTTAACTACTCCGACAGGCGGAGTCTAAAGTTCAAAGTAGTGGATTTATATGAAAATAAAATAATGGTAATTGTGAACATTTAGTTGATAACTATAAAAAAAAAATGGGAATGGAAATAATTGATCCTAATGCTAATTTAAGAAGTTGGTCGGGGGCATAGGCGCGAACTTCGGGTGGGGAGAAGGGGCGATCGCCCTCCCAATAAAAACAGAGAGAGAGCGAGAATATCGTATCGCGCCCCCCCCCCTTCCACCCCCTCCCATATTTCGAAGAACAAAAATAAAATCAATAACAATTAATCTACATAAATGAATAAAATATTTAAACTAAAACCTATTAAGGAAATAGAAAAAGTCAATTAGATGGCTAATCTAAGGCCTTAGAAGTTGTTACGCGAGTATTTCACGACTAGTGTTGCCCAAATGTGAGACCAAGATGAGTTGGTCTTGCTCTTGCTCTTGAGCAAGAGTCTCGCAACAGTCTTGCAGTTACCTATTAACTTATTTCTATAGAAATATTACTGTAATTTTTCAGATAGGAGAAACTTAAGTAAGCCCGAATGAAAAATTAGATGAGTTAAATGCAAAAATGTGTTGGTTATACCAATCATTTACCTATAGTAACTAAATTAGTCAAGTATTAGTAAATATTTTGCCTTAGTTTTTATTTTAAAATCTATATTTTTTAACAATCTTGGTCTTGAAACAGATAGGCGGTGTTGGTCTTAGTCTTGCAAAGTGGAAGACCAAGACCGATTTTGGACCACACTGTTTACGACGTCCTATGTTCTTATTGACGAAACTTTAGTTTACATTAATAAATAATTCTATGGTGTAACATGTCCTAAGATTTTATGATTCATCCATGTGCTCCCTTCCATTTTTACGTGAAGATCTTATCGCATTTCGAATTTGCGAATTTGAAGCATCAGATAATTGAGAGTTCATATCACTGTCGGAAACCTTTAAATAAACATAAGTATATGTAATGTTGTGCTATTATTGTGCAGTTATGTATATATAGATATGTAATTTCTTTTCTGTCTTTTTTTTTCTTTTTTTTTTTTTTTATATCGTAATAATAAGTAAATTTGGAGAAGATTGTATGTTCATTTATATATGTATGTATGTGTATGTATATATATGTGCGTGTGTTTATATATGTGTATATTTTTTTTTTGTCTATTTCTCAGTGGTTACATACTACTTTTTAAATAATGTATATTACGTTAGAATTTTTTTAAGTTAGTTTTTGGCCAGATTGGTATTTTATTTTGTATTAATTCATCTTTGTTATTCTAAGGGGACTTAGTCCCAGAATAAAGTTCTATTTTCTATTCTATTCTATTCTAATATATTCAGTTGTCTTGTTAACATTTTTTCAATTATATCTGTACGTAACTAAAATTAATAATACTATATAATAATTTATATAAATTTATTTTTATATCTAGTATTATATTGTTCGTTTTACAATAATTATGTTTATTATGTAAAATAATGTTTATGCATAAACTCCTTTTTTTCGGAGAGGGAGTCCTTAGCCCTCTCCCCCACCCCACAAACAGAATAGAAAGTCTGCGTCTTTGGTCGGGGGTTCACGATCTTTAGAATAACATATTGAAATTTTATATTGCACGAAATGGCCATGGCAGTCGATGCGACGTTAAATATCAGAAAAAAAAAAAAAAGCACGATTTCGATTCTTATTTCATTAAATTGCACATTTTTGCACTAACTTAGATTATTTGTAAATACGAATATACAGACGAGTGTAACTATTTATATTTATATATTTTTATTGTACTAATATGTCATATAATTTAATATAGAAAAATATGAGAAAGAAAGATTTGTTCGAAGCATTTGGCAAGTCAACTGTGGTCTGGACGAAGTAAACCTAACTGCTTCGCACTGTTGTGCGCGTACGTAAGCAATAAATATATTAGAAAATTACATGAATGTACTGCAGTTTTGTCTCTTTATAAGAAAGGAAATGGTAGGAAATGTAATATCCACCAAGATTCATTCCTGTTTAGGGTACCAAAGAAATTCTACTAAAGAATCGTAGAAGTTAGAACAAGAAATATTGTCGATTGCCAGAGGGATATGAATTGGGAAACTCAAGTTGCACATTGGAAAAGAAGTTGCAAATTAGGTCTTCACTTTAAGGTAGGTTGCAATGAAATCCATCAAGAAAGCAAAATAGCTCTCTATCTCTTTAGTGCCCCACACTTATGATTGTGCTAATATCCACTAGTCATTCAGAAAAGCTCGTTTTCCTTTCAGATTACTTCAAAAATCTTTTGCAAATGCACTAAACAGCAGGAGAGCTATTCATCTTTCTCGATAGACCTCTATAACCTGTTTCAAAGTATATAACCTGTATCAGTAGCAATTGAAAATAAAGTGGTTTTCACCATAATAAACCTCGTTTACTTTGTCCAGACCTGCTGACTTGCCAATTGCTTCGAACAAATCTTTCTTGTTGATAAAATGGTCTTCACCTTAAAAAAGGTGCATCGTCCCCTTAATATGATCCAAACTGCTCCAGCATTTGACCCCCTTTTAGTTGCATCTTGAAATATTCTGTCCATCTATCTACTATATATTCGTTATATGATTGATACTGATCCTTGTTTTCTTATCCGTGATTTTGGAACTTCCTTTCTCGTTCGATTAATGTATTTTTCTAATTTTTTGGGTTCAATTTCGCGTTTTCCCTAATTTTGAGAAAAAATACTAACAATCAGTTCCGGTTACCTAGAAGAACTTATAGCTTTGCCCTTTCCATCATTCTTTGCGAAGAGAGAATAATTCATTCAATATTAAAATTTCCTATTTTTTAGGATATGATCCAACTTCTGAACAAAATAAAGGAAATAAAAATTAATTTTTTTATTTGTGATATATGAGTTTTACTAAACAACCAATCAACTATTCCTTATCTGTAGATTCTCCTTATAGAATAAAAGAAATTAGATTTAAAAAAATAAAATAATAAATAAAAAAAAAATTGTTAAATTTTTTCGGGCAATTAAATTATTGCATTAATATTTGTTCGTTAATACAATCAATATAATGTACCAAAAACTATATTATACTAACATAAAACAAAATACTAACAATCAGTTCCGGTTACCTAGAAGAACTTATAGCTTTGCCCTTTCCATCATTCTTTGCGCAGAGAGAATAATTCATTCAATATTAAAATTTCCTATTTTTTAGGATATGATCCAACTTCTGAACAAAATAAAGGAAATAAAAATTAATTTTTTTATTTGTGATATATGAGTTTTACTAAACAACCAATCAACTATTCCTTATCTGTAGATTAAGTACATATTATTTTAGTTTATAAAACAGCTATTAATATGACTCATTTCCAGGGAAGCATATACAATTTAAATTGACTCTAAGAATCAGTAAATATACAAAACAAAGTGTTAAATTGCATACGTTAAATACAAAATTCAAGATATTCAGCAAAGTATTTTTGAATTAAGTTTTATTATTATAATTATATAATTTTTACATAGAGGTCTTTTTTAACGACCTCCTTATAGAATAAAAGAAATTAAATTTTAAAAAATAAAATAATAAATAAAAAAAAAATTGTTAAATTTTTTCGGACAATTAAATTATTGCATTAATATTTGTTCGTTAATACAATCAATACAATGTACCAAAAACGATATTATAGCACTATAACTAAGCCATTTATGAGTACTGAATGGTGTGGTAGAGGCCTGTAGGCACCTACACCAGTAACACATTTCTGCCGCTTAAGTGCATTTTCTACGGAACAGCTACAAATATTTTAAAAAATAATCAGTGTTTTAGAAAGAAAAAGATATTCCCCAGATGTGTTATTTCAGCACGTTTTGCGTTATTGTTAGCCATTAAATTACAAATGACGCTTGATTTTCAACTTGAAAATTTTGTTGTTGAACAAATTGACTTTACTGGTGTTTTTTATTGCCTAAGCCAATTATTTTTTAATATTTTATCAAATTGCCAAAAACTGATGAATCGGTTACCAAATCATTTATCAGGTACCAAAAAGTCATGTACACCCATTTGCTTTTCACTGGATTGGTAAGATAATTTAATAACAAAATCGAGGAAATAAGGTGTATAAAAAGACAAAAATATTGGGCCGTTTAGCGTGGTCTTTAGTCCCACATTATGTCAGAATAACGGGATTATACAGGCCAAACGGCCCACTATTTTTGTAGGCCACCTTTTTTTTTTTTCGATTTTGTCATCTATTATCTTAAGATTAAAATGGAAAGAATGGGTATTCATGACTTTTTAGTACCTTATTTAGTTAATTAATTTAATGAGAAAGCGTCCTATTTTGGTGACAAATAATACCCTTGGCTTTATGAAAAATTAGTACTTTAGACACCAAAACATTAGTAAATTGAACAGAATTATAAAATTTTACTGTTTTTTTTTTTTGTTTTTTTTTTGTTTTTTTATTAGGACCTCATAACTGGACTGAATGAATTATTACTGAAACTATGTCGCAAATGATACAGTTTTTGTTAATACAAGCCTTGGTCTTCCATACATTTTGAAAATTAATATCTCGCAATCTATCTAAGATATCAAAATTAAATTTTGCATGGTAAACGGATCATATAAAATATATATATATATATATATATATATATATATATATATATATATATATATATATATATATATATATATATGGCATGAGTTTCATTTTAATTTTTGACTAGATGATTTGAAATTGAATGACCCAACTGTAAAAATGTAGTTAAAATTAAAAACTAAGGTCATTTTTAATTATTAACAGATATTAAGCCTGATGATGATTCTGTACATCATTTGAAATACTAACGAAACTATTGTATTCTTTTTAAACTTTTATTATGATATTTACAACTGTATTAGTATGAATACATCTAGTAAATTTGTACAGAGAAATATTATATTTCTCCGCTGGCTTTAGTACCAGTGACGCGGTTGGAAGAGTAGCGCAGAGTTCTCCTGGAGTTCCCTCGCCTGATTGTATATAGGTATGCATGTTATTTTTTTTTTTTTTCCTTAATTTTAATTTTCTTATTTTTTAGGTTATTTTATTTTATTGTCTATTGTATATACTTTTGATTATTATTTTGTTCTATTTATTTTATTTTTTTGTACATATGGTGTGAATGTCATCCTACCTCACTATAACCAATGTCGAACAGACAGATTGTTATAATACTCAATAAAGAAATTTAAAAAAAAAAAAAGAAATATTATTACATGAAACACGCTTGTTGAGAAACTACCCACTGGTAGCACTCTAATACTATTGTATTCAAAACTAAAATTAAGTATAACACATTAATTTAAAATAAAGAGTTCATCGATACCAATTTAAGGTAATATATTACTATATTTCTAAAAAAAAAAAAAATTAATCTTGTTGATACATATAAATATTAGAATTACAAGTAGGAGGTTTGAACATACAGTTGGGCGCACTAGCGAATCCAGGATTTAATTTTTGGGGGGGAGGCTTCAGTCCGGAAGATTTTTTTTCATATATATAACGGTTTATAATTAATTTGAAAAAAAAAAGAAAGAAATTAACTACTTATATGAAATGGTGTTTATGTGGTTCTTGAAGTTCTATTAAATGTAATTACACGAATAAGAATACTTTAAGAGATAGTTTATCATATTTTTTTCGGTAAAACATGGTTATATTTTACCATTATGGAAGGGGGGCCTCAGTCGTCACCAAGAATATTTACCATTATCGTCAAATGTTATTATCTTAAATAAATTTCATTTTGTTTTCAAGAAAAATTTAATTTTTTATACTATATTCAAATATTCAATAAAGAAATAAAAAAAATTATTTATAAATGAAATGTGCATTTTTGCAATCAATTTATTAAAATACTCCCCGTCATAGAAAATAAATTAAATAAACGCTTAGTAATAATTTATTGTAGTTATTTTTTTATAAAAAACTTGATACTTTAAGTTTTTGTCTGAAGTTTTTAACTGAAGGCAAATCCAGCTTATTTATGTACAGACCTCAACTTAATAAATGTATATTTTATTAGAGGAAAAGAAAATAATCGGTAATTTTGGAAAAAACATAACTTCCAATAATTTACCCTTCAACTGGTTTTAACAAAGACAAATTCTATTTTGTGCTATTTAATGTGCTAAAGAGTAACAGTGATAAAGAATTAGCTATATATGATATATCTTATATATATATATATATATATATATATATATATATATATATATGTGTGTGTGTATATATATATACATATTTTTTTTTTAATTATTATTCAAAACATTTCTAATGTTGATGAATGATACAAAATTCAGCAGCTCAATATCGATTGATTCTAGAGATTCTGTTCTTTATTTACCCCGTTTCAGGTAGATGCTTGATAATTAGATATATCGATCTTTTACCTTGCTACCCTGGCTAGCGCACTAACAAGGTGGATAAAAGTCGTGAATAAAGACGGTATTAGTGATGAAAAGGGAGGGATAGAGGGGAAAGGGGGAGGGGGGTTGGCGGCCACACACCAGGCTCAGCCATTATATGGAGATCGCTGGCCACCCAGGCTGCCCGTACCTTACCTCTTGCCACGATAAATCCTGACCTCTTTTTCTTCGGCCCTATAGCCTAGTTATCTTCCCGCTCTAATATTAATCCTATCCCTCAGAAATGTGTAAACAGTCCTAGAAGGAAACTTGGATATGAACTAATGTCAGAAAAAACAAAAATATTTGTAATGTTTGAAAGGAAAATATAATAATAAAAAACGTCCACACAACTGCAGATCATGACCACATACCAAGATATATCAACTACCACGACTTTATGAATCGAGTAGAATGTTATACTTCAGTTTTGTTGGATGACAAAAATAAACACAATAACAGTTTATTAATGCATATATATTTGAGAAATGTGGCTATATTTATATGTATTTTCTAAGGATCTGGCGTTTCAGTCATAAAAATACAACTATATTTTGGCGATGTTACTGTACTCGATTGTTCTCAATATGTCTATAAACATTTTCATTTTTTTTTTTTTTTTTTTTTTTTTTTTTTTTTAATAATTTTCAAATACTAGAATGAGTAAGGAATATGAGGGTACCGAAGACCAAAGCGGCTTTACCGCTGGAAGATCGTTTATCGATCACATTTTTACAATGAGGCAGATCTTCGAAAAAATCAAGAAAAATCATGGCTCAGTTTCAAAGAAGCTATAGTGGGAAGCTCTCAAGGAAGCAAATAGATTAGAGCCCATAATCCATCATAAAAGTCCTTCAAAAGGACTTTGCATAGACGTTGCCTTTCGCCTAACCTTTACAAAATTCAGTTTGATGTTGCTCTCAGAGAGTGGAAAAGAAAATGTGGAAAAATGATTGGGAAATGAAAATGAAAAATGGGAATAAGGATTGGGGAAGATTTATGCATCATGAATATAATGTTTGCTGATGACCAAGTAATCATAGCCCCGAATAGAGATGACATCAATTATATGTTCAGATAGGTTGTCGAGACATCTGAAAAGTGGAGGTTGATTATTAACTAAAACAGAGCACTTTGGCACTTCATCTGATGACACGATAATTGAAAGATGTATAAAAACAGTAGAGAAATTTAAATACCTAGAATCAATATTTAATAGAGAAAGGACATCCACCAATGATATCGACAGGATAATTGATGAAGGCAGAAAAGTCACGGCAATACTCAACGGTATCCTTTGAAGCTCCAATATACCGCCCAGTACAAAGAGGCACTAGCGGATCGAGGCTTTATTTTTTGGGGGGAAGGGGAGGGTTCAGCCCGAAATTTTTTTTTCATTTATATAAAGATAATTACTTTGAAAAAAAAAAAGAAATATGCTAATTACCTATATGAAATGGTGTTTAAGTGATTCTTGAAGTCCTGTTAAACGTAATTACATGAGTAATAATACTTTAAGAGGACATTTTTTACTATAAAACATGGTTCGATTTTACCATTTTGGGGGGGAGAGAGCCTTAGCCCGAAAGCTCCCCCTCCCGTAGACCCGCCTGTGCAAAGGGGCTAGTATACAAGGCTATATCCGAGCGCGATCACATTCACTCCCTCTTAATCAGATACTTCCCTGAAGGATGGTAGGCAACCTTTAGCAACAATCTCCATTGAGGATCCATCCTCTTTTATTTTAAGATATAGGAAATTATTAGCTCTATGCCCAACTCCCAACCTGGAGGACCAAGAGTTATGGTGTAAGACACAGGGGTACCTCACCTCCCTGTGAATATCTGTGTGGGGACGCAGAGCCGGCCTTAGGGTGGAGCAATCGGGGCACCGCGCTGACCTGAAAGGCGCTCTTAGGGGGCGCTGGCAGATCATCAGGGGCGCTTGCCACTTATTATAAATTTTTAAAAAATACAAATATATTATAATAATTAATTTTAGTCTATCAATAAAGCAACTGCAAGCAGGACGTTACTGTCCTCATGTGGTAATCAAACTTTACTTTGAAGAGTTATATTCAATAATGTTTAAAACCATTAATATGAAATAAAGCTATAATTATGCACAAGGACTTTTGTAACAACCAAGTAGAGTGACAAGAAGAACTGGTTATTAAAGGGATGATAATCAACAGCCTTATGATTTTCAAGAGCAAGTTTATATCTGTAGCCAGAGACAAAAAGAATGTTAGTAATATAAATTTAAGTGCAATGAAGATATCATAGAGAACTTAGACAACTAACTATAAACAATTTTCAGCAAATTAGGGAAAATAGACCAAAAAGAGATTGAGATTGTTGAAGAAATGAAGAGTTATAATGTGGATTTACTCGATATTAGTGAGGTAAGGCAGAAAGCAAGTGGTGAACTGAAGCTAGAAAGAAAATATACCCTTATTTATGCTGGAGTACATCAAGGAACTTTTTCGAAAGAAGGAGTAAGTATAGCCATCAATCCCAAAATGTATAGCCAACTAGAAGACTGGGAGCCTGTCTCATCAAGAATAATTACAGGAGATATATTCGTATTTCGTAATAACACGTTTTTCAAAATTATACTTTAACCAATAAATCTAATGCTTTCGTTACGTATTAGGGGAAGTCAAGAAATTTCCAGATAAGTTTCCAGGAATAATCAGGAAAGAACAAATAGTGACTTGCTGGAATTAAGTGAATTCGTTGATACTTACCTTAATCCTTGCCTGCTTTGCTGAACTTTGAAATTGTTTTGAATAAAGGACATGCTTTGCTGAACTTTGAATTTATTTTGAATAAAAGGCCTGCACTACTGAACATTAAATTTTGATTTTGATAAAACTGGGTTTTGCCTTCAGCAATTGAAATT
Organism: Nezara viridula; assembly: GCA_928085145.1. Taxonomy (NCBI): domain Eukaryota; kingdom Metazoa; phylum Arthropoda; class Insecta; order Hemiptera; family Pentatomidae; genus Nezara; species Nezara viridula. The sequence continues at coordinate 39,077,748 of OV725078.1, forward strand.
TAATTTGAATTTTTTTTTTCTTTCTCTCTACAATTTTGAAGATGGCACTAACTAAGGGTACTGAGGGACTCAAAGCTATAAATGAAAGAAAAGAAAGGATGTTTCTTCGAATTCAAACTACATATGATATGATCAAGGGTCTCCCTAATAGAAAGGAAATTTTTATAGTTAGGGCTTCAGAAATTAAAGCGCAACTAGAGGAATTTGAAGCGGTTTTGTACAAAATTTCCGTGCTAAATGAATCATTAGATGAAGAAAATAGAATTGAAGTAAAGACGCCATCTTTAGCGACGGAGGACCTTTATTATGAAATAAAATCTGAGCACGAGAAATTAATTAAAGCTGAGCACGTAGTTCCCGCTTCTCAGCCCATGTCTGAATCAGTAGTTTACCCTAAATTGCCGGATTTGCAAATTCCTCCATTTTCCGGTCAGTACGAACAATTTCCACTATTTAAGTCATTATTTGATGCCTTGATTCATCATCGAAATTATACAGGAATAGTAAAGTTTTCATACCTTAAATCACTTTTGGTTCATCCTGCTTCACAGGCCATTTCTTCAATCGAGTTTAATGCAGAAAATTACAGCTTGGCCTATGATAAATTATTAAAGCGCTACAGCAATAAAAGGAACATTGCGGCCTACCATCTTAACAAGATTATACGATTTAAATCCTTTTCGGTTGATAATTCTACCAACTTCAGAAGCTTTCTGGATACATTTGAGGATAATTACAACGCCTTAAAATATCTTAAACTCCACAACCTCGCTGATTTTATTTTGTTACTTTCTTACCTGATTGCCAAAGTAAGGGTTGTTGCCAAGTTTGTGGAAAAAGGAGTCAACATACAATGCATAAGGCTGCAAACACTGAGCTATCACAGTCACAAATAACAAACAATTCTAGTGCAGTTTCGTGCCACGCTACCACCAACTCACAGGTACTTCTGGGTACAGCGTTAGGTAAAATTCGTTCAAGTTCAGGTCAGTAGTATTCATGCAGAATGGTGATGGATCTAGGTTCACAAAGCAATTTAATTACCACTGATCTAGTGAAAAAGTTGCGCCTTCATTCCCGGGTTAGTCCTCTTGTGGTGTCTGGAGTAGGTAATACTTCCATATCTTCATCTTCTGCTGAGATTAAGGTGAAGTTAAGCTCAACGAAAAATAGAAGCATATGTGAGTTTTCAGCCAGAGTATTGCCCTGCATAAGTGGAAGTTTGCCTTCGTTTGCCGTGTCCCAAGAAGTACGGAATAAATTTGCGTCAATAGATCTAGCAGACCCTCAATTTCATACGCCAGGAAAACTTGATTTTCTTTGTTTTATGGGTGCTGAGATGTACGGAGAGGTTTTAAATGACCCTATTTTATTTCATAAGGGTCAACCAAAAGCTATTCATACCTCATTAGGATGGGTATTATTTGGGGACACCCTCTCGGAAAGCCAAAGCCCCTATACCTTCTATACGTACTTTTTTCACGCAGACCAGCCCTTCCTTACAGGAGGAATTAAAGCGATTTTTGGGAGACTGAGGAACTCACAGTTTCGATTCCGCCAAATCCTGAAGATACATTTTGCGAATATCACATTATAAATTCATGCAACCGTGATCTCCAGGGTAGATTCGTTGTTTTGCATCCGTTCCGTTCTGACCAGCCGATTGATCTTGATTCCACCAGAGATATAGCTCTAGGCAGATTTAGAAATCTAGAAAATAGACTTAGGAGGGATCTGGAATATAAGTCTGCCTATGCTCCCCAGATGGATGAATATATAAGATTGGATCATGTCCGCCTCGCCAAGAACCCTTCTCCATACGTCATGACCCATCATGGAGTCATTAAGGATTCGTCCACGACAAAACTTCACGAGTCGTATTTAATGGTTCGGAGAAGATGGTGGGAGGAAAATCACTCAATGACTTACTTTTGACCGGACCGCAGCTCCAGACTGATATTGCGGAACTTATAGATCATTTTAGATGCTTTCCTGTGGCCTTATCGTGCGATATAAAAATGATGTTTAGGTGTATCCGCATTGCCGAACCTAATCAGACATATTACGTTTTTTTTTTAGAGAAGTGAGTCTTCACAGCCGATCCAGGAATATAAGTTGGTTACCTTTCCATTTGGGTTGAAATGTTCTCTCTTTATTGCTCAAAGAGTCATTCAGTTATTTCGGGAAGAAGGCCAACATTTTCTTAAAGCTGGCCAGTGTCATGACCAAATTTGTGTAGATAACGTAATCACTGGTGTTCGCATAGTGATGAGGCTCTGAATCTGTACAATGAGTTGATGGCCTTATTTGGAACAGGTGTGTTTGAGCTCATAAAGTTCTTCAGCAAATCCAAAACGTAATTTCTGTTATACCCGGATATAGAATGGAATAGTCAAGAAATGCCGTTGTGCCAGGATGGAGATTCTTCGACGGTTTGTTCTGGGATCCTAAACTCGATCATTTCAGCTATTCAATACAGAAATGTGAGCCTGTTTTTACAAAGCGAGGTATTATATCCTTCATTGCCAAGATTTTCGATATAAATGGATATATCAGATCCGTCATTTTTTCTGTTAAATGCCTATTACAACGTTTGTGGCTTCGTAAGGTTGATTGGGATGATGAGTTGCCTTTTAGTGTGTCTTCATTGTGGAAGATTTTCCTTCACGAATTTCCGAGCTTGAAAAACGTTTGCCTGCCTCGTTGTATTGTCAGCCAGAATGCATCATCCATGCAACTTTTCAGACGCTTCCGAGAGGGGTTACGAGTATGTGATCTACCTGAAAGTTGGGTGCCCTGGAGAAGCTACCAAAATTCATTTAAGGGCAAAAAGTAAGGTGGCCCACTGAAGGTCCAATCAGTGCCCCGTTTGGAATTAAATGCTGCTCTTCTTGCCTCCAGACTACTTACGTGTATCGGTAAACTTAAGAGTCATTTAAAAATTGAGGATGTTTATTGTTTTTCTGATTCTCGTAACGTACTCTATTGGTTACAGACACCGCCACATGAACTTAAAATTTATGTTGCTAATCGCGTAGTGCAGGTTTTGGAAGTTACAGAACCTAATTGCTGGCATTATGTTCCTACGAAACAGAATCCAGCAGATTGTTTATTGAAAGGCCTAACACCACACCAGATACTTTCACATGAGCTTTATTGTAACGGCCCGGCATCTATTTCGTTACCTCCTTCTGACTGGCCTATTTACCACATTGAACCTCCATCCGTTCTGCCTGAGGTAAAAACAATATCTCTTTTAGTGGCTGAAAAACCTAACGATTTGTTGTTTTGCCTGGAGAAATATTGGAGCCTTTTAAAGTTGCAAAGAGTTTTTGCTTTCATTTTAAAATTTATTAATGTTGCCGAGATAGTGAGCAAGATGATTTTGCTGCTGGAACCTTGACTGCGGACCATCTTAAGAATTCCTTGATGATTTATGTCAGACTCGTTCGAAATCTTTCTCTGAATTATTTGATTGTCTTTAAGGTGGCAAACCATATAAGTGTTCCTTAAACAGGCTCACGCCATTTTTGGAAAAGGACGGAGCTCTCTCGGTAGGAGGTAGATTGAAGTATTCCAAAATAGAAGAGAAAACTAAGCATCCGCTGCTGATACCGAAAGACTCTCATTTAGCAGTCCTTTTGTGTGATCATTACCACAGGCCTTCCTTGCATGGTGGCCCACTGTTGGTCCAGTCTCTCATACATCGCCAATTTTGGAATCTTTCTTTGGAAGACTCGTTAGAAGCAGTATTTATAAACGTGTTACGTGCCACAAAAATAATGCGAAACCACAGGCTCCAAAAATGAGTGACTTACCGTCTTTCAGGGTGACCGAAGGTCGTTCCTTTCATCGAGTTGGAATAGACTATGGCGGCCCCTTCATTATGAAGATTTCCAGCAAGCGCAATGCTCCTAACTCGAAAAGTTGGTTAGCTCTCTTTGTGTGCATGTCCACCAAGGACATCTAGAACTTGTGACGGACCTATTCACTCCTTCATTTATTGCCACATTGTATAGATTTATTTCCAGACGCGGTTTGCCTTCTCATATTTATAGTGACTGCGGAACAAATTTCGTTGGAGCATCCAAGAAGTTGAAGGAGCTTTATCAATTTGTTAAGGGCCAGAGCGAACCCATTTCTGACTATTTGGTTAAGATGGGTATAAAGTGAACATTTACTCCTCCAGCATTTCCTCATTTCGGTGGTATTTGGGAGGCAGCTATTAAACCTACGAAGAGACACCTTGCCGTTCTCCAGGATCATACGTTAACGTATGAGGAATTTTATACTCTTCTTGCACGAGTTGAAGCCGTTCTCAATTCTCGTCTTATCTGCAACATTAGCAGTCAGCCATCGGATAACCTGGATTACCTTACACCAGGACATTTTCTTATATTTTCTGGTCAACCCCTCATAGCTAGACCAGAACAAGAAGACTTTGACAAGTCGTTGGGAGATGATTTCGAAGACACTTCGTAATTTTTGGAAGAGGTGGTGTAATGAATACCTTCATAATTTGACGCATTGCAACAAGTGGTATACGTATGTATGGTGCCAACGTATATGGTTGGCAAAAGAATGGTTTTCAGTTAAATTTCCTGTGTTACGGCGAGTAGGTGGGGGCAGATCTAAAAGATAAGACTTAAGCTTTGAGAAAGACTCGAAGCCTCGAAGCCCCTACCTGACCAGCATTGAAACAGCAAGACCGACGGCAGAGGGCCCTCCAGGTAAAAAAGATGTGGGCTGGCATATAGATGGTAAGCTATTTGTTTATTTTTCACAATCATTAACCTACCAATCCCTTGAGATACAGTCCATTGCTTAAAAATTAGAATGTTACCTTAAAAATTTGGAATGTTGCCTTATTGAAACTCATGCGAGTTATTTTGCCATAATTAGAAAGTTGCCTAAACAGTTACTTTGGTGAATGTATATGCATCAACAGAGGATGCAGGGATCATGGACAAAGAAACCTTCTACTCGGACACGCAAGGAGTACTGAATAAAATAAAGGATAAAGGACGATTCGCAGTACTGAGTGGAGACTTTAATACAATAACTGAGACTTTGATCCAACTGTTACTAATGGTACCCTTGGAATCCATGGAGGGGAGAGGGTAAGGAATGGAAATGGACAAAGCTTTATTGATTTCTGTGAGGATATTGACATGATTGTGGGTAACTCTTTCTTTTCCCACAAAAGGATACACAAAATAACCTTTTCGAGCCTGAACAGACTGAAATAACTTTCTCGAAAGAAACAGTACTATCGACTATGTTGTATTTTGTATATGATCGTGGCATAAGACAGAATTTTGCCGATATTAAAGTAATAAAAGGTGCAGAAACCGGCAGCGATCATCTGTTACTAATAGCCGATACTAAAATTCCGCAGAGACGACCCATTAAAGAAAAGAGCTATCGAACGTTGAATATACGAGCTCACCACGATCCCGTTAAGAGAACCTCTTACACCGAAAAACTGGAAAGTAAATTAAGGGCATTGAGTCTGGATGATGATGTGAAACATCAATGGTGCTGTTTCAACACCTATATCTTGGAAGTGGCAAGAGAAGTTTGTGTTATGCGTAAAATATCAAGCAAACAGAAGCGCAACGAATGGTGGAATGAATAAGTGCGCCATGTTGTCCAATTAAAGAAGAAAGCATAGAAAGACTACCTTCAAGACGGAGCGGCAGAAAAATGGAACCAATACCATTTGACCAGAAATCGATGCAAAGGAGTGATCCGTCAAGAAAAAAGAGCTGCATGAGAGACATTTGGAAAAAGCCTCGATGAAGACCACAGAGAGAGTATTAAAAAATTCTGTCGCAAAGTAAAGACATTGAGGGTGAAAAGAAGTAAGTCAGTGAAAAATATTACAGACTCAAATGACAAGACGATAATAGAAGAGATAAAAATTCTGGAGCGATGGAAGGAGTTTTATCGAAGACACTTCTCAAAAGGGCCTAATGACCTAGGAGAACATGCTGCAGAAAATTGTAATCAGGAAAATTTCGATGCCATTGAGGAAGATGAGGTAGAGTATGCCATCAAAAAAATTAAATTTAAAAATTAAAAAGATAAATGAGTATAAATGGACGGTATAGTTCTAGGATTATTGAAATTTGGAGGTCAAGAGCTTATTAAATTTCTCCAGCAACTCCTCCAAAATATATGGGACACGAAGATCATTCTAAGACATTAGGAGTTCAGTATCATCGTTCCTATTAACATGGTAGTTCCATTGACTGTGAAAATTACAGTTCAATAAGCTTACTTTTGGTGGCTAGCAAACTATACACCTCAATCCTAAAAAGGAGACTAAGGACCGCAGTCAAGAACCAAATAGAAGAACAACAAGCAGGCTTTCGTCCAGGGAGGCAGACTCAAGACCAAATCTTCATACTTGCACGGCATAGCTGCCATACGGGGTGTTCGGCAGCAGTGGATTAAAGCGTTGGGATTCTCTTATGCCCACTACTGCCAATAAACTCTTAATTGATTGAAGATATTTATTGATAATTAATTATTTATGGAACTGTGGTGCGGCCCGGTACACGGCGGTGTACCTTACTGGTGAAGCCACACCTTATATATTTATGTGATTTGCATTGCTGCATCTTTCCCTAGTCATCTTTAGTTCTCTACTGCCTAAGGAGGGTACCCTTGCCTTACCTACGGAAAAGTGTGAAGGACCCACCAACTCTTTCCAGCCGTATACAAATTCCCAGAAGAACGGGTAATTTTCTTCATCAACAAGTGGGGGAAGAACGCCTCCGTGAGGTTATAGAAGCCTGTTTTTAACGATAACCCAGCATGGAGTCTTTCCATCTCGGTACAGGATACTAGAATGAAATGCAGAAAATTTGTAAGCGCCGTACTGCTTGAACGGTCATCGGTAAATGTAACATGAGGAATGTTATGGTTCAAAGCTTATTGTGTGCCAATGACATCGTACATGATAGCAGATACGAAAGATAAACTGCAACAAGCCCTTGTGGAATGGTAGAAAGAGATCCTCCGCTAGGAAAAGGAATGGCTATTAAAACCTCTAAAAACAAGATCTTAGTACTTTCAAGATAAGACCAAGAAGATGTACAGCTGATCTGTAATGGTGAGGTACTCGAGGTTGTGCAGGAATTTACCTCAGAATCAGAACCTCGGAAAGTGATGGAAGCTCGACCTACTGGGAGGAGACCGCTAGGCCGTCTCAGAATTTCTTACCAGGAGTACATGCAGTGGAATGGAGGGAAGATAGGGAAAACTCTTCAAGAGCAGCTTGGTCAGGACCGTGGAGCGTGGCTGCGTTTTATCGAGGCTCCTCGACTCTAGGAATGGCATCAGAAGTAGACAAAGAAGAAGAAGACCAAGAAGTCCAACAGGATAAAGAAAGCGGACAATATCTATAATCAGATTGACAATACTACTGCGGGTAAAAAAGAAATTGGTAAGAACTTCAAACATCATATCAAAACAGTAAGTATATCACTCTACTGTATTATATGGCAATAAACTTTGAGTGACTCAAGAGAAGGACTTCAGCAGGATTATGGCTGCTGAAATGATTTTTTTAGGAATATTATGGGATAAAACCAGAAAATAAAGTTTAACAATGAAATGTCAATAGCTTCGATGTTAGAAAACCAACTATATGGAACGAGGTAGCACGTATGAAGAAATATTTTAAAGGAAACAGTTCTACGATAAGAAATAAACAGATTTGAGGATTGGGATCTCGTGTTGAACGAGAGGAGCAAGGAGTAAAGAAATTAAGATAGTAAGAAGGTTTTTTGGTTGTAAAGGTTCGAAAAAGGAATACACCTAGGAAATATTGCCGTCGAAAAACGGGATAGAGCCACTTCAATTCGGCATAGCAACTGGATACGTGGGAGCGTCTGGGGATCCCAAGGACAAATCTAATGAATCAATTCATCAGTCTCTTTAATCTGATCTCAAGCCAGCCTGACAGTCCACCGTATACAAGACAACCAAAATCAAAGTGAGGGAAAATGAGAGAGGAAACTAGGACCTGGCGGATTTTAAGGGGCATAGAGTAACGGAATCTTACGAACTGTTTGTGGGTAGGAATGAACTTTAGGATAATTTGGGAAATGTGATTATTCCAGGACAGATGTTAATCAAACATTACCCCAAGATTTCTTACGAAAGTTTGGAAACGTATAGAGTAATAGATATTTAGGAATGAGGTTAATCAGATGCTTGGAACCAATGAGAATGGCTTTGGTCTCCTCAACATTCAATTTCATTGCTCACTGCCCAAGTATTAATACTATCAATATCTTGTAGCCTTTGGATCGCCCCAAGCATCTCGGTATGATGGAAGGAAAGGTAGATTTGGAGATCGTCGGCATATAAATGGTATTGTGAATGATGGATGGAATCAGGAATGTCATTAATGTAGATAGAGAAAAGAGTTGGTGAGAGCGAAGATCCCTGAGGAACACCACGAGTTAGTAAGAGGGGAGAGGAAGAAGTTTTATTGAGAATGATGACTGTTTGGGATATTTGATACAAAGAAGAACGGAACCACTTTAGAGAACTATTTGATATGGAAAGGTTTTGGAGTTTGGTAAGGAGGATTTCGTGATTAGCGGAATCGAAAGCTTTTGAAAAATCAAAGAGATTTTCTGTTGTCGAGAAGAGCTTTTTGCTCAAGGAAAGTATTAAGTTGTGGATAGACTATTCTTTCATGAGGATATGAAAGATTGGAGAGAATGGAGATGGGTCTGAAATCGGAAACTTTTGAGGGAACCGCAACTTTGCTCAGTGGACGGACAATAAATTTTTCCAAGCTGACGGGAAACTTTTTTTTTTTTATTGAGAAAAAATAAATTTTATCTCAATCAAGGGCATTGAGTATTTGAGATATAAGAAACTCATTCATACAACATATACAATTATAAAAATAATAAAAATTATAACAAAAGTAAGAAAAAGAAAGCTTAGTAAAACAGATGAAATAAAATATGATACAACACAAATTAAAAACAAATGAATAAATAAGAAAAAAAAATTCATGCTTATTTACAATATTTTATATATATTTTTTTTATTTTAATAGAATTTAAAACTGTATTACATAGAAAATACAATAAGTAAATGTGAAATTGGTAACATGACATGTACAACATTGGTAGAACTCAAATTTACAATATTTACAGTCAGCCGAGGGAGCTCCAAGTCGGGACCTTTCCCTCAATTGTGGAAGATAAGGCAAGCCTCTAAGAGATCCCAGCGCTTCTCTCTCAGCCGCATCACTGAGATGGGGATCCAGTGGAGACTGAGAAAGGACACTAAAGTCACATACGCTCATGACTTGAGTGGAGAAGCTGAACTCCAATGACATATTTACAAAAGATCTCTAGGCTACTGCCTTTTTAACCTTCGAGGAGGGTTGTAGGGATGGCTGGAGCTCGATAAGGATTTTGCTAAGGGATTAGGATGATGGATTAGGTTTTGATAAGAATTGTTTCACCACTGCTGTATTAGGGAGATGTGTCTTAGTAGGTTTAGGGATGCTGTTTCAGAGTCTGGGTGGGATGATAGGATGGCGATATCGTCAGCAAATGTTGCTAGAAGGGAATCAGGATGGGTTGGTATGTCAGTTGTGAAAAGAATGTAGAGAACTGGGCCCTTAGACACTGCCTTGTGGAACACCAGTCTCAACTGGATAATAATTGGAGAATTCGGTGCCACAGCGGACTTAAAGGAACGATTTGAAAGGTAGGATTTGAGGACTAGGTACAAGGATTGGAGTAAGTGGGTTTTGAGCTTGAAAAGCAAGCCATCGTGCCACACCCGGTCGAAAGCTGGCGCTAAGTCCAGAAAGGCACAAGTGCAATATTGCTTGTTTCCAAGCGCACATATGGTCAACAACGCGAAGGCCTTGTTGAATAGAGGAATGTCTTGAACGGAATCCAAACTGATGGGAAGCATATTGTGGGTTTCGAGAATGGGTAGGATACATTTGAGAAGGATTTTTTCAAAGATTTTTGAGAGGATCGGGAGCTAGCTTATTGGTATATAGGATGAGGTATTATTAACATATTTACCTGGTTTAGGGAAGAGGATGATTATGGTGTTTTTCCATATCAGAGGAAAATGAGTTATAGGGAGTATACAGTTGTATAGGTATGTGAGGAATATGATTGCTTTTTTGGAAAGTTGTCTAAGGATCTGGGTAGTAAGGAGATCGTGTCAAGAGGACTTTCGGAGTTTTAGATTGTTTATAAGGAATTTGACCTTATAGGGGTTGATTGCTTTAGGAGGCAAGGAGAATAGAATTGGAAAAGAAAGGAATTTTTTAATTAAGCAGTGCTGCTGGGATGGAGTTCAGGGTAGGGAGTGAATGTGTTGGATAGGTGTTTAGCAAATACTTTAGCTCTAGGCTGATCTGACAAAGCCCAGGTTCCATCATCGCATCGGAGAGAATGAGAAATAGAGTAGTATTTAAGGGTCTTTTTGGTCAATTTCCAGAGGGAGTTGTCATCGGTGGAGAGAGAAGCCATAAACTCAACAACAAACTCTTGATCCACCTCCCCAATATAAGAATACCCAAAAGTCCAGTCCTCACCAAATCTTCTACATTCCTCCCCCTAGCAATTCCAATGACCTTACCACCCTCCTTACCCCGTTCATCTCCCTACTTACAAATGTCATAGCTAATTTTATCCCACCGCCAAGATGCCATTGGAAAGGCATAATTCTTTCATACTTCTTTATCACAAGCCTCAGATCTTAAGTATACATGAGAAATCCTTAAAAACCTCCCCATGGTAAAATCAAAAGCCTGTACTTCCTACCCTGTTTATACAGATCAACTGAATTCCCACTTTGCCGATCCTGACTCATTGCCACTTTCCTTCTCATGCTGTATTCCTAAAACTTCCTTGGACCCTGAAAATTTCTGTCTTGCTAATATTTAACCAGAAGACCTACTTTCTTCTGTCCTAAAATCCAGAACAAACGACTATGGCCCAGACCTAATTCCTGTGAAGTTAATCAAATTATGTCTTCCTGTCATCTTTCCTGTCCTACTGTATATCTACAATTTTTCCTTACGAAATTCCAGTTTCCCGTCTCTGTGCGCACTTTGCCATCTAAATCACCCGGCAAACTACAAGGGATACCAAACTTATAAAACCTTGAAGTCAAGAATACAGGCAGCACCTAGACAGGAAGAGACCTCTAGGACTTCGAGACCACCAAGGAAACCCACACGACGTGTGAACAACGAAGTCTCCTATGCTGAAATGCTAAGGAGAGATAGAACAGACCAATCAATCTCAGGTCCTGCCAAATTTTTTGGACAGGTATATTAAACAACATAAGGTTTATCAAAACTTCACATAAAATTATGTTTATTAATGAGATTTACCTGCCCAATGTAAGTAAATAGATTTCGATGGGCAATACGATGTATATTTCATTATTATATTTACGAAACCATCAATTTTTACTGAAGTTACACTATAATCCTCAATTGATAGAGCTTTTCCTGAAGTTGTCAAACTAAACGTGTATGAAAAAGTTTTACAATAAAAAAATATTGTTTATCGACCAGTATATTTTGAAATACACAAAAATTAACCAGATACTAATCATAACATTGATATAAAAAACAAAAAAGTTTAAGTGATGGCTTCTTAATCGACCAATTTAACATCATAAGGATTAACTAAAAATATAAACTATTGAAGGAAGCTAGTCGACTGTTCTACATATCATGGGTGATAAATATTCAGGACGCAGTCCTTTTTTTTTTCTTTTTTATTTGTGTCAGCGTTTCAAACCCAACATGTGGTTCATCTTCAGGCCGTGGTTTGAGCACTGAGGGTGTTCAAGTACTCGACATTTTTGGCCTCCATGACCCACATGTTTGGGTTGAAACGTTGGCACAAATGAAAAATTAAAAAAACAAAAAACACTGCGTCCTGAAATATAGCCCTAGCACCAATGCCCTTCAGTGTGGCAGACTGTATTAATACTCAATAAAATAATAAAAACTCAAGAGTGCGTCCTGAATATTTATCACCCATAAAAATAGAAACATTATAGTATTTAAATAATTTTATTTAATGTAGAACAAATATGTACACAAAGAAAAAATTGCATTCTACCAATTCACCACTAGATAGATATTTAAATGTATCAACCAAGTTGTCTCCAGTGTATGATTTATTTATCATTGATATTTACTACCTCTTTGTAGAAAAGTGGCGATTTTATTGTTTATTTGACAACAATGTTTTTCGGTTTGATTTTTTTAATTTGTCGTTTATGAACGATAGGCAATTCAATCTAAATTGTCAGCAGTCTTATTTAAAGTTTTTGTAATTGTAAAATACATTCCAAATTATTTCCGTATGGCTGCTTATCCTTCCAGTAAAAACATATTTCTAGACGATGATGATATTGATGATGAAGCATTCCTTAATACAAACAGAAATTACATGTTAAGTAATAATATTAGTTCCAATGGTTTCTCATCCAGTAATATTCCTTCATCCATGGAGGAGAAGAGACAGGAAATGTTACAAAAAAGGAGAGAGGTAGAACAAAGAACTATTAAATCTACTGAGAGATCCCTTAGTTATTTGAGAAATTCTGAAGAAGTTGGTGCAGCTACTGCTGAGGTTTGTTTGTCAGTTTAATTTATGTATTTGTCATTTGATTTCAACTTAGGTAAATTTTCTATCATGTTTAAACCGAATATATTATTGAACTGTTATGTAAGAGGTTTTGAAGTTCACTTAACTATTAGATTTTGTATTTTTATGAAAAATTATTTTGACGTGGATTAAAGTGAACATTTAAAACTTATTATCAGCCCATATATAGTAATCTTTAAAATTTAATAAATTTTAAGTATTAAAATGTTTAATCGGTTAATAGCCCCATTTAATGCAGTGACCACCTTTTGTATTATCTTAAATCTTTCTAAGATATCTTTAGGATGGTTCAAACAGGATGAGTTTTCAAAGGGTATCTTCTCTTCATCAACCTTCAAATTTTTTAATTAATCCTGGGAACAGCAGGGTGTCTGAAATTAGAGGTCTTAAGGATTGTGGGTTGATTTAGGAATAGGAGAATATTGGAGGAAATACACTACATCTTTACCAATGGAGAAATAGGAATAAATAGGTTTTAACGATTGCGATAAAGTATCGAGATAAGGATTTTGTTTTACATAGTCCATGTTCTGTCATGAAATTTTGTAGGAGGATTTCGAGAAGAATCTATTATAAATAGGTCAGCCCATGTACTTCAGACCTAGGTATGATGTGTGGGTTTAAAGAGAACCTTAAAAAGATTGAAGGAGTGGATAAGGTTTACAAGATATGATTTGTCATTGGAGTCTGAGGAAAAATTGGGATTAATACAATATTGTATTAAGAAACATAGGTAAAAAGGGAGGATTCTAAAACAGGATCAAATTGAGCTTGAGGAGTGCAGTATGTATAATGACAAAGAAGGAAAAATGAATCTCAGGAAATTTCTGCAAATAAATACTTTAAATGAGGAGTATCAGGAGAAGGAGATTGTAAAGGACGTTTGCCCTCAGAGTTTCAGGAGCGTAAAGGCCAATACCTCCAACTATAATTAAATTTAAAATATTTCTATTATCAGCAGGGGTAATTGAAAATAACTAAACCTTTTAATAGGAATATAAATACTTTAAAAAAATGAAACATATTTTTGGGAGAGTGTTATTGCTGAGCACTAGAAAATAATTCCTGTCATTGTTGCATACAAATAATTAATTCAATTACACAATGTCTTTAATGTGTAATAATAAAAAAGTTTTAATATATATATATATATATATATATATATATATATATATATATATAAAACTGATATAGTAATAGAGTAAATTTAGAATTATAAAAATATACTGTGCGAATATGTTTTACGGTTGTTGTTCATTGATCATTTTGAATAATTTATTAATATGACGATGTTATTCAGTTAATATGGTCAAAAATATAATATTTGTAAAAGTATGAAATGTTTGATACAAAATGGTAATATTTTAAATTATCACCAGCTATAATAGCAATTTTATTTGTTTTACTACTTTTATACAAATACTTTTGATACAGATTGTTTGAATTTAATGATGACATATGACAACTATTTTGATGAATTAGAATTTTTACAAAAAGACTTGCAAAGGCTGGGGATAAAAGGGTTCAGTACACACCCAGAGTTTTTTTATGTCTATCTGGCAGATCATGTTATTTTCAATCCATGCTTACTTTCTTTTATTATCAGCTATTAAAGTTTTTCTTTTACGAAATAGACAGTATTAGCTGGAGCAATCTTTCAAATGTAATGAGACACATTGTCACAAAATGAAATTATAGTACTGAGGTATTGTTACTTTAATAACAATAAAACTATTAAATTATGAAAATAGGAAGAAAAAAAATTACGACTTTAATAGTGGCTATCTTTAAGATCTCAAAAGAGGCTAGTATGCTACAGAAAATAATTCCTCAAATGCAGCCATGTTTATACATTGAATTAGAGGAACTAGGAAGGTAAGTGGATGGGATGCAAATAATTATAAATTTTAAAAATCTGGTAATTATCGAAGTCCTTCTATGATCTATCAGGTCACATACAACTATTAGACTTTTGAACTGCAAATGAGCGGCTAATGAGGGTTCTATTTTCTTATTTATTACTGTATTGGAGAAATCTTTATCTTTTTTAGCCCATTATTTTGTTGAACTATTATCTAATGATTTGAAATGGTGCATTACATAGATGTTGGGTACTCTATGTTATGTTTTCTTCTGCTTTATTATTTTAGTTATTTTGATTTTAGGAATTATATCGTCAAAGAGAGCAGCTTGAAAGAACTGAGAAACGTTTGGATGACATAAATACTACCTTACGTTTTAGTCAAAGACACATTCAAGGAATCAAGGTATCTTCTAATTGACAATAGTACTCCTTTTCATTTGTAGTATTATGTATTTTTTTACATTAAGTAATTATACTTTCATGAATTCCATAACTTGACACTTTTTTTATTTTAGAGTGTATTTGGTGGTTTAAAGAATCTCATTAGTGGAAAAAGTGGAACTTTACCACCAGTATCCAAAAATGTAAACACAAATGAAACACCTACAACACCATCCTCAAGTAATTTATATGAAGTTATAGACAGAAAGAAAAATGAAACAGCGCCTGGTAAATTAAATTATATTTTTTATGAATTTCTATTTTGAAAAACAAAAATTAGAAATTCATTTAAGTAGTGATTTCATTTAATCCATGTGGAGTAGGATAGATAATGATGATTTAATCTGTGAGATTGAATTTTTTTAACTAAATATTTTTGTTATTAATTTCAATTAGAATAATTTCTCTTCAATACTTTTATATAATAATAATAAAAAGGCTTAGCGAACCCGAAGGTTCGATGCCGACACCACCAATCGCTTATTACACACCTCCCTCCACCGTTCGCCGTCCAAACCCAGTCCCTTCAGATCTGCTTTAATTCAATCTTCCCACCTTCGCTTCGGTCTACCCCTCGGACGCTTACCATTCGGCACAGCAAATATTAACCTTTTAGGAATTCTCTCGTTACTAAGTCCAACAACTTTACAAGTCCATTTGATTCGCGGCGATGAAATTATCTCAATTATATTACTCGGATACAGTTCACGCAATTCGGCGTTGTGTAACCTTCTGAACTCTCCGGTTAACTCATCCTTTTTCGGTCCGAATATTCTACACAATACTTTATTTTCAAAAACCTTAAGACGCTGCTCATCCCTTAATGTGAGCAGCCAAGTTTCGCACCCATAAAGAACTGTAGGCAAGATAATTGTTTTATAGATTCTAATTTTTAAGTTTCGGGACAACAGGCGCGAACTAAGTAGTTTTGTCACAGAAAAATAATAAGCATTTCCCCTCTTCAGTCTAACCTTAATTTCTTCTTCAATTTCGTTTTTTCTAGTTATCGTAGAACCTAGATACCTAAACTTATCTACCTGTTCAAACATATTACCATCCATATCGATATCACCAGTAGTATCGCCATTTTTGCAGCTAACCATATATTGTGTTTTATCCACATTTATTTCGAGTCCTAGTTCTTTACCGGCTTTCATTAACATTGTCGTATTCAGTTTTATAGTTTCAAGGTCTTCGCTTAACAGTACCAGATCATCCGCATAGCCCAGCACGTATGTTGTCCCACCCAGATCCAACCCTTTCTCGGTACGCATTACCTCCTGAATGGCACGTTCTAATGCCAAATTGAACAGGACATGCGAAAGGGTATCCCCCTGTTTTAAACCCGAACGAACCTCAAATTTTTCGGACAGATTATTACCGATTCTAGCTTTATTGAGTGTCTCCGTCAAGCACATCCTGACTAGATTTACTAATTTTTTAGGAATCCCCTGCTCGATTAGAATATTATACAGTTTCTGACGGTCAATAGAATCGTAAGCCTTTTTAAAATCTAATATTTGCCGTAAAGAAAATATTTGATCAATAGTCGAACGATTCCGTCTAAATCCGCATTGGTAGTCTCCGATAATTTCCTCGGCGTATTCCGTGATTCAACTGGTTAAGATTAAAGTAAATATTTTATAACATACCGGAAGGAGTGAAATTCCTCGATAGTTATTACAATCCGTCCTCGGACCCTTTTTGTGAATCAGAATAAGAATAGATTCTTTCCATTCAATACTTTTATACCACAGTTCAATACTTTTATGCACACTTCAATACTTTTATATCACAGTGAATTTGAATCTTTGTAATAGAGCTTTTTTCATGTTTTTTTTTTTTATATTACTAGCAATACTGCAGCAGAAAAGATATGATTTATCCTGCTTTTTTACCTTCACTACTTGTATATGTAATATATAGTATGGCAATCATTAAAATCATTTGGAATCTGAGTTTTGAACATAAATACAGAATCTGAGTTTTGTTGTCCCTTGAGTCTAAATACCCATGTCCCACAAAATGGTCTTTGTGTGTGAGTGTGTGTAAACAATCTAGCTCAAAAACAAAAAGTCGCACACAACTGAAATTGTGTATTTAATGTTTTTACATGCCTGAGATGTTATAGCAACTTTTTTGTCAAAATCGGCTAACCGGAAGTGCCACATTATATCATTAATTTTATACATTTTAATGATTTTCTGAAAAACGGCTCTAACGATTTTGATTAAATTCATTATATCAGTGTAAAATTAAGCGTTTTTTAATATAATGTAAGTCTTATTCTCAATGGTGTTCTCTAATAGAATAGAAAATCATTTTATTCTGGGACAAGGTCCTTTTATAATAACAAAACAGTACAAAATTAATATATTATATCTGGCCTAAATAAAAACTAACACGAAAAGTAAAAAGAAAGAGAAATAAGTAAAGTAAACATTAGTCAAACATACTATATACAAAATTTAAAAAAAATCTATAAATCTATATACAAAACCCTTGAAACTATGCCAAGGTACTTAAAACTATGTACAGTGGTAAATTATAAATATATAATTTTAGAAAAAAAAGTAAAAAATACATTACATTCTTCTTTGAAATAAATTCTGTGTTTCTGTAGAAAAAAAGAAGAAAAAAAAGAAAGCCGAATCTGATAGTAAAAATTGTCAGAATATTTAAGTGGTGAATTATATGTAGATACATTATTATGTAAATCATTATGAATAATATGTAATTTTACATAAAAGATTTAGGGTAAGGTTAAGCGGGTATCTGACTGTTTTGGAATAGGAGGGTTTTAAATGTAGATAGGGAGGAGGAATGCCTAATGTTAATACGAACATAATTTAACAGAGTGAGCAATAAAGGAGTTTTGGAATGAGGCAGGTCCGTGACAAGGGATGTAAAGATCGGAAGGTCGAGATCTTGTGGAATGGGAATGGACTGAGGACTTGAATTGGAGAATGTTGTAGGCGTAAGAAGGACGATGATTGTTAATGATTTGATAGAGGAAGGTACCTGGGAAATATTATTTTCAAATGGAGGGGAAGATCCACTTTAACTCATTGTAGTGGTGAGAAACATGGGAGTATCTCGGGGCACCAATTACAAATCTTATGCAGCTGTTCAGTAGTCTTTTAATTCTGTCACGGAACTCCACCGAGAGTCCATCATATATCACACAGCTGTAGTCAAAGTGAGGGAAGATGAAAGAGGTAACCAGGAGTCTACGCGCATGTTGATGTAGGAGATGGCGGAAGCGATGGAATAGTTTGAGGGTAGAAATTGTCCGTCGGGAGATGTGAGAAATATGGTGATTCTAAGAGAGGGTTTGATCAATGAAAACTCCTAAATTTTTAACAGAGGAGTAAAAGATTGGCTGGTCCTTAAGGTATAGTATGGGAAAGTTGGTATAGGATCTAAGAAGGGGCTTGGAACCAATTACAATGGCCTGAGTTTTGGCAGTATTTAACCTTAATCCGTTTACATTTGCCCAGACACTGATTCGATCTATGTCTTCTTGAATCTTGGCAAATGCTACCAACAACTCAGGGGGAGAAAAGAATAGGTAGATTTGAGAATCGCCTGCATAAAAGTGATTAGAAATTTCTTCCTCTAAAGAATGTTTAATTTTTTCATGTGAAATAATTAACCATTTCACATCATTAACTGCTATAAAAAATGGTTAAATGTAATGAATGAAGAAAATTTATTGGTAACTAAAGGAGAAATAAAGAGTTGAAAACTATACGGAGAGAACTGAGAGCACCCGACCTTAGCCGATCCTCTCTCTTTACAGATAACCGATACCCCTCTATACAGGACTTTTACATTGTTAGTTTAACTTTTATCTATCACTTATCCATAATTTTAAAAATGGTTTTTGAGGATATACTCATATGAACCTAATTATATAGCATTTCCAAGTCAATTTCAACGTTTTCCAAATCAAATTCAACCTTTTCCAAGTCAAATTAAACCTTTTCCATTTCAAATTCAACCTTTTCCAAGTCAAATTCAACCTTTTCCATTTCAAATTCAACTTTAGAATTTTTGTCAATTTTCGATTTTTTTCGAAATGAAGGCCACTTACTATATTATCGACGGCATAGCTTTTAAAAAATACAAAAAAAAATTTGATTACGCAGTTGCATATCCATTTATTTTAACATTTTAGATTTTTTCAGTGTGATATTTCTATGTGATATTCAATTATTTCCAAGTCAAATTCAACCTTTTCCAAGTCAAATTCAACCTTTTCCAGATCAAATCAAACTTTTTCCAAGTCAATTCAACCATTTCCATTTCAAATTAAACCTTTTCCAATTCAAATTCAACCGTTTTCATTTCAAATTAATGTTTTAAGTTTTTGTAAATTTTATATTTTTTTTTAAATAATGGCCATCCCCTCCCCTCCTCCAATATGAAAGTCTATTATTATCCTCTCCTAAGTAGAATTTTCATTTACGGATATTGATTTATTGTACCTATTCGGATTTATTAGGGACTGGTATTATGCTGTCCTGTACCTAGTTTTGAAAATAACCTCCATTTTAAGATTACGTGACTGTGTTTCGAATCATTTAAGTTTTTTTGACAAATTCGATATGTGGGTGTATTTTTATGTTTCCCGATCAATAAATTTTGAAAATGACATCCATTTTATGTTTACGCCACTGTGTTTTGACTTATTTAAGTTTTTAGAATTTATCCAATATAAAGGTCTACTTTTATGTTTCCGGAGCCGTAGATTTTGAAAACGACCTTCATTTTAAGATTAGGCCACCGCGTTTCGACTTATTTGAGTTTTTCGGATATTTTTCATATGAGGGTGTATTTTTATGTTTCCGGAGCTGTAGATTTTGAAAATGACCTCCATTTTAAGATTAGGCCACCGTGTTTCGACTTATTTGAGTTTTTCGGATTTTTTTCATATGAGGATGTATTCTTATGTTTCCGGAGCCGTAGATTTTGAAAACGACCTCCATTTTAAGATTAGGCCACCGCATTTCAATTTCTTTGAGTTTTTCGGATTTTTTTCATATGAGGATGTATTCTTATGTTTCCGGAGCCGTAGATTTTG
Source organism: Nezara viridula (assembly GCA_928085145.1). Lineage (NCBI taxonomy): Eukaryota > Metazoa > Arthropoda > Insecta > Hemiptera > Pentatomidae > Nezara > Nezara viridula. The sequence goes on from OV725078.1 coordinate 39,097,837, forward strand.
AAAACAACCTCCATTTTAAGATTAGGCCACCGCATTTCGATTTCTTTAAGTGTTTCGAATTTTTATCATAAAAGAGTGTATTCTTATGCTTCTGGAGTCGTAGATTTTGAAAATGACCTTCATTTTAAGATTACGTCACTGCGTTTCGGCTTATTCAAGTTTTTTGAATTTATCCAATTTAAAGGTCTACTTTTATGATGCCGGAGCCTTAGTTTTTAAAACGACTTACATTTTAAGATTAGGCCACTGTGTTTCGGTTTTGTTAAGTGTTTTTGATTTTTCATTTGAATAAAAAACATAATACGAAGGATTAATTTATTTTTCAATAAATAAATAAAAATATCTAATCAAAATAAATAAAATATGTATTGTCTCATTTTTAATTTAATTTTAGTTATCTTTTTTAATGTTGTGGTCTCCTATCACAAAATTATAAGATTTCGAACAATTAGCTGAAAAATCTGAATACGGAAGGTTAAATTTATTACCAGTTGCTTTTCGGCTTTTTAGTTTGTATTCTGTGGTTAATTTTACTTTAGCTTCATAATATTTATTTATTTATTCATACTCGAAAACATATTGATGAAACTTTGTATTGAAAAAATCCAAAATGAAGCCTACCTAATCAAGATGAAGCGGCTTAATCATAAAATGGAGCTTAAATATTAGATAAATTTAAATATTAAAGATTAGAAAAATTTCAATACGTCTCGGATAACATATAAGTAGATCCTTATACCGAAAAAGTAAAAAAAAAAAAACGTTTATAATCCAAAACAGTGGCATAAACTTTAAATTGGGTCATTTACAAAATGGGGGAAATCTACTGCTCCAGAAACATAAAATTAGACCTTTATACTTGTTAAATTCTAAAAATTTAAATAAGTTGAAACGCAGTTGCATAATCATAAAATAGAGGTCATTTTCAGAAACTACGGTTCTGAAAACATAAAAGTAGACCTTTAAATTGGATAAATTCGAAAAACTTAAATAAGTCAAAATGCAATGGCGTCATCATTAAATGGAGGTCATTTTCAAAATCTACGGCTCAAGAAACATAAAAGTAGACCTTGATATTGGATAAATTCGAAAAACTTAAATAAGTCAAAACGCAGTGGCGTAATCATAAAATGGAGGTCATTTTCAAAATCTACAGCTCCGGAAACATAAAAATACACCCTCATATGAAAAATATCCGAAAAACTCAAATAAGTCGAAACGCGGTGGCCTAATCTTAAAATGGAGGTCATTTTCAAAATCTACAGCTCCAGATACATAAAAATACACCCTCATATGAAAAATATCCGAAAAACTCAAATAAGTCGAAACACGGTGGCCTAATCTTAAAATGGAGGTCGTTTTCAAAATCTACGGCTCCGGAAACTAAAAAGTAGACCTTTATATTGGATAAATTCTAAAAACTTAAATAAATCAAAACACAGTGGCGTAAACATAAAATGGATGTCATTTTAAAAATTTACTGATCGGGAAACATAAAAATACACCCTTATATCGAATAAGTCAAAAAAACTTAAATAATTCGAAACGCAGTCACGTAATCTTAAAAAGGAGGTTATTTTAAAAAACTACTCATACGATAACAGACCCCGCATCGAAAAATTAAAGATAATTAAATAAATAAAAAAAGGTTGAATTTGAAATGGAAAAGGTTTAATTTGAAATGGAAAAGGTTGAATTTGACTAGGAAAAAGTTTAATTTGATTTGGAAAAGGTTGAATTTGACTTGGAAAAGGTTGAAATTGACTTGGAAATGCTATATAAAATATTGTCTCTTTTTTTTTTTGATTAAACGCCGTTGGCTATTAGGCCATTCGGCTCCTGGCAGCCCAATACAACTCTGCCATGATTCCTTCGTTTGAATTTGTGCCGATCCCATCAGAATTACTGCGGACATCTGACAGAACGGGGCAAACTGAGAGGCGCAGGTCGTATATCTCGTCCTGTTGGCAAAGAGGGCACATAGGGTTTTCCATCACTCCAATCCTTGATAACCAGTTTGAGATTAATACTCTCAAAACTCATTACCAAATCTTTATCCTCTCGACTAAAAGACAAGAAGTAGAAATTATATATAACAATGAGAAGCTGTCTCAGAATGATTCTAAAACATACTTGGGTATAAAGTTAGACTGCAAACTTAGTTGGAAGAACCATTTAAATAAATTAATTGAGCAAGGAGAAGGCAGATTAAGCTTGCTAAAAAGAATGGCAGGAATTAAATGGGGCGCTCACGAAGAATTATTAACCCTGGCATACAAGTCATACATAAGACTAGTAATAGAATGTGGTAGTGAGATATTATTGACTGCTCAGAAAACTCATTGCATGCCTTGGATGTGATGCAAAACAAGGCTTTGGGACTGATTACAGGGGCGGCAAAATCCATACAATATTTACTAACATTAAGTTATTTTTTCAACGAGTTTTGTGATAAATGTTTCCGATAAAGCTCAGATTTTTCCAAAAAGTCGTAAAAAGAAATGAAAAACAATGCTAACGTATAAATTTAACAGATTCAATGAGCAGAAAAAAATATTGTAATTAATTTGCTTTAAATGAATTTATTCTGTCGTTTTCACATTTGACTTCCCTATATATGAAAATGCCTGTCTACTGTAATATTGGTTTGTGAAAGTTGTATGCGCACTGCACCAGATTTATTTATTTTTTTTTTTATTTCATGTAAAGTGTTGAAAAATAAAATATTTCAGTGATTATATTAGGAAAATTTATTATTCGTTTTATAATTAATTTGTAATAACTTAATTAAATTAATCTCTGATAAACACTGGAATAATAATTTAAAAAATTAACAATAGTAAACTAAAAATTAATACAAATTTAGGGAATTAATAAAAAATAATGGAAAGATAATCATAAAAAAACTCCAATAAAACAAAAAAATTGGTTTTAATGTATAAAAACTATCATGATGATAAAGTGGAAACAATGTTTAATGATAAAAATGTTTGCAAAAAATTAAGAATGAAACTGTAGCGGTAACAGATTCCCGCCACTGACTACACGGGATAACTAGTTCACCTGCTCGCTACCTGGCAGCGCCACACAAGCTTGCTCGTGCAATGCACCTAAAAATTGTATTTTTTGTTTCTTATTTTTATATGATAAAACACTCAAATTTTAATTAAATTGAAATATGTAAATACTTTTTATTAATAAAGTTTAATGGCGATAGCATATTCTGATCAAAACTTAAAAATAACGGTAACTGTAACGGCTCTTGATAGCCGATTTAGTCATGGCCGAATGAATACTGCAGTCCTTTCATAAAATTGTAAGAAAGTCCTCAGATCTCCACCCCTTCAGAGTGTAGTCCTCTACGCAGGTGATCAGTATATGCCTTTTGTTCTCATCAATCTGCTCTTCTTATTTTACACTATCCTTTAACCTTTTATCCTCTTCTCTCTTTTTTTTTTTTTTTTTTTAAAGCAGCATGAGTGCACTCCGGCCATGTAGGCCTATTGTACGCCTTCAAGTCTGTAAATAACATGTTAAGAGTTAATTGTTAATGACGCATATATATATATATATATATGAAATGTGGGACTTAGTAAACACACTTTGAATGAATTGACTCACCTGGTATGTTATTCTTCAATTGTGAGGCCTATAGGACAACTAAATAAATAAATGACTTTTCACTCATGTCTAACAAAACAATTTATTTTGACAGCTGTAATAAGTGACTATTAAAGTCTTATAACTTTAGGCTTGATCTTCTTAATCTTCAGTGCAGTGTCTCTCTCTTCTGACTACCTCCTTTCTTCCTATTCAGGCCTAGAGTGCCCTCTTCTCCCCAGCGTCCTTCGATTGTGTATCGATATGAGACTTTTCAATGAATAATTTGTCCAATGCACAATTGAGTACAATTCATCGTGCAACCTCACATTCCTTTATATTCCTTCTCATACCCTCACAGAAAGTCACATAAATGAGTAAATACTGTGGGGTATCTACTACAAGTCACTCCTGTTTAGAGCGTAATTTCTGCAGTCTCAATGAACTGTAGTAAGCTTGTTGGATTGATAAACTTGTTTGCCTTGGGATCAGTCACCCTATCAATGCCGAATAATCAGAATATTAGTCCAGCAAACCTTTCGCACCAACAAGTAATATGATAAGCTGTTTCATCCTTCTGGCCACAGTACCTACAAAGAGACGACTGTGAGCCATAGTTTGAACATGTTATAATTCAGTTTACAGTGCCCTGTATATGCCACTGTAATTTTCTTAAGTGAGCTCCTGCTCAGATTAATTAGTAAGTTACTTATTTTTTGACAGATTCCTTCCAGAAACAGTCTGGAGTGAGTATTTTTTCAAGCACCAGTTCTTTTTAGTTTCAGCAACATACATCTCCCCAATTCTGTTTGTTATTAGACACTGACTAATTCCACAGATGGATTCTGGAGCTATAGGTATCATTTGTGAGCCTAGTCTAGCTAGTTCATTACCATGTATTCCAGAGTGACCCGGAACCCATTCAATATTTACCTTATTAAGTCGGGATAAGTCATTCAGAATTGTAACACAATTCCCAACAGCCTTAGATCTAGTTGTATAATTGTCCAGTGCTCGTATGGCCGCTTTACTGTCAGTATATATTGCAATTCTCCTCCCTACTAACCCATCAAACAACTTTTTTTTTTTGAGGCACAGTGTTTTACACAGTGAGTTATCGCCACTACTTCAGATTGGAACACTGTTGCATAATTTCCAAGTGGTATTGACTTGCCAGCCTTTGGTTTATCCCTTCTCCAAAAACCAGCACCAGATCCTCATGTCATGTGTGACCTATCAGTATAACAATTAATCCCATTAATGGGTTTGTGTTTTCCTGAGTTGTCTATTTTTACATTATACATCTTTGTGAAAAATTCTCGAGTTTGAGTGTCAGAATGCATTGTGAGCAACCTGTCTACCTCAATTTTTTAAATTATTTCCGAATGTTCTTCTATGGTGTTTATCTTTGAACATAAGTTTAATTTTTGTAGCCTGTAAAAAGTTTTCACAGCATGCTTTTCAATCTCCAGTTGCAGTGGTAAAAGACCTAACATTATTTCCATAGCTGCAGTCGGAGTAGTTTTCATTGCGCCCATTAGCATTAAACAGGCTAATCTCTGTAATTTTTCCCATTGTATCCTGTTGTGGCCCATTCTTGCCCTATGCTGCTATACAACAGTTGAATATAAAAGCACATGTCTGACTGCTGTAACATACAGCCAGTAGACCATCCAAGGTTTAAGTCCCCATGCCTTCCCTACAGCATTCTTACATGTCCAGAGGCATTTTAGAGCTTTATTAGTTGTATACTCCTCATGTTTATTCCACATCATTCTATTGTCCAGCATAACACCTAGGTGTTTTACCTCCTTACTTCTTTCTGTTAGCTGGATATTATTAATTTTAGGTAGTTTTATTTTTACCTTTTGTTTCTTTGTAAAGATGTAAACATTTATCTTGGCCGGGTTAACACTAGGTCCACTAGATCAGCACCATCCCTCCAAGACTCCTGTCGCATTTCTCAACAGATCAGATAGAACATTCTGATATTTTCCACCAAAAAGAATAGTATATTCTTCCGCATTCCGCCCTTCCGCATATCCTTGTGCATAAAAGCCTGCTGTGTTTAGTTTTAAGAGCAAAGAGTCCACCACCAAGCACCACAGTAATGGAGAGAGCACATATCCCTATGGACAACTTCCTCCAGGTTTAATCCACATTACGGTATTTCCTAGTTCAGTTTTAAGAATTCGTGTATCCAATATGTTGTCAATCCATTTGGTGACAAGTGGATCTATTTTTCTTATCCTTAAAGTATGCATGATAGTTTTGTAAGAAGTTCTATCGAAAACACCATCTATGTCTACGAAGATATCAGTCATTATATCCTTCTGATTCATGGATTTTTCAATCCTTGATACCAGGTTATGTAATGCAGCTTCACATGATTTACCAGGTTGGTAAGCAAATTGATTGAAATGTAACGAATTAGCGTTCACTAATTTTTCTCTTATGTGCCTGTCCAAAATCTTCTCCAATGTCTTCATTAGAAAAGATGACATGCATATTGGCCTGAAAGACTAAGGATCATGATATGTTCCTTTTCCAGGTTTTGGAATATAGCACAGTTTGTATCCTCTCCATTCTGTAGGAAGGTACCCGAATGCTATACTGCCCCTTAATAGCTCTAAGAGATAGGGTTTAATTATTGAAAGTCCTTTTCGAATCAGTATTGGTACGATATCATCCAAACCTGCCGATTTATAGGGAGACTGTGTGTTTATAGCCCATTCCAGTCTGTTTGCTATAACAATTTTTCTAGCCTTAATCCACCCCTCTCGATTAGCTATATAGCTAGGGAGTGTAGTGTCTGTACAGGCCTTTTCCATAGTCTTACATCCAGGAAAGTGTGCTATTGCCAGTTCCCTCAGAGTTTCCAGCTCATTAGCAGTATGTTTGCCTTTGACCGTGAGTGTACCCAGTATTCCTTGGTCTTTCTGTTTAGTAACTATTTTTTTTATCCTACTTGCCATAAGAGTATTGTCAATATCTTGGCAGAAGTTCCTTCAAGACCGTATTTTGGCTTTCCTCACAGATTTATGATATTCTGTGAGGGCTGTCCTGTAAACCTCCCAGTTGCCATATCTTTTTACGGCATTGAACAACCTTCTCTTGGGTGTTCTTTGCCTCTTTAAATCCTTGTTCCACCAGGATACCCTTCTTTTGGATATCATTACTGCTCAGATATAAGTTTCTAATTGCATCTGTTAAAGATGAATTTAGGCATTCTAGCTGCCAAGTGTTATCTATTTTTTTTAGACAGCATTTGGATGCCTCCTCTAGGTATGAGAAGTACTCTTTCCAGTTAGTAGACTTTAAATTTCTATAATTTGTTTGTTCCGAATAACCTTTTATGTTCTTCAGACCCATCACTTTACTGAATATTAGTTTGTTTAACCTATTCCAATTCATTCTCTTCATATGCCAAAAGAACTCTCTTTTTTCTCATTGAGTTTTCAATATTTTCATAAAGCTTGCTGTTATTTTTTAATCGGTACTCTTCCACAACTCTTCTTGGCTCGTTTATTATTCTCAGTATCTTTCTTTCTATTCTCAGTAACGATTCTATAGTTTTATTATTGTCAGACCCGTCGAATCTGATATATTTATGGTCTGAACATGTTTCTTCATCTGATACATGCCAGTTATGTACTTTTGACGTGACCTGACTGGAGACCAACATTATATCTATGACCTCTGACCTTAGTTTGTTAAAGAAGATAGGATTTTGCTCCTATTTTGTATGTGTAAGTTATTACTAATAATAAAATCCATCAATATCTCACCTCTGGAGTTGTTATTGTTGCTGCCCCATATGATGTTATGGGCATTAATGTCCAGTCCCATCAGGGTGTTTTCATTGTTGGAATTTAGAATTTTTTCTATATCTTGTGCAGGAACTCCGGACTCATATGGCAGGTAACCCTACTATGGTTAGCGTCCTTTTGTCTCTTGATGTAGTAAATTTGGCTGCTGCCCAATCTCTAGAACAAAAAGGCAGTAATTTTAGTGAATTTTTATACAGAATACAGGCCCTGGGGTTGGTGGCAACAGAAATAGTTCCAAAGCCATTGATTCCCAACCCCCTAATCATATTATTACTTTGGTAAGGTTCTTGGATTAATATAATATCAATATCCTCACCTTTGATATATTGTAGAAGCTGTGCAGTGGTGTAGATTGATTTGCAACAGCCTCATCTAAGTAAGTTAGTCGGTGGACATGTTGGACTGACTCCCGGGTGGAGACTGCCAGGCTTTCACCTTCAGACCCAGCCTTGACTGAGTCTTTGGGATTAATCCCGCCTCCGGTTTCCTCCTGTGCCCATTGCCCAAAACTTCGTATATTAAAGGTATTAGAGGGTTGGTTATCCGGTGGTTCCAGTGGCAGGATTTTACTGGAGGAGACATTTTTCACTGTCTTGCAGCATCTTCCCTCCTTCTGGTTCACCACAGGACTCAATTCCCTTTGCCTTACTTATTCTTCCAGGGGCCAGCCTCACAGTTGACGAGGATGGTTGAGATTCACCAGGCATTAGAGCTTCCGCTCCCCCATCTGGTTTCACCCTGCCTCCCTCCCCCGCACCGCAACCGGCTCCCTTCCGACTAGAAAGGTGTCTAATTGCTGGCAGGTCCTCTGAGCCGCAGTAGTTTGGAGCTTTAACCTCAATTCCTTCCAGAATCTCCTCTTCCTGTGGCATTGAGGTTTCATCTTTGCTTTATTCTTTTAGTACTTCAAAAGAGACACGGCACCAGCTGTAACCAGCCTTCATGCCATGTTTCTTACTTGAGGCTTTCTAAGCTTGAGTACGGGATTCTGACAATGGTAAAGATTCCTATCTCCATTTCTTTTAGGTAATGCAAATACCATTCATTTACTCCTTCAATTGTGGTGTTCTGCATTCTTAGTCTCTCCATTAGAGCCTCCTCAGTGAGTACCCTCCCTGGAAAGAAGGCCCTTATCTTGGAGGTTTTTGTGAGTTCCTGAGCATCCCCCGTGCGAAAGATAATTCCCTCTGCTAAGTTAATGCTCAGAATGATTTTAGCCAGCCAAGTGCATGTTTCGTTGTTCATACATGTGACAATACCTCCCCCCATTTTGTACTATGCCATCAAAAAGTGGGTGGTACTCTCCATGTTCTTCAAGCTCATCCACCTTGTCGGTGATGAGTTCTTTTAGTGCCTCTACCTTTTCGCGGTCAAGCATGGCTAGTGGATAGTTCGTAGGAACCACCACAACCAGCTGACCTCTCTAGACTGAGGCATAGCTTTTGGTTACTGCCTCTTTGGATTTCTTGGCAGTAGGTGCCGTGTTGCCCTGTGAGGTTCTTTGCCTTTTTTCCGTCTTTGGGGCTAGCCCAAGGGCCTCCTCAGCCTTAGGCGCAGTGTCTCGAGAGACCTCTACGTCTTTAGCTGGTGGCTCAGAGGGCGGCTCCATTTGGATAAAGTGTCTTCTTGGAGCCTTTGCAGCAGGCAGTTCAGCCTTGGTCGCCGGACCCTTGCCGTTGGCCCTTGCACCCTTAGATTCCCGCCCACCACTAGGCTCCATGATTTTTTGTTGTGGCCTTGAAACAGAGACATCCTTAGCTGAGTGCCCTAATGTAGGTCCTGATTTTGGATGTGTTTTTAGAATGATTTTGGCAGCCATTCTGTACCTCCTTTGTCGCCTTCTCATTGTTTTTTATTGTTTCAGTGTGGCAGGGACTGCTTTTTTCGATGCAAGTCCACCGCCTACCATCTGAATATTTGATTCCATCAGGCCTGCTTATAGGCCTATCTCTTGAAGATTTTGTGGAGGTCGGGCAACAGCTACAGCCTCGGCTGTGGTAACCCTCCTAATCTCCTTGCCTTCATAACAAACTTGAAGTCCCTCGACTTCAGCCGTGGGAGATCTAAAGGTGTCTCCCATCGATACATCATCAAGGGTAATGTCAAGAAAAGCCCCTGAGAGGTCAGGAAGAAGAATCTGTTGATCCTGCATGTTGTTCCCACAAGTATGAGGGAAAATAGAATGTAGGTACTCCTCCTCTTCCTACAGCCAGGTATTGTGAAATGGGGTGTCGCCTGGTGCCCCAAGTGAGTCGATACAAGACAGTATATTTTCACCCACACTCTGCCATTCAGCCTCAGCTCGAACTCCTGAACCTAGCTTGGGTGCCTAACAGGTTCATCGCATCCATCTCACATATATATACACACATATATATGGATGGAAGCGATGAACCGCCTCTGTCTTCCGTGAGTCCCATCGGACTCCCCGGGGGCACCACATGGATGTGACAGTAGGCGTTGATAGGGATAAGGAGATCTAGGAACTCACTAGCAGTGGGTAGGACACTGATGCTCAATTGTTCTGCAAAGAGTGGGGGAGACTCCCGCACCCATCTCCCTCTCTAGACCTCCCGTTACCCTACCCATTTCTCCCCTTCTCTTACTCCATGCACGTTTGGATGTTGATCCATCCAATTGTATTCCTATATACTAAGTCAGGAAATTGGTCCCTTCGTTAATATTTCATCTTCCCACAAGTCTGGAGATTGATCCCTCCAGTTGTGGTTACCATCCTTGCGGAGTGTTAAGTTTGATCCTTTACACCGCAGACCAAGAGTGATTGGGTGCTGTTCCGCCTGACACTTAAGGTCATCCTACACATCTTCCTTTATCCAATAAGTCATCTTAATCCTCTATAATGAACACGCTCTGTCGAGGCCTTCTGGTAACTATATATTTCCTCTGTTCTATACCTCATAAAAAATTTTCAAAGAATTATCTAATAAAAAATAAATACTCTAGTAAAAAAAAAATAAATAAAAAAGGTTTTATTTATAAAAATACTATAAATAACAAATTGAGTGCCTAGAATACATGAACTGATCAAAATTCTTAGAATTAATCAAGAACTGAGGCCAATTACAAACATCAATAGTCTAACTGAAGCACTAGCCAAATACCGAAATCTATCACTTAATTGATTTAATAATAATAATGAATTCAACGGGGCAGGTGAATGTTCAGACATGTTATAAATTCTATCTATGAGTTGATTATATGTATATATATATATATATATATATATATATATATATATATATATATATATATATATATATATATATATATATATATATATACATAATGAGAATTATAATAATAGTTCTTTTTTACAAGTTTGTTAATCATCTTTGTTTTTAGGCTTGAAAATTAGAGGGTTATATGATAATGATGAAAACACTGTTCTTGAATCTAAAGCTCAGGACGTAATAGACAAAAATTTGGATCAGATGTTAACTAGTATACATAGATTAAAAGGTATTTTTTTTTACTTATTTGATTAAATATATAAATAATTATTCTTTGGTTTAATTTTAAGATTTCATGAAATTAAAAATACTCAAATCTCCTTAAAAACAGTACTAATAAAATAAAAGCATTGTAGTGGTCTGAAATACCAAGAATAATTCTTGTAAGCCATAAGCTTGATGAGCATCTTGATAAAAGATAACAAACATAAGATAAGGGATAAGTACAATAGATAAGACGCAAGAATAGATCAAGTTGATAACATCACCTTGATTTCCCTCCAGTTTCAACGATATTGTTCGAATAAACGTGTATTACTCATGCTTCTGGTGCGAACAGGATACAGGTAGAAACAGACACATTTATTCTGTCATAGTGGTTTCTGGCTTTTTATGTCTGCTGTTGTTTCATAATATACAAAGCTGGAACAGGAATGTCAGGATGTTCTGAGAATATATAAGCAGGTTTCTCTTTGTCTCTTGTTATGAAAATGTTCAGGCCACTTGTGGTTGGTTATATGACATTCCTGAAGACCATAGGATATGGCTCTCTATATGGAGAAATTAAAGTTGGACTAACCTTATCATCCCGTAGAAAAATGTGGGTGCAGCTTTCAAGAATTAGGTAAGTGAAAATGTTGATTAGTTGATACCGAGATAGGCAAAAACTGCTCCAATCACCGAGTATTTTACTCAGATTTAATCACTACTAGAGTTGATCATCAATCATAAACAGAAGTTGTGATTAAATTCCTCGGTACTCAGACAGAACCAGTATTAGAGTAAAATATATATTACTTAATATAGTTTTTGATCATCTCTGATAATGCCGATAGTAGAACCAGAAGAATCTGTCCAACTATCTTGTGTCACCAAAGTTTGCAGAGGTATGTTTTATACCACGTTTTTGTTAGTCCTCTGGACTGTGAAGTAATCTTTCCATCATTATCCTTGTTTTCTTTTCTGAGATTTTGGTGATTCCTTCCTCATTTCTTAAATGAATTTTTACAAATCTTCTGGTTCACTTTCTTGTCTTCCATATTTTTTAATCAAGTTCTTTCTACCACTTTGGTTACCTAGAAGAACCAAATTCGCCTCTTACCATCATTCATTGTGCAGAGAGAATGAAGCGTTTATTATTAAAATTATATAATTGTTCATGCTTGGGCCCAACCTCAGAACTGAGTATGGAAGTAAAAAAAAGTTGTATTTTTATAAAATAAAATAAAAACTATTTAAAGGGTGAAGTGATCTCGTCCGGGCAGTTAGTCCTCATGCCTCCTGAATAATCTGTAAACACGGTAAGTAAACGATCACATTTATCGCCAATTCAGCCCAATATACGAAGCAAAACATGCCCAGGCCCTTTCAAAAACGGCCAAATGCTCGCAAGCTTTCTAAAGACTTAGGCTCAACTCAAAGCTATCTTTTGGAACACAGGCGGTTTAACCAAAGATAAATTCACCGAATTGAAACGTATAGTGACAGAAAGTGATGTAGACTTATGCGCGATCGTCGAAGCAGGAGCGGCAACTGAAAAACCTGATATGCACAGAATTCAGGGATACCAAACATATTTCCTACCAAGAGCAAGGCAAGTTGCATCTGGTATTATGCTAGCTGTTAAGGCATCCATTGTTACGGATATGAAAATTAGGAAACAGCAAGATGTGAATGATAAATCCGAGGCTCTGGAAGCAAATTTGTGGTATGGCAAGCATCAGTTCCGAATATTTGTAATGTATAACCCTCCTCAAAACAGACCAGACCTCACATGGTTGGAAAGGAACTGGAATGAAGAGAGTATACTATATGGAGACCTGAATGCCCCTTCCACTATATGGGGATATAATAACACTGATACTGTAGGCAGAATATTTGAAGATTTCCTTAACTTAAACCCTGCACAATATATTCGAAATGAAACAAAACGTCCTACCTTTCTTTCTTTCATTGGCAGTACTTCCTGCCCTGATGTTGTATTGGTGCACACCTCAATCTCTGATAACATAAAGCATACTCTACTACCAGCTATAGCAGGTTTCGGACACAATATCCTTGTGGTTAACTTGAACCTGAATCAAAATAATAATAGTAAGACCAAGGAACCACAACTGCCACGATGGAATTTAAAGAAAGGAGACTGGAAGCTTTTCAGAAAATTGACAGATGAACTCATCACTGATAAATTAATCTTAAACGGTAACATAGATAAAACATATACTAATATAAAAGGAAATTTATATAGGTGTGCCCTGAAGACTATTCCCCTAGGAACAATACGAAAATACCGTCCTTTCTGGAATGAAGAACTGCAAAAGCTAAAAGAAGAAAGAGATAATTTTAGAAAAAGGGCTGAGAGCTCCAAAAATCATGCAATTATAAGTTTACTTAAAAGGAAAACAGCTATATTTAAAAGAAAAGTTATTTCAGCTAAACAAAACTCATTTAAAACATTCCTAGAGAAAATGGACTTTAGAAAAGATGGAGTTAAGGCACATGAATTTCTTTCAAAAATAAATAATAAATCAAACTTAGCAAACCATCCAATAACTTTCGATGGGAAAACAATAAGCAAGCTAAAAGAAATAGCCAACTCCTTCTGCAAACACTATTCAAAAGTAAGCAATTACAAGCCAAAAAAAAAAAAAAAAAAAACGGAAATCCAGCCACAAACTCCACACATTATTGTGTAATGAGTGAAGAAGATTATACACTATTCTGGGGAGATATCCAAAGAACTAAATGATGCTCTCACTAAATCTAAGAAAGGTAAAACAGTAGGCCCAGATAACATACTGTCGAAATTTCTTATACACCTGGGGGATATGGCCAAAGAAACAGTACTAACATTTTTAAATGCTGTCTGGAAAACACATATTCTCCGTGTGAATGGAGGAAAGCAGAAGTGGTACCAATCTTGAAGAGAGGAAAAAAAGGAGATATACCGGAAAATTTCAGACCCATTGCATTAACAAGTACTTTCTCCAAGCTCTACGAGAGAATCGTTGCAGAAAGACTTGAGAAATGATCTAATATCTTCTAACCAAGCTGGCTTCAAGAAAAATCGAAACACTATTGAAGAAGTTGCTCGTCTAACAAAAAAAATAAGAAACAGCTTCCAAAGAAAACAGAGCATCCTGGCAATATTCGTAGATTTTAATATATAAGATAGAGTATGGAGAAAGAAGCTGGTGAGTAAGCTTGACAAGGGAGTTACAGGATATCTGCTCAAGACTATATCTTCTTTCTTACATCAAAGGCTTATAAGGCTGCAGTATAAAAACATTGTCTCGACATATCGCCAAACAAAACAAGGCCTCCCACAAGGTTCGGTGCTGAGTCCCTTCCTGTTTAACATCATGATTGATGATATCACGGAACTCACTGAAACTATTCCGGGTACAAATGCTCTGCTGTATGCAGATGACCTCATCATTTGGGCAACAAGTAGTGACTTTAAAGAGCTAGAAAAGCACATGCAGCAAGTACTGAAATTACTAGAGAAGTTGGCCAATGAAAACTAGATGATCGTTAATTCCGAAAAGACGGCATTCCAACTTTTTATCCTCTCTACCAAATCACACGAGATAATTTTGAACCATAATAATGAGGAACTCAAACGTACAGAAGAAGCTACATATCTTAGAGTGAAACTCGATAAAAGACTCTCTTGGAGTAAACACATTGAAAAACAAATAGAACAGGCTTCAACACGACTTTCGTTAATACAGAGGTTAGGTGGCTCAAAATGGGAAGCAACGGGTGATGTTATGGCTCTTGCCTACAAAACATATGTCCGCCCTGTTATTGAAAATGGAACAGAACTTGTTATCACTGCTTCGGACGCGATATTACACAAGCTTGACATAATCCAGAATCAAGACCTTAGACTCGTGACAGGAGGGAGCAGATCAACCCCAATCTCTGTGCTAGAATTACAAACAGGCATAGTACCTCTTGAGACACACCAGAAGCAACTGGCCATTACGCTCTATGAAAGGTTAAAACGTCTTAAGGTCAGCTACTGGAGTACCTATGAACCCGCACCTGAACGCCTTAAAACACAAATTACTTTTACTAAGGCAGTGGAAGGTTTGATCCAAAGAAAAGGACTAGAGTTAGCTGAAAGGGAGCCTCTCCCGTCATTGACACAAGTTTCATTCACCAGCCAATATGTAGTTCACTTTGATCTTCTTCAGAATGTTTCTAAGGGTACAACACTAATTTACGAACAAAAGGCTATAACCCTAGAAACCATCGGAAAACGACTCCCAGAGACAGAATGGCTCCATGTATATACTGATGGTTCTGCACTGGAAGCACGCAAAAATGCCCGAGCTGGAGTTTATTCAAAGGAGTTTCAACTTGCTGCCCCGGTCAGAAAGGTAGCCACAAACTTTGAAGGGCCATTCTCTTCCAAAGTGAAAGCCATTCTCTTAGGCCTTGAGAGATTAATTGAACGGAAAGACAAGAAAGTTGCTTTCTTTGTTGACTCACAGGCAGCCATTTTGTCTCTCCAAAATGGATATAATATAAATCCAAATGTCCCTAAATGCCATCTGTATTTGAATAATTGGAGTGCTACCAATGGGTAGTTTCTCCTCATGTTGTACATGTCATATTACTTGTTCATATTTACTTGTTGTATTTATTATTAATTACAGCTGTAAATTTCGTTAATAAAAAAAAAAAAAAAAAAATATTTGAACCGATTTAAGGAAAATGGGACAGAAGTCGCTTTCCAGTGGATACCAGGCAATTGCGGACTCCACGGAAATAATGAAGCTGACAAACTGGCCAGAATAGGTTCTGGAATGATCCAACCAGATATTCCTCTGGGCATGGATTCAACGAAAAGAATTATAAAACAGACCCTCCAAAGTTCACTGAAGGAGAAATATGCGGAAACAATTGAAGGGAAACGATTGAGTGGATTGCTCAAAGAAAGTGGCAGGTCATCCCTAGAGGACAAGCCGTGGCATGCTTTATAATGCTCACATTCCATGATTTCCTTCAGAAGCACCTCCACCGCATCAGTATAAAAGATAGCCCGACATGCCCTGCATTACAGAACATAAGATGTTCCTTTAATGAAATGTACAGCCCTTATGCTAGGAGAGCAAAATTATATTGGACTGCAAGAGCACGCATGGCTGATGAAGCAGGCATAATTTTTTATTCATGATTGTGCTAAACAGTGCGATAGCTATTCATTATATGTATTTTAGATGAAGTATATATTTCAATTGATAAAAAAGATAATAATATGATTGATTTCTGGAAATACATAAAATTTATTAATGAACCTCTATGAATTCATAAATATATTTTAAAAATGTTAAATTGCAACCTATTTAAATTAATTAAGTTTTATTATTATAATTATTTTTTTTTTTTACTATAGAGGCCATCTTAAACGTCCTCAGTATAGAATACAGGAAGTAGTCTTTAAAAAAAAATTAAAAATCATTTCAAATATTTAAAAAAGTAATCAGTGATTTGGAAAGAAAAATGTTACTCCAGATGTTTCATTTTTGGACTTTTTTGTTATTGTTGGCCATTCAATTACAAATAACGTTTGATTTTCAACTTATGTTTGAACAGCAATCATCCATCCTCATTACGTGACCAAACCATCAAAGCTGCCCTTTCTTAATTATCTGGTTGAAGATTTCACTTTTGAGTGTATTCTAAATTGTGTTAAGTATCCGGTCTCTCCTTGTCTTTCCCTCTATTTACATACTGACTTTATTTTGATTTTGTAATTATTTTGTTAATTTGTTATTTTTATTTATTTATTTCAGATTTAGGATATAACCTTGGAGAAGAAATAACATCCCAAAATGATCTTATTGAAAAAGTGATTGACAAATCAGAAAAGGCTGACTGTTCGTTAAAAAAACAGTCCAAAGACATTAATAAAATGCTCAAATAAAATGAATATATGAAAATAAAATTAATTTTTAAAGTTATTATGTAATTATCAGCTTTATTTAAATATATATATATAAATATATATATATATATATATATATATATATATATATATATATATATATATATATATATATATATATATATATATATATTGAATATTAAATATATTGTTATACATTTATTATTTTCTTTTAAAGATATTATATTATATAATAAAATAATGTTCCATTTCATATTTATCTACATTTGTGAAAAATATATCTTTTGTTATCTAGTTCGAAATTTCATTATTCTTATAAGGTACATGTGAATATATACACAAATATATTATTATGTTACATATTTCATTTGTTCCTATTCAGGTACCAAATTTAATAATATTATGTATTTTGTTGTTTGCCGAAGATGATAATCTTCGAGGTAGTTTTGATTTTAAAACAATTAAAATTTAAAAATTATTATTGATTATTGTTATCAATGAATTACAATCTACAATACATATAATATGGCAGTATAGATCCCTTTTCCAGCTCTCAACAATGGAAATTGGATTTTGGCAAACAGGGTGTCGAATGATATTGAATTTCCAAGAGAAATGATAAATCCCAATCTTTAAATTTGTGTTATAACCTTTTAAAAAACATTGAAAAAGTAGAAGGTTTCAAAAGGTAAGTCGAAGGGTTGAGATGAGATAAATTGTGTTGTGTTGTTAAGATTTATAGGCTTAAATAAAGGCCCAGTAAGATCTCTTGGAATATATCAGACCCTGTGTTTAAGTCCTAAAATGTATCGTTTTCGAAATAAACTGTAATCCTTGCCTATAGTCTCCTTCACGTCATGATTGCTATGAGTTTCTTATCACATGTTTATGTTTTAAAAATTAAAATAAATCTATTGAAAAGTTGAACGATGTAGAACATCTCTAAGATCCCTTGAGTACTTCGGATGATGTAGAAAGAAACTCACTGATATTTTTAATAAAAATAAACTCAGTTTGTAGAAACATTTTGATTTTCTTGAATGGAAATATTGCCATTGTGGCACTCATAAGTGAGAGGACTAACTAATAACAAAAGCTGTTCTACGCCAACCCAATAAGTCTCAGCCAGTACAATACTCGGGTAGTATAAGTTTACAATTAGCTCACTTTTATTGCTAAACTGTGAAGATATAATTTTCAGTCAGGTAAGCCAATAACCAGTAAACTGTTATTTGAAAATGGTCATTACAAAGTATGGAGCTTCACCAATTATGTTTGTTGAATAGACTTTTTTAGATAATAATTTTTTTTTTCAATGTACTAAAATGTTCCCCTAATATCACTTATTCTTTGAATTTATTAAGAACAAGGACAGATGTCTAATGATAAAAGTAATTGCACGCGTATAATAGTTTAAATTATTATTTTAAAATACAATCCTTAGGAGAGGTCTTGTATACAGAAATGGAAATATAATTGACACTTAAGAAAACAATATAACCTTAACACTGATAAAAGCCTTTTTCACTAACCCTTGAAAATCACTGACCTAAAATTGTCTAGTAATTAAGGGGACTGCAAGCTTGGCAAGGCTTAAATAGCTCACAAAACATTCTCCATGAAACCACAGGATTTCTTTGAATCTGACTGGTTAAATAGCAGCATTTTTCGACCTTTGGAGTAACATATAAATCTTTAAAATTACATTTGACATGTGCAACTGAAGTTTTTAAGTACATTCTATACATCTAGAGTGCATTATTTTGTACTGCATTTAATTACACTCCTTACTTTGGAATAGACCTGAGCAGAATTTATTTGAAAAATATTCCCGGAATAAATCCTTAAATAAACCTGGATAGTTATTTCCGAAATCATTTATTTCATGAAATAACCTGACCATTATTTCCGAAATGATTATTTCTAGAATAAATTATTTCAGGAATAATGATATAATTCATTCACACATGACTTTTCAGATATAATCAATATCCGGATCGACTGTTATGTTTTCGGGGGCGCTTATTATAAAAATAATGCCAAAGTTGAGATTGCGCCCCCCCCCTCCCACATCAACTTTTTGTAGCTTTTCTGATATAAACGATATTAGGTTCGACTATAATATTTTCGGGGTAGGTTATTATGAAAATACGGTCGAATTTGAGATTAAGCCCCTCACACCCTCCAGAATCGACTTTATGTAACTTTTCGGATTTGATCGATATCAGGGTCGACTATTATATTTTCGGGGGAGCTTTTTATGAAAATACTGTCGAATTTGATATTGCGCCACCCCCCTCCTCACCCCGCATCGACTTTTTGTAACTTTTCAGATATAATCGATATCAGGGTCGACTATTATGTTTAAGGGGGCGCTAATTATAAAAGTTATGTCAAATTTGAGATTGCGACTCTGATATCGATTAAATCCGAAAATTTACAATAAGTCGATGCTGGTGGGTGGGGGGCGCAATCTCAAATTCGACACTTTTCATAAAAAGATACTCCAAAAACATGGTGCATATTGGTAAATTTTTTATGTTATTTCTGAAATATTTATTGTTGCAAATTTATCTTGATTTTTGCAATAATGTATTTATGAAATAAATAATTCTGAAATAATAGTTATGAAATAATTTATTTCAGAAATAACTCATTTGGAATAGATCTAACTAATGAAGAGACTTATAGCACTCTAACATGTATTTATGAGGGCTTCATAAATATCGATTATTTGAACTGATCCGCTGTCAATGGGAGGCTCCTTTGCAGCATTAGTCCATTGCCCAGCGACTGTTCAATGTACCGGATGCCCTGTTCCAGTCCACATTTGATTATAATGTGGAAATCGTAGAAAGACGGAGTGGATCAGGTCCACCGAAATATGAGAGTTCTATGACAGTCGCTAAGAGAAAATTCTTTTGAAGAATGGGCTAGCTGCAGGTGGTAATGTGGTGGAGTTCTGCATTTTAAAGAAACCCTGAAAATTAATAAATATACATACCAAAAGAAAGTGCTTTCGGGATCAGAATGGGCCAACGCCTTAAAACTCAACATCAATTACGCACCTTTGCGTGGAGTCCTAGGAGCCAGGGTACAGTCAAAGGAAGTTGGGTCTCTCTGTCGTAAGTGCGGCAGAGAGTCTGAAACACCAGCCTATGTGCTGAGAAAATGCCTCAATAACTTCCTTCTCATAACATGCCGGCACCATAGAGTCAAGTTTGAATTGCTGAGGCTTCTTAGAGAAAAAAAATTCACCTGCTTCAACGAGTCTATTGCATCGACAGTGAAGCCAGGTATGCGGACATTGTTGCATTTTCCAGGACAGGAAAGACAGCTCTGATCTTGGATCCAACTGTCCGCTTTGAGAGCAATGACCTCGATCAGGCAGGTGAAGTGAAAAGAGAAAAGAAAAATATACGATAAATGTATCCGTTTCCTAAATGAGAAGTTCTGTGAGACCTTCGGAGAAAGAGAGAGAGAGAGTTCACTCTAAGAGGCTTCTGGTTTGGGTCTCGTGGAATGATCCCAAAAAGAACAATGGGCTTCCTCGAGGAACTAGGTGTTGGTGTTGGAGAGCTTGCGATATTGGCCGAGAATATTATTCTGGTCTCCCTAGGGATCATCCACTATAACTTGTTTAGCAATTGACTGTGAATTTAGGGTGTCCTTTGTCATTTATCTATTTATTTACTTAATTTTGATTTTTTAAATTTGTCTTATCTTTCTGTCTATTGCGTTGGTATATGTGTGCGATTCAATCTTGTATTTATAGCATTCGGATACTTTATTTTTTATTTTCATAAAATATATGTATTATATAATGGTAATTTTTTAATGTGGTATTGTTAATTATATAGTATATGGACTAGTGTAGTGAAAAGGGATAAAAAAATGATATGTTTGTATAATAATGGAATAATATGATGTAAGAGCTATGTCCATATGGATTGATCAGTATGCTGTGTAAAAAGTAACCCTATATAGTAGGGCAACACTACTTTCTTTGCTACACTTCATTGCACTACAAACATTGATTCGTCCGGTAGTCACATACGGAATCGAGACGTGGGTTATCTCAGCAAAACATGAGATGGCTCTTGGAGTGTGGGAGCGTAAGATTCTTAGGAAGATTTACGGGCCCGTATGCGAAGAAGGTGTTTGGAGGTAACGATACAATCGGGAGTTGCGACAACTCTGCAGGGACGCAGATCTCATAAGTGTCATTGAGGCAGGACGAATAAGATGGTTAGGGCATGTGGAAAGGATGGTAGCGCACCGAGTACCGAGGAAAATATTGTATGGGCGATCTGGAGGAGCAAGAAGGAGAGGAAGGCCACCACTCCGTTAGCTGGAGGATGTTGAGGCGGATTTGAGACAGCTTGGTGTCAGGCGGTGGAGGGCTGTCGCAATGGACCGAGACGAGTGGCGACGTATTGTTGAGAAGGCCAAGGTCCCACGCGGACTATAGCGCCGAGGAGTAAGTAAGTAAGCACTACTTTCAATAAAGTATTTCTCTCTACTCTTTTCTTAGTTAAAGAAGACAAATTTTATATAATTTTCCTTGATTAAACAAATTTTTTCAACTTGTTGGGTATAGTGTTCAATATTATTTTTTTTTACGAATATTTACATTGGAGTCTTAGATGACACCAGCTCCCACCTCCTTAGATTATTCGAAGAATGTTTGGAAATGTTTTAAATTAAATATGACAAAATAAAAAACCAATTTTTTAAATTCGTTGGCTTTCTAGACATCGTAGCAGTTTTAGTTTTCCAGTTAAATTAGAGGAGGTCTTATCTCTAATCAATACACAGTGATGGTACCTATTCCTAGTTCATTCAGACCTTTATAGTTCCTAGATAATGCATTTAATTTTGCCATAAGAAGGGTAGAATAAAGGCCTTTTCATTGACTCATTATGGTTTCTCAGCCAAACTTTTTTTTTTCTTTTAGTAGAATCAAAAAATAAATACATATTATCCTTACAAACATTTGAAAACGTTTTTATAATTTTGAAAAGATCTTTAGAGAATTAAAAAAACTGTATAAAAGATTATTAGAAATTTGGATTGTAGAAACATGGATTACCTTGACTCCTCTATTCATTGAATTAAGTTAAAATGATTTCTGTTATAGGCAAAACAAAAAAAAATATTTAAAACAAACTTGATTTAAAGAAAACATTTCATAACACATTTTGCTACAGGTTCTTCCTTTGTTACCCATAACTCCACGCATAAAATAAAACACCATAAATTAAAATTAAGAGCATATACACCGCAGAACTTCATGCAATAGCCCCAGCTATATGTCATTACTCCTATATTCACTTCTATACACAAGCGGATCCAGGATTTAATTTTGGGGGGGGCTTCAGCCCGAAACCTTTTTTTTTCATAAAAATAACGATAATTACTTTGGAAAAACAGAAAGAAACTAACTACCTATATGAAATGGTGTTTAAGTTATTCCTTAAGTACTTTTAAATGTAATTACACGAACAATAATACTTTAAGAGGTATTTTTTAAATTTTTTTCTCCATAAAACATGGTTATATTTTTCCATTTTGGGGGGGCTTCAGCCCGAAAGCCCCCCCCCCTCCCCTGTAGATCCGCCCGTGCTTCTATATGTCAATTACTCTAGGCACAATAGTCTTAATAATCGATTCCTTGAGTTCATTAAAAGGTTTAAACAACGTGTACTCAAAACATCCAGTTATCCTAAAAATACAAAAATATCTTCACATTCTTGAAAATTTGGGAATATCTGTTTGTTTTACATGAGTTACCAGTCACGTGGGTATAGTTGGTAATAAGCTTGCAGATACGAGAGCCAAACAAGCACTTGCGCTTCCAGACCTAGGTACTCCTGTCCTGACCCCTCCAGAAATGAGTTTTCCTCTCAAAAAGGAAATATTGGCTAGTTGGCTATCTATATGGAATTTCGTTCCATCCTAGCAAATTAAAAGTTGTTAAAAAATCAGTGAAGCCCTGGAACACATCAGATCATAGAGAGGAAGTCGGCGGACAAGGTTAAGAATAAAGTTCTATATTAGAAGGTCTCGAGGACATCTTCTTTTCAGACGCCTCGGAGGATTATCAGTGATCGAGGAGGAAGAAAGGTTTGAAACGAGAGGATTCGGATGGTTCTGCAGTTTGTTATGGAAGGATTGGTATCTGGATTGGGCCAAATCGGAAACATTAAGGTCTTTATGGATGATTTTATTTGTCACAAAGTAAGGATCGTTGAGGATTTTACGAAGGATTTTGAATTGTAAGGGTTGGATACGAGAGGAATTCGATGGTTTAGTGGAGCCCCAAAGCTCAATTCCGTTTGTAATTGATTGAAAGCTTAGAGCGTTTGTCTAGCAAGTACTGCAGTAGTCGAAAACGTCGGGCGGTTTCTAGTCGTTTCAGTCTGGTATGGGGGTTCCAAGTGAGTCGTTTGTCAAGGTGGAGTAATAAGTATCGGATTTGTTCGACAGGGATAAGAGGGCTATAGTTGAAGGATACTGTAGGACAGGAAGTCTTAGGTTTACGACGAAGAGTGAAGGTAATTTGATGAGATTTATTGGAATTTATTTTAATCCTCCAGTTTTGACAACATTTTTCAAGACTTGTGATGTGTGATTGAAGAGTTTGGGATGCAATGGATGGATTAAGTTTATGAGAGCTAATCCCAAAGTTTTAAGGTTATGGAAAGATCCAGTTTTTGTAGTGGAACACGTTACACACTGTAGTAAAATCTACATCTTCTGAAAATATCATTTGATATGTATTTATTGACATTGAAGGTGAAACTACAATATGGGCTTATGTGCACATGAGCCTTTTTTGGAGAAAATGTATAATAATTTTTAATTGTGGGTTGATGGTTGACTGTAGTGAATAATTAAAGAGAAGGGTGGTTGGGGTGATCAGTCAAAATATAAACGGCAAAAATAAATAATAATATTTATTTTTACAATTGCCGACGTTTCGGCCGAAGTTCAGACCTTCATTAGGGCTAAGAAAAGAATCAGATAACAATAGGTATGAGAAATTAAACAATAAAAAATTAAAATTAAAAAAAGGTGAAAGGTATAGACTAAAAAATGTAGGTAGAAAAAACTTAAAATAAAAGGAAGTAGATAGAGTGAACATTAAAGTAAAATGAAGTAGGTAGAATAATAATAGTAACAGGGAACTAAAAAATAAATAATAATAACGACAACAAAGCCTGGACAAATTAAATAAACATAATCAAAATAAGGTAACATAAGAAATGAAAAATGCTAATCTTAGAATAAAATGTAATATTCTATTATTCCAGACTGAAACGACGAGAAACCGCTCCGATTATTTCAGCACTTATAAGACAAACGAAGACAAAAGACTTGTAATTAATTGGATATAGTGGCCAAGGCTGACAATTGGTGACCACCCGACGTGATTAAACAGGCCCGACGTGATTCTTAGGTGACTGGAGAAACGAAGATGACTGAGGAATAATGGACTAAGGAGTCAAGGACCACTACAAGATTATCTGATAACAGATCTATATGATGGATGTACCAGCTGACTCAGGAACACAACCTGTTTCAAACTCAGCCTTTAAAAAAATTCAGCAGTCACAACTTTCAAGACCAAGCAAAATTCAGTTCCAAACTATGCTGGTTATAGGAAATATTCCAACTAGCCAAAGGAGAATCCTAGACAGCTCTAGATTTCAAACTGAAACAACATCTTTAACCAACCTGAAGTCTCTTAATACAGCTGCACGCAAATATACCAACAGGAGCAAGAACCAATCTCTGCAAGGCTAAATCAGCTCTTAAATTATCCGAACATTCTCTCTCCCTAAACCATACATTTAATTTCGACAAAACTTCCATCCTTGCCTCCGTCCCTAACCACGACAAACGACGTATCTCTGAAACCCTCCACATCCAGGGAGAAAGGGAGAGAGAGAGAGCCAATTAACCAAGTCTCGCAAAATCTGTGTGTTGAACGTAGCTCAAAAACGAAAAGTGGTATGCAACTGAAATAGCGTATTTAAGGTCAATACATGCCTGGAATGGTACAGCAACTTATTCGTCAAAATCAGGTCATCAGAAGTGCCACTTAATATCATCGATTTTAGACATTTTTACTATTTTCTCAAACACGGCTCTAATAATTTCAATTAAATTCATTGCATTAAATGCATTGCATCATTAAATTCTTAGTTATGTTCTCTAACAGTGTTTAAATGCTTAATTTTCAAAATTTCTTTCTCTAAAGTACCTTTGATTTTTTAAATTTGAAATAATTAACACTTTCACATTATTGACTGCTATAAAAATGGTTAAATGTAATTAAAGAAGACAGAGGCAAAGCGGGACACCACCATAGGGCAAATGTTAATCAGGTGACACTTAGTTTTCAGCTGAAACAAAGTAGAGAATTTGGTTCTAAAGGCGTATTTTTGAGAGCGAATAATTCTATGGTGTATTTATGACTTCAATAATAACAGTTTTTAAGACTATATTTTGTGGTAGCAGTTTGTACATAATCAAGCAGTTATGTTTCAAAATGTTATAAAACCTATTGAAGGTGATAAAATTTCGGTAATCGAAATAGCAAATGAATTCAAATTGCTGATGCCCAAGATTTACAGTTTGCCCAAGATCCTATTGTGATTTACAGAAAAAATTGATTGTAACAATACTTTTTTTAACCACTGTATATGTGTTTTCACTTTTATTTAAATAGCGGTAACAGTTGATGCTAAAGAATCAATAACATAAAACTTTATAATGACAAATGCCTTACTGTCAATTAAAAATCTAAACAACAAGTACTCATCAACTTTGTTGATGGGTTTTAACTTTTCAATAAACTCTTTTATTTTGCTGCATTACTTTCAATATATATACTTAATTCGGCTGTACTGCCCAAATTACACATGGTAACGATGTAGAATTTAAATTATTTCTAAAACAAAACTAACCCTAATAAATCTCAGTTAACGAAACCCTGCTTTCTACATACGACAGATCATCTATTATATTTACAGACATAATCGAAACAGAGCGGGAGGGGGCTTCTTGCTATTAGTTCGTTTCGATATTGAACATTATAGTGGTCAATTTGCTCAAATGCCTACCATCCAATCTGGCACCGCCACATGTGCGCGCTCAAGCCATTTACCTAGAAGTTCTATTATTATTTCTTATTATATGAATGTAAAAATCTACAGTGTAAACTTGTAAATAAGTAATTACATTATGAGTACTTTTATTAATAAAAATCTATAATCATAAGGTATACTGCTCAAAGTTTAGAATTAACTTTAACTAAATCGACTCTTGCTAGCCTTGTTATCATGGCTTATATATTACTAGCCATTCTGAAGTGGTTCATTAAAATAAGCTCTGTGTTTCTATTAACAAAGAAAAGTCATATCTGACAATATAAAATGTCAGAGTATTAAAATAAAGAACGATATGTAAATACATCATTGTCTTATTATAACTCTAGGTACAAATTTAGTTGTATAAAAAAAATAATAGTAAAAGATTAACAATAGATGCATTCAGTGCCTTCAAGAGTACGAAGATTTACCCTATAATACCCCTAGCGAAGTTTACAATATGGAATAGCACTATCATTTCATGGTGAATGATATAAAATAAATGCATAATGTCAAAAGGTTAGCGAGTATCTGACTGTTTTTTGGGCAGGAATTGGAATAGGAGGGTTTTGAATGTCGATATGGAGAGGGTATGCCGAATTTTGATAGGGAGTGAATTCCAGAAATTGACAGCGTGAGCAATAAAGGGAGTTTTAAAATGAGGCAGATCTGTGAGAAGGGATGTAAAAGTCGGAAGGTCGAGATCTTGTGAAAAGGGAATGGACTGAGGGCTTGAATTGGAGAAGGTTGTAGGCGTAAGAAGGGCGATGATTGTTGATGATTTGATAGAGTACTTAGGAAATGTTGTCTTCGAAAAGAGGAGAAGAGCCACTTTAACTCAGTGTAGTGGTGAGAGCCATGGGAGTATCTCAGGGCCCCAATTACAAATCTTACGCTGCTATTCATTAATTTTTTTAGTCTATCACGAAGCTCCACCGAGAGGCCGTCACTCACCACACAGCTGTAGTCAAAATGGGGGAGATGAGAGAGGAAATTAGGAGGCTATGCGTATGTTGAAGTAGGAGATGGCGGAAGCGATGGAATAGTTTGAGGGTAGAAATTGTTCGTCAGGAGATGTCAGACATATGGTGGTTCCAGAAGGGGGTTTGATCAATGAAAAATTCTAAATTTTTAATAGAGGAGTAGAAGGAGATTGGCTGGTGTAGTATGGAAAAGTCGGTATGGGATCTAATAATGGGTTTAGAACCAATGACAGTGGCCTGAGTTTTTGGAGCATTTAGCCTTAATCCGTTTACATTTTCCCAGGCACTGATTCGATTTAGATCTTCTTGAATCTTGGCAAATGGAAAAGGATAAGTAGATCTGAGAATCGTCTGCATAAAGGTGGTGGGAACAATGGAGAGTTGAATTATGTAGTTCGTTAATATAGGAGCTGAAAAGAAGAGAAGATATGCTTCAAACCTGGGCAACTCCAGAGGATAAAGAAAGGTAGGCAGATAGTGGTTGATTGGGTATGGAGACTGCTTGAGTACGTTGGGAGAGGAAAGATTGGAACCAAGAGATGGAGCTATTAGAGAAGGATAATGGTTTTAGTTTGTTGAAAAGGATGGAATGATTAATGGTATCGAAGGCTTGGAGAAGTCGAGAAGTATAAGTACCATTTGCTCCTATTCATCACACTTGCTGGTCTGATACATGGCTGGACCTGTTTATCATCGATTCTGCGCAGAATCTTTTGTCCTCGTCCCAGCTACCTGTTCTCTTCCTCTCTTCACATGACCTCATCCAACTATCATACAATATCCAGACCCCTGCGATCCTTCCTAAAACAATAACCTTCAGCAATATAAATTCCCTAACCCGTGAAAGCATCTTACCCGATGTCGAAACCCTGAATTGGAATGATGTTTACACCAGCTCCTCAATTGATACCATGGTAGATATCCTGACTTCTAATCTCCTCCATATCCTCAATACCTATGCCCCACTTAAAACCTCTACATTCCGCCGCCAGCCTGCTCCTTGGATGTGTCAAGAAATTCGAAATATGCAAAAGAGACGTGAGGCAGCCCGTAGACGCTTTTGAAGAACCAGGCTTGCAGATGACTACGAAGCGTTCAGGGTACTCCGTAACTTGACGCAAACAACGATCAGGCTGGCGAAAACCAATTAATATCATGAAGCCTTCTCCTCGGCTCCCGATTCCAAATCCAAATGGAATTTACTCCGAAAGCTATCTCTTTGCAAATCATCTTCTTCCATAGCTGTCCCAGTCTCTCCTGATGCTTTAAATTCCAACTTTTTATCCTCCTCCTCTAGTAATATTTCTCCCGCCTCTTCCCATATATCTGTATCATCTGCATTTAATAGTGACAATTTTTATTTTTCCTACATCACTCCTACGAACCTTATTTCCTCCATAATGAAATCCCAATCCGACTCTATAAGAATTGACGGAATACCCGTCAAACTGTTAAAATTATGCCTCCATGAAATCCTTCCAGTTCTTCTATTCATTTATAACTTTTCCCTTCAAAATTCTGTTTTCCCTACATCTTGGAAAAAAGCCTTAGTCCGTCCTGTTAACAAAATCCCTAATCCCACCTCTCCTAAAGACTATCGTCCAATTTCCATCCTCTCAAATCTGTCAAAACCCATCGAAAGAATTGTCCAATCCCAAATTTCCAATTTTCTCGAAGAGTTCAAACGTTTAGATCCTCTCCAATCTGGCTTTCGCCCGGGCTTCTCCGCTTTAGTCAAAATCACAAACGACATACATACTGCAATTGACAAAAGAAAACTGACTGTATTGGTACTTCTGGACTTCTCCAAAGCATTAGATTCCTTAGACCATTCTATCCTCTACACTAAATTAAAATCACTTTCCTTCTCCAATAGTTCTATCCTATGGTTCCAATCCTTCCTTTCTGACAGGACTCAAGCCGTTAGTATTCCGAATCAACCCTTATCTTCTTTCCTCATTTTGTCTCATGGAGTCCAGGTTTCAAGCATTTCTCCTATCCTTTTTAATTCTTACATCAATGACCTTCCTAGTTCCTATCCACCATTGTTCATACCATCTATATGCTGATGACTCCCAAATTTATCTTTCCTTTCCGCCCAATGAGTTATTAGAAGCGTTTATGAATATTCAGAAAAACCTAGATAGGATCAGTGCCTGGGCAAGCTTAAATAATTTAAACTTAAACGCATCAAAAACTCAGGCAATTCTTATAGGTTCCAACTCCCTCCTTAGACCCATCTCCACCCTTCCTTCCTTGATTATTAATGACCAACCAATCTCCTTCTCCTAAAAAACTTAGGAATTACCATTGATCAAAACCTATCATGGGAATCCCATATTGCTCATATCTCCAGAAGGTCAATTGGTACACTTAAACTATTTCATCGTTCTCGTCAGCATCTCCCACAACCTATCCGCAAGCTCCTCGTTTCCTCGTTGATTTTCCCCTACTTTGACTATGGCTGTGTGGTATGTGGTGGCCTCTCGTTGGAGCTTGAGGACAGACTGAAGAGAATCACGAACTTTTTTTTAAGATTTGTCTTCGGCACTTCGGGATGGTCTCATGTGTACCACCTATATGCCGAGTCAAAGTGGCTCTTCCCCTCTTCCCGCCGCCTATACTTCCGTGGAAATTTCTTATATCAAACGATCAACTCTCAGCACCCTTCCTATATCTACTGTCTCCTCGAGCCAAAACCTTTAGTCCACTCAATAAAAACGAGATCCCGTGATTCTGACCTCTATCTTCCATTACACAAGACAAAAACCTATGAACGTTCCTTCTTAGCCCGCTCCGTCACCTACTGGAATTCTTTGCCACATAACATCCGTCATGCCTCTTCACTGTCAACCTTCAAATACTTCCTTTTCCAATATCTCCTCATATCCCAAACAGACGATTCGCAACCATAAATTTTATTTTATGAAGTGAATTTGTGAGAAGTAAATGGTGATGCCTACAGTTTAAGTTTCAACATAAAACAGCAATGATTTTTGACTATTATTTTTACTATTTATTTGTATTTTTCTTCACCTCAGGTTGTGCTTTTTCTTTCATGTATATATGTTTATATTTTATACTTTTTGTCTCTCTGTGTACCAATATGAGTAAGTACGTATATATAGTTTCTTTTTTACCTTTATACCACAATTATTCCTGAGATTTTATTTTATCTTAGTGTTTGCTTATTATTCTATGAATCACTGTAAATATCATTACCTTTTGTATTTAATTATGTTTCTATTAGATAGCCTATTGTTTATAAATTGTGCAGTTATGTATATATAGATATGTAATTTATTTTCTGTCTTTTTTTTTTTTTTATCATAATAATAAGTAAATTTAGAGAAGATTGTATGTTCATTTATATATGTATGTGTATGTGTGTGTATGTATGAATATGTGGGTGTATTTATATATATGTATATTTTTTAAATTTATTTCTTAATGGTTACATACTACTTTTTCAATAATGTATATTATGTTAGAATTTTTATAAGTTTGTTTTTGGCCAGATTGGTATTTTATTTTGTATTAATTCATCTTTGTTGTTCTAAGGGGACTTAGTCCCAGAATAAAGTTCTATTTTCTATTCTATTCTATAAGGGCAGTTAATTTTTTATCATCTATCGCAGTTTGAATGTCGCTGGTAATTTTAATTAAGGCGGACTGTTTGGAATATCCGGGACGGAAACCAGATTGGAGAGGATCCAGTTGGTTAGACTTTTCAAGGAATTTGGAGACTTGGGATTGCACTTTCAAGGGGTTTTGAGTGGTTAGAAAGAATTGAGATTGGGCGAAAATCTTCGGGAGAGGATGGATTAGGCTTTTTATTTAAAGGAAGGACAATGTTTTTTTTTTTTCAAGAGTTATGAATACTGAATTCTGAAGGGAGAAATTGCAGATAAATCCTACGGAATTGGTGTGGGATTTCATTACAACGGTTAAAAGGTCTGTGGGTGAAATGTCGGAAAAATAAAAGTTATTGTCATTACAGGATATCTCTGGGGAAAAGCTGGGAAGAGAAGGGGCATTAGAGACTGATATAAAATGCGAGTTTAGATTTTTTATTGACAATATAATGAATGTCGAACAATATGTCGCTATTTTGTGACATAAATTAAGTAGTAGAGCCAAAAATCTGAGGGTCAAAGATGCTTCCAACAGGACAATGACTTCATGCACAAACCAAATAAAACAAAATAATGGATGCTGTACAATATTCTCAGCCAATTAAAAACGACACCACAGACTTCAGAGATGCCATAGAACACACCTATGGTATTTGTTGCATTTGAAAGTAAGAAAAAATAAAATTTCTTCAAAATATTATTTAAAAGGAACTTTTTCAGAGGAATGGCGTAAAATTGGACAAGATGTAATTCTAAAGAGATGGATTGTTTCTGGTCGGCCATGATAGGAGTTAAAAAATAACCAAAACTTACTATCCACATACTTTTAAAAACGTTGAAACCACATTGTCAGCTTGCTGTGTGGTTTCTACAAAAGAATTGTTTATAATTCTGGGATGATTACCAGTTAGTGAGGAATATAGAAAAAGAACCAGCCTCTTTAATATAAAAAAATAGTTACCATTTTTTTTTAGGGTCGAAACTAGTATGTTTTCCTGAAGAGCAAGCTTAATGTTGCTGTTCTTTTTTCACCCCTCTCCCCTTCCGACCCAGAAAAATAAAAGTTAACGGTTTTAAAATATTATTTTAGGTAATGTATTTCAAAAAAAATTTTACACGTCACAAGCTACCAAAACAACCTTCCATGCTTGTAATACAAAAATTTTCTAACTCTATTCATGAATCTGTTACGAAATATTGTTCCTTTCGTCATATCATTGTAACTTATTTCGACGGCTAGAATAACTATTTTAGCAATTAAATATTATTTTATTTATATTATTATATATTGACAATTTTACATCCACGTAATGAAACTTTTATTTGCACCTTTCAAAATTTATATTTTTCTATGACGTATTCGAAAATTTTCTACTTTTTTATTTAAGTTTTGGCCTACCTCTATTTTTTGTTCTGAAGTTACATATTCTTTGAGGCGGTCCTCGTTAGATTGTTTGACTCTTCAAAGTTCAAATTAGAAGAGATTTCTGTTTGAAATTCTTGTCTATTAATTTAACAAATCAAAATGTGGGTTTTATATTTGTTGAGTTGGGTGGGGATAATTTTTCAGATGACGTTCTTACTAATAGCTATCGGTACGTATTATTTACGTTATTGTAAGTTTTATTATATGAGTCACTATATTGAAGGTTTTATTATTATATCCACTCGCCGATGGATTAAATATTATTTTTATTTATATTGTGGATTATGATAAATAAAAAATCTAAATTGTATACATGTTATTAGTCAATGTAAAGTTGTGATACAAATTACCTTTTTTTCTGGAATTGAATCTAATCAAATTTAGGGTCTGTGATAAGTAGCTATTTCGATTTTTTATTTTGACAGTTGTACTATACATCTTTTTACATATAATTGGTTTTTATAATAATATAGGATTGTAGGATTACAATTAAAAGATTAAACTTTGCTAATTTTGATACATTGATAATAATGAGTCCTTGAATGTTAAGGCTTAATAACTTATCTTAATCTTGTTAAGAATATTCTTTGTTGTGGAATCATTGTTGAAATGAAATAATAATTTTATTCTGTGACTACAGTCCCCTAAAAATAATAACAGAGTTACATAATTAAGAACCTAAGTCTGGCTTAGATGAATACAAAATGATGCCTAATTAACCGTTGATTGTTACTGCAATTGTGCAGTTGATTGAATTAGACTTGTACAGACACAAGTGAATTTCACATGTTTGCAGAAGTTTGAATATGGAATAGGTGGTGGAACAGGAGTTGTTTGAAGGAATTTGTGAGCGAGGATCGATGTATGGAGTAGAGAGTACCAAAAGGAGGCCTGTTATGTAACTTTTTTTTTGTTGTTATTCATCTAGTAAACTTACTTTTCTTTCAATATATCTTTCAGCAGTATATTAAAAAAAAAAGTTTATCAAAACACACCTATTATTTTTAACAATAGACTTTGTTATCATTAATAAAAAATAATTGGATTTTAAACCATAGTATGTTTATTATGGCTGCCAACATTTCGACCCAAGCTTTTGGGTCATCAACAGGACAATGGTGTCTGGCTAAGTTAGCTCAAGAACTGTGTTATTGACAGTTCTTTAGCTATAGCTATTTAGTTAGAAAATATTGTCTTGATAATAACTCATAAACAAAGATTGAAATTTCCCCAACTATACTAAGCATATAATGACTGAAAATGCTGATTATTCATCATCCAAGATAACCTTCGGAACCACTGATGCAATAGAAATCTTACTTATATTTTTAACCTATCACTCAATATTCTATATCGTATAATTAATAATAATAATAATGTAGAGATGGTTGACTGTGATATAATATGAGAAGGAGTTGATCGGGAGGTGCAGTCAAATAAATACTAAATTATAGAAATAATATTATTTAATTTTTATGCCTTAATAATATTTATAAGTAAAGGCACATCCGTCCTCATATTTTAACATGATTGTTAATACTCAACTACTTAAAGAATTTCATCTACAGTATGTTCAAAGTGATCTTGAACTTATTTGCCATCTTAGCATATCTATCAAAAAGTAGATCTTTTGAAAATGAGGTTCAATTTCTTCCCACGATTTCTATTTTGCCGTTTTACCACTTCCTTGCGAATAAATATGTCTGCCATTTTTCTGGGGATTTATTGCTACAGTAATCCTTCAATGCTACTTCTCACTAATCAGTGCTTTTAGTTCATTACTCTACCATGTAGTACGCTTTAGTAGATAGCCGCTTCACTCCACAGACCAGTACAGCAGACTCCATCTTTAATATGCTTCCCGATGACATCATCCAGGGTTGAATCCGCATTCAATTCCTGCAGTCTTCCTCTCAGTTCATATGCGTATTGCTGTCTAATCTGAGGGTCTTCATATGCGTATTGCTGTCTAATCTGAGGGTCTTGAAGCTTTTTTACCTTGATCCTATCATATGTTTTTGGCTTTATCTTGCCATTCCTTAAGCGCTTGGGTGATAGCAATTAGTAGCATATGATCACTTCCTATATCAGCTCCCTTAATAACCCTCTGTGAAAAACCTCCTGATGTTGCGGACATATATAACATAATAATGCTGTTAGTATGTCTTTCAGCGGCTGAGAAAGTAATTTTGTGCACAGACTTGTGCGGAAAATGTCAATTCCCTGAAGCGCCGTAATGCTAAGAGAAAGTTCAAGAATGATTGCCTTCGCGAAAGGTCTCATATGACATCAAATCGTCTAGCGCAAACAGCGAATGGGGTCCATCTAATTAAATTTCAGTTTTTTAAAATGAAATCTCGACCAAGTAACTAATATTTTTCATTTCATTGATAGGTTTTTTAAATAGTGTATTTTATTAACAGTTGAGATAAGTTGTAGATTTATTACATTAAAATAAATAATTAAAACAATAATATTGGTTTTTATAATTCTATGTTCTTGTTGTTTTTTATGTTTCTATGTTATTTACTGGTATGAATTATTATTTTAATGATTAAAAAAAATAAATATATAAAAATCCCCCTTTTTTGTTTTATTTTTCTTGAAAATAATAGTAATTTTGTACTTCATCGAAGATCGAATATATATATATATATATATATATATATATATATATATATATATATATATATATACACACATATAAATTACCTTTTGGAGTCTAGACATTTTCCTTTCACCCCTGTCATTTTTTGCACTTTGTTTCTCACTAACTAATAATCGGTAAGTTTCTCTTGATTTTATTTCATTGATTTTGTTTTTCTTTGTATGCATGTGAACTATATAAAATGTGCGAGTGTTACTTTTTTACTGTATTTTTCAAGTATGATTGTAATAGCAATTGAAATTAACATTCAAATGACAAGAACCTCTTTGTATTTTGTCATGCCAGACTAATGAACCAATGTTTTGTACTATGTTATTATTATTCTAAGGGGACTTAAGTCCCAGAATAAAATTATTTTTTCATTCCATTAAGATATCACTCAAAGGAGATCTAGAGCTTCCTGACATGGAAGTCATCCAGGCAATTGATTGACTCAGGAACAATTAATTAAGTCCCTTGTATTGATGTCCTCCCAAACGAATTATTCAAGCTAGGAGCAACTGAACTTGTCAGATCCCTTCACAATATCAATCCTGACTGTGAAATGGAGGAAGACCGTAATGTCTCTATACACAAGAAGGGGGATATACTTAAGTATGGTAACTATTGGGGCAAATCCCTCCTCCTATGTACCTACAAAGTATTATCAAATGTACTCTACCAGCGTCTCCTCCCATTTGCTGAGTGGGAAATCAGACTGTACCAGTGTGGATTTATGCATAGAAAGTATACAACAGGTTAGATTTTCAGTCTTCATGGAATTTTGGATTCAATAGATAATACGGATTCAAAATATATCATCTGTTTGTTGACTTAAGGTCTGCATATGATAGCATTGATCGGGATGAACTGTACATGGCCCTTAAAGATCTTAATTTACTTCCTAAACTTGTTCAGCTGGCCAGGATGAGCATGATGGGCATTGAATACTTTGTTCAAGTCCAAAGAAAGCTATCAGGCCAGGGGGTTTCTTTACAGTAAGACGAGCAAAGCAAGCTGATGTTTTGGCATGTCTCCTCTTTAATTTCCACCTTCAAAACACTGTCAGAGAATCAGGAATTCAGACTACAGGCACTTTTCAACAGAACGATTCAACTACTAGCATGTGCTGATGATATAGACATCGTTAGCAGATCATATCCGGCTGTATGCAAGCATTTCTGACTTTTGACCCTGCAACAAGATATCTCTGCCTGATTGTCAACCAAAACAATAAAAAGTATATTGTATCTGATGAGATTGGCAATGTCAACCCTTAGGTTTTTAATAATCTACTAGAGAAGATCTTGTAACCCCAAGTGATTATGATTGTGTGTGATTGCTTGCATTTGTGTGTGTGAATTAAAAATACCTTATGTTGTATAATAAACAATTACAGGAGATCTGGCTCCATCAAAAACATTTTTTAAAAAAATAACAATAAATAAATAGAATAGAATAATAATAAAAAAAGACAACTGTAGAAAAATATAAATAGAAAGTATTGACTTAGCAAATATTAAAAATAATAATTTAAAATAAATGTACAGAAAATGAATTTTAAAAAATATAGTAAAACTAATAATATTATTATATACTATTCATGTGTGTAAAAGTGACAATATACAAATATGCAATAAATAATTTACTAGAGCTTCTTAGTGAACGGTAACAGGGTCGCTAAGTGTGATAAACACAAACACATATATTACAGACATAATAAATTAACTAATTTTACTGCTTTCATTGTGAGACGCAGGACTCTACACAAGATGAGTGAGAGCTAGATAAACTGATGGAAAAGGTATTCAAGCTTTAAAATAACCTGAGAGCCTTTTTGAAGCAGAAGAATGTAGCCTTTAATATTCAGTCTCATATTAACAGCCGAGTAGAAACCTTGACTGACATTTATCAGTACGTACTATGATAAAGTCAAGAATATCATCTGATGATTGAAGAGATTCTGACTCTTTTGAGAGAAATAGTGAAAGAGACATTAGTAAATGAGGATGTTTACAGCACAATAGCTGCTGGAGTTACTGAGAGGATTGTGCCGAAGATTAGGGAGGAGATGAATGTCACCGGTGTTGCTTCGAAGCCTGAGTCAACGGCCGTAAGTTCAATAGAGCTGATCCCTGTTGAGGAATCAATGCAAACATTACAAATTCAAATAGATCCTAGTAGTTTCCTGCTGATCAGAAGGAACAAGAAAACGCCCTCAAGGATCAACGATGATGATAATGAGAGGGAAATGAATGAGAATGAAAAAGCAAAGGAAATACCAAAACTGGCCCTAAAAACGTAAACCTTTGCAGATATCATTAAGACTCTGCCAAACCAACATATTTAACAATAGCTGGACGAGGCAAAACTGCAGGTGATGTTCTTAAGGATCTACCTTCACCATCTGAAATTGGAGTCACGGCTGAGGTGATTTGTGCGACTAATGGTGGTTCATTGTTGCTTCACGTGGAAGATGAAGCGAACGCCACAAAGATTATTGAATGGCAAAGGCTTCAAGAGACAGGCATTGAGGCGAAACTGGCTAAAAAGAGGAAACTTAGGATAAAGGTAAAAGGAGTACCCTTATCTTGGACATCGCAGCACTTAAAAAACGTGTTGTGGACGAGGTTCTCTGAAAAAATAATCCCACCTCCAGAGAACCACACAGGTCTTATAAAGCCATTGTTCTGCTCTATGGCCAGGAATAAAATTACAAAAAATTTGGTGATAGAAGTACACCCAACTGTTAGGTTTAACTTACTAAATGAGGAAGTAATGGCTGGAGGGCGGTCATCCTTAACTATTACTGACTATCTTGATGCCCCACGTTGCCTAAAATGCCAGGGATATGGACACACGAAGGCAACAGTTCAGCAGAAGGAATAATCTGTAAGGGGTGTGCGGACACATTGCTAAGAATTGTCCAGAAAAGATGAGGAAGAACGATCCGACGTGTGCCAACTGCTTATGGGAAGAAATCGCAAAGAACAAAGCATCAAGCGGGTAGCCATGAATGCCCAACACATATTTAGAGGTCACTGAAAGTAGTGAACAAAACTCATTATGAATAAGTTCGTAACAGACAAGGTGTGTGTTATGCTCGATAAGTACGATGTCATGATGGTCCAAGAGCCAAGTTGCCATGGCAACATGGTTACAGGATTTGGCCTCACGTCAAGGGTAATCGGTCTGAGCAGTGGAGAGAAGAGGCCAGGGCAGCAATTGTGATAAACAACCCAAACCTTGAGGTGATGGATCTGAGACAACACACCACAGCGGATTGTGCTGCATGCTATATTAGGTGGGGTACAGTTACTTTTATGTTAATCTCGATCTACCTACCTGATGGGAATAATTTCGAAGACAGCATATCCGCTATGGAAGCGATCACAGGAAATGCTAGGAATGTGATCGTGTGCTCAGATACCAACTCCTGGAACATGGTCTGGTGATTTGGATGGACTAAGAAGAGGCGTCAAAATTGATGAATTTATTGCGAGGAATCAGTTAGTGGTAATTAACGATTCCTTTGACACGCCAAAGTTGGATAGATGTAGCGCTGTTTTCACCGATACTAGTAAACCTAATTGTCGATTGGACCCTCAGATCTCAGACGAGTTCCGACCACAATGACCTGGACTACAGGGTGTCCAGGATCACTGGTGTCACCTGTGATGCTGCAGAAAATTCATGGGAATTTTCTGCAGGAAAATAAGAGCTTAACCAGCCCAATGGTGGACGCCGGCCTTAACTACCATGAAAAGAGACCTCTACAAGGCCCGGCAGTCGTATCAGAGATGTAGTAGCGACGAGAGGCGCACTGCACTTCCAAATGAGCACAAGGAAAAAGTCAGGATATACTAAAATGAAATGCGCAGCCAAAAACAGAAGTCATGGGATGATTTCATCGTTAAAAAAACAGCCAAGAATCTCTGGGTTATTCCATACAGAGTGGCTACGGGGCAACTGGCTCCAATACAAACTATAGCAGCTTTAAAACATGGAGATTCCCAAGCAAACACCCCTGAAGAGCCTGCAAAAATATTCATTGAGATGACATACCCCAGGGATAATCCATCCCACGACAATGAAGATGAAACGTTCATAAGGGGCGCTACAGTATATCCACCTGGAACAGACTTGTACCCACCATGGGACATCCATGATCTCTGATGTAACAGAGAATAGATCGTGCTCTAGGACTTGGCGGTATTAGTGCTGCCATCTTGAAGAACAGTGCCTCCTACATTGAGGAAAGGCTATTGAACATCTTTAATGACTGTTTAGATAGGGGTTACTTTCCGATAGAGTGGAAGATTGCATATTTGAGAGTGCTCTACTAGGGGGGTGACAGAGATAGGCAAGTCGCTAAATCATAGACTAATCTGTCTCCTCCCTGTGATGAGTAAGATCCTGGAGTAGCTAATACTAACCAGTCTGAGACCTAAATTAGACAGAGCTAGCCATCCACGGCAATATGGATCCACCAAAGGTAAGGGAACTGCCATTGCCTTGCTCCAAGTACGCCACGAT
The DNA here is from genome assembly GCA_928085145.1 of Nezara viridula. Taxonomy (NCBI): domain Eukaryota; kingdom Metazoa; phylum Arthropoda; class Insecta; order Hemiptera; family Pentatomidae; genus Nezara; species Nezara viridula. The sequence goes on from OV725078.1 coordinate 39,137,042, forward strand.
GTTGATGAGAAAGCGGAGAAATATGTCATGTTACTTTTGTTTGTTTGCTGGCGCCAAAACCCAAGCTATACTTCTAATGAGTAAGACGGCTAGGGCACACCCTATTGTCATGAATATACAAAGGATAAGGGTAAGTCCGCATGAGGAAGTAACTTATCTTGGAGTGAGATTCGGTAGAAGATTCAATGTTATTCCTCACTTGGATTACCTGAGAAGAAGGGTAACCCTAGCCCTCAATGGAATAAGTCGTATTGGTGGCGCCTTCTGGAGCCTCAGGTACCCAGCAACGATGACTTTCTATAATAGAGTAGTACTGGGTATCTTGAGTATCTATCATGGAATAGTACTGGGTATCTTAAGGTATGCCTCCCCAGCTTGGAATTGTAATCTCTCACAACAACAGAAGAGGAGATTGGTGACAATCCAGAGAACGGCTCTGCTGTGAGTAACAAAATCCTATAGGACTGTTACTCATGAAGGGGTTTTAGCAGAGGGGAGGGTACCTCTCGACCTTCTCCTACAAGAAGACAGGCTTAAGCATATTCCTAAGAAAGAAGGCTCAGCAAGTCTTCCGGAAAATCTCCAAGAAAGGATTGCGACAGATCCATCTAAATGGCAAAGAATAATACGGGAGGACACCATTGAGCAGTGAAATTGACATTGGATAACTATTCATATAGGCTCTAACTTTAGGGAATACTTTCCTACCGTCTATTCAAAGTTGGAAGCGAAATGAGTCCTCCCTGATTATTGGGTGTCGCAATTCCTGACAGGTCATGGGGGTTTTCGTGCCAAGCTTCATGGCTTTGGAATATAAATTGACCCCCTACGTCTCTGTTGTGGTGTTCTGAAAACTGCTGAGCATACTGTTACGACTTGTACCACTTTTGAAGCAATAAGGACCAAACTACTGAGAGAAACCGGACTCTACATCATCTCGGAGGACGATTTCCCTCAGCTAGTAAGTAAGCATAAATACTTGTATTATGAAGCATCCCATATGGGTGGAAGGAAGTAGTCGAGGATGATCACTTCAACCTCCACTAAGGAAGATTGAAGATAAGTGGTAAAAGTATCAACTACTTCTACCAAAAATCTGTATTGCCGAGAGGCAGGGAAGAAGAAAATAGAATAATAATAATGCTTCCATTGTGAAATAAAATATGAGCAACTATGTAGCAGATCATCATTAAATATTATCGTGAAGGATAAATGGTTCTTTCAAGGTTATTATTTCATATTCATACAGAAAAGATTTATATTTGTCAAATTATAAAATTCTTATATATACTCTTTGGTCTTCTAATAAGTTATACCAAAAACATTCTCTGGGTAATCTCAGAGCTGTTGTGAGACATTCTACTTCTGAAGATTCTGAGGTCAGGAGTTACTTTTTGAAGATGGGCCACTAAGGACGCTGGATTGCGGTCAGAACTGAAATTCCTTTAATTTTTCTTCTGTTTTTCTTTTATTCTGTAATCTCTTGGATTTTTCACCATTTTTGTCAACATTTGTCGGTGATGTATTAAGCATATTTTCTACTTCATGTAGATGTTAAAGCCTGCCTCTGATTTCGAATAATCATTTTTTTTGTAGTCTACATTTTTATCTATTGCTTGCGTATTTTTATCTATCCTCTATCGTGGAAGCAGTTGCTTATGGCATATTCTGGTAGTTGTAAGGGATACTATAGTTGTATTGTATACTCTTGACAAACTGATATGACTTTTGAAAAAAAACCTCATGTTATGTACAAGATAAATTAAAGATTTAAAATTTCTATCTCTTTTAATGACTTTATTTAATTTTTTAAGAAGTAATTTGCATGTCCTGATCGTAATTTTTCTTCCATCCTTTAAAAATTTTCCCCATTAAAGAATCTAGGATTAAAGTAGTATTATTTAAAGATGATTTTGTATCTTCATTATTTTGTTTAAAAACAGCCAGTAAGTCTTCATTAGAGACACCCATATTAAGTTTACTTAGCGCAAAATTGAATTAAATAATGAGACAATTATTGTAATGTGACAGAAAAATAAAAGTCTCTGTAGATTGTGATGACTTGATGCAGGTGATATTTGCGTATGCGTATGCGTGCACAAAAAATTATATTTACCAATTAATTACATAATTTTTATCAATCATTTTATTTTATTTACTTATAACTTTTTTTTTTCTTTAAAGCATCTGGCTTGTATTATTTAGCCGAGATTGTTGAGGAAAATACTGAAGTCACAAAGAAGGTTATTAGGTGGTTGATAATCGTGAGTATTATTCTTTTATTATGACTATAGCATTTTTTAAATTTTTGGTATGATGGACAATTGCTATAATACAAATTATTAAGATTATCAGATAGAGTTACAATCTGATTTATTGAAGATTTATGTAGTATTCTAACAAGTAGTTCGTGAAGTGAATACCATTATGGAAAGTAGGGAAAAGAATATGATCTTGTGTGATTGAGTCTCTATTTTTGGTTTCCAGCCACTCAGTCATTAGAAATGAGGAAACAGTGTTTTCAAGTATAAGTGAATCTATGGAAGGAGCAGATGGAGGCTTTCAGGCTGATGACTTCTAAAAAAAAAAAAATAATTCTTTTTTTTAATTGGTCCATATTTGTTTCTATGAATGATAGTCCGAGAGCCTGTGCAAAATGTTCGACATCTTATGGAAACTTTGAAAGCATTTTTTTGGATATTTATAATATTTATGTTACAAAATGAGAGTCTACCAGTTGAATCTTACCTGTCAAAATTGTGCCTGATATATGATCAATATGGAGCCTTAGAGTCACATGGAAGATTGTCACATGGATTCTCTTCACTAAATCAATTTATTGATCAAAAATACCAACAAATTTCTCATTGTACTGAAAGAAAAAGATATAGGATGAGTTTTTAAATATATTTATTTAGTAAAAAAACACAGTTACAATAATAATAATAATAGTCTCTATCATTCATTATCATTCTTAAACTCCAATATTTCTGCCAAGCCTTAGCTGTCCTTGTTTGAATCTCTGTTGATTGCCTATCTTTAAAAGAAATCCTTTGCACTAGATATGTGATAATAATAGTCTTTATTTATATATATTTATAAGAGCAGTATTTCCATTTTACATCTACTTTTTCTTTAAATAAATGTATATAGACCTTCCTTTAAGGATTATTAAAGTCTTTAATAGGGACTATCTGTAATTTGGTTTGCTGAGAGTTCACTTATCTTCATCTTCCAGTATTTTTTGTCCTTTGCTTTTTGTGACCACAGCGTTCCTTTTACCTTCTTTATCTCGTCTACCCACCTTCTTTGTCTGCCTCGGTTCCTTTTCATATCCAAGGGGATCCACTCTGTTAGTTTCTTGGCCCAGTTTTCATTGTTCTTCCTCATTAGATGTCCAGCCCATTTCATCTTCTTGACATGCCAGATTACATCTGTGACTCTGGTATCTTTCCTTATTGATAGGCTACTGAGCTTTTGTCTTCTTCTTATGCTTCGCATGCTCCTCTTCATTGCTCTTTGGTAAGTTTGAATTTTTTTCTCATGGCGCTTGTTGAGGGACCATGTTTGGTATCCATAAGACATCGCAGATAGTATACAGCTATTGAAAGCTAATGGTTTTAGAGGCTGCCTGATATTGTTGTTCTTCATTATCATTCTTAAACTCCAATATTTCTGCCAAGCCATAGCTGTCCTTGTTTGAATATCTGTTGATTGCCTATCTTTAAAAGAAATCCTTTGCACTAGATATGTGATTTCGTCGACTATACTTATTTCTGGAAGGTCTGTTTTTACTTTAATGAGATGTGAGGTTGTAATTATTTTTGTCTTCATGAGGTTCAACGATAATCCGTGTTGGGCACTTCTGTACATAAGCTGTTTTAGCATGGTCACTATTTCTTCTTCTTTTCTTGAAATCAATAGCATATCATCTGTATATTTAAGTGTGCTTAGTTTTACACTGTTGATATTGATTCCATATTGATCCCAATCCATCTCCTTTAGAATAAGTTCCAATACTACACTGACAGGCAAAAAATTCCACCTACTTGATTTTTTCATGTTTTCATCTAAAAATATTTCTGCTTTGGATTGGTCTATTGTTTTTAATGAATAAATAGGTTATCTTTTTGTTTGTTTTCAATTAGGAATGTTAATATAGAGGACAATAACCTTTAATCCTTAATTCAATGAAATGATTCTAGATTCCAATGTTTACTTTCTATGGAATCAAAATGTTTATTCAGTATCATTAGTTCAGTGCCGTTTCTTGCAGCACATTTCTTAGTTTCCGGCTTTTAATTTTTTCAATATTAAGTTTAAAAATGCCTCTTAGTGCTGAGGATGTTGTGCGTGGTGTGCAGCTAATGCCATCGGAGTTCCATATGAAACTTTACGAAACGCCGTCAGGCGTTTTCGGGAAACTGGTTCTTACAATAGAAGGCCCGGTTCTGGACGGCCTAGGGTAGCAGAACCACGGGATGACCGGTTTTCGACTTTGAGAATTTTACGAAACCGGCACCTTCCCGTTGTTCAAGCGATTCATCAGCTCGAAGAAGTTCGAGGTGTGCAAATTTCTGAACGTACCGCTCGGAGAAGATTAAATGAGTATGGATTAATGGCTTTTCGTCCAGTAAGAGGACCAGAGTTGACCAGAACTCACAGAGTAACACGGCTGGCTTTTGCTCGAGAACACAGCCATTGGACTATGGGCGAATGGAGTGCTGTACTTTTTACAGATGAGTCAAGATTCGCTCTTCGATCTCCAGACGAGCGTGAAAGGGTGTGGAGAAGAAGAAACGAAAGATATGCAGCCTGTAATTTTTCCCAGAGCCAACCTTTCTAACGTGGTTCCTTAATGGTGTGGGCTGGAATTTCAATGGATCGCCGCACAGAATTGGTTGTTGTTCGTGGAGGGTCTTTGACGGCTATTCGATATGTAGATATTTTTTAACCTCATGTGTTACCTATCCTCAACGAAATTGGCGATCGTTCTATTCTAATGCACGCCCACATACGTGAAGATATTCCTTCAACAGAACAATATTGAGGTTTTAGCCTGGCCAGCACGTTCTCCAGATTTGAACCCCATTAAGCATTTATGGGATAACCTCGGAAGACAAATAAGAGCGTGTGCAACACTTCCTGATACACTGCAGGACCTTGAAAGGGCTCTTCGGGAGGAATGGACTATCCTCCAGCAAAAGGACATTTCCCGACTGGTGGAAAGTATGCCGAGGCGTCTTCAAGAAGTAGTGAAGGCAAGAGGAGGAAACACGCGCTTCTAAACAATGATGTAATTAATTTCTTTTAGAATAATAATGGTTCGTTTTTCAATTTTTTTTCTCTAATCTTTCTTACCCAATTACATTTTGATTATTAAAGGTAAAAAAGATTATAAAATTCCATAAATACTAAGTATTATCTACAAATACCATATATTATATACAACTACAACTTTACAGAAATATTTCTAGATGAAAACATGGAAAAATCAAGTGGGTGGCTGCTATGTAGCTGTGTAAGCAAGTGCAAAGAAAAAAATCTGGTGCAGTAAAAAAAAAAAAAAATACACTGATATCAAAATCATTAGAGCCGTTTTTGAGAAATTGTAAAAATGGGTAAAGTATCTCTTCGGGTTTTTCGATTTTGTAGAAAATGTTGCTGCAGGCTTATAAAAACCTCAAATATGCAATTTAAATTTTGTGGGACTTAGTTATTTGGACTCAGGGGACCTCAAAACGTGTATTTCCGTTGAAAACTCAGATTCAAAAATTTTCATGATCGCAATACTTACCCTTACTATATATTACATAGATAGGTAAGTGAAAGTAAAAATTTTGCCACTACAACCCATGAAGGTTCTTGGGTTCAGTACTATATGAGGAAGTACTGTTACAAGGCCAACGGTTGTGCGGGGAGATGATTGGGCCAAAATCATGCACAACTGCCAGGTTCTCCCCCTTCATTAATTATTACATTAATATAACCCACTTTATAGAGGCTGGTTGTGCCCCAGGAAGGTCTCCTGACCCCGAATCGATCCACGGCTGATGAAAAATTACTATTCATCAGCCAGATTCGAATATGGGACCTTGAGCTCTGGATGTCAGTGCTCACCCACTAAGCTACCGTACTTCCAAAGCTAAATATAATGAACTGAATTGTGACCCGACAGGTAGAATAAATGAACAAATATTCGAATATACTATGAAAATAAAAAAAGGCAAATACATCAATGAAAGAGAAAGATTAAGATTGGTCAATAAACACAGCACAACTCCTTTAAATTTCAGCTTAGTAAAGTTAATTAAAGAAAATTACCCTCCTAGACCAATGATTTCAGGATATGACAGTCCAACAAGAAAATTATATAAATATATCTGACAAATTTTTAAAAAATCTTTCACTCATAATCCATAAATAAATGCATTTGACATAAAAAAAACAACAACAAATTAATGAATATACTAATTTTACCTGATTATAAATCCTTTAATATAAAAAAATATGTTTCCAAATATACCACTTGAATCCACTTTAAAAATAATAGAACATAATTGGGGAAAAAATTAAAACTACAACAAGGCCCCTTTCACACTGGAGGAACTTTCTCTTCTATCAATTCAAGATTGTTGTTCCAAAATTTAAATTTATTTTGTTATTTGTCATCTTGTACTGAGTATTATAAAGATTTTTATTCAGTAATTCTTTTGTAGAAAAAATATACTAAAATCTTATTGGGTGTTTCCAAGGAGTGAATTACCCTTTGCCTTCATTTATTTGTCATTAATCAAATTAAAGTCTATTTTAAGAAAAGGAAGAACTACCTTGCACCAGATTTATGAATTTATATGCATTTTATTGAATGTAAATAAAAAGTTAAGGACATGAATTGTTGGATTGGTAGTGAAAGACAATAGAATTACGTAATATGAAAACTTACAGATAACTTGAGAATGAGCCGGGTGGCTTGAAACATTGTTGAAGACATAATAAATAAGTGGAGGAAGTCAAAGAGTGGGTAATTCATTACATGGAAACACCTTATAGGGTGTGATTAGAGTACTCTTGAAAAATATAGTGTGCTTAATTAGTAACTATATATATATATATATATATATATATATATATATATATATATATATATATATATATTAACATAATATGATTACATTTATATAATTTAATTTTCCTTAAAAAAATTATTAAAATTTTCATTTTTTCTTTTTCAGTTGGTCATTATTGTGTATGCAGCAATCCTGTTGTTTGAGGAGCTACCTTTTATTTTAATTTTGTGTGGCTTTTTAAGTCAAAGTGTGCACTTAATCATACTAACGGATTTTCCATATATAACGATCAATTCATTCTCATTCGTATCAGCCATTATTCTATTTATAATAAACCACTATCTTGCATTTAGTTTTTTTAGCGGGGTATTTATGCCATTTTATGAAGTAAGTTTATTTTTTCTTCTTTTATATTAAGTCTAATCATTAATCAGTTTAATATTTAGTTTAATCAAATTTATGCATGGATTAAGAGATTCTTATGTAGGTATATGTGTTATTTTATATCATAACATATTCTTATTAGATTTCCTTTAGAGCAGGATAGCTTAATGAGCACTACGCTATTTTCTCCCAGGCCTTGGTTCGAGTCTGATTATGGGAATAACTATTTATTTTATCATAATCATCAGCTATGGGGCTGGACATAGCCCAGGAGGATAATTAGTTAAGATAATTAGTATAATAAAGCTATGATAATTAATTATCGTGAACTTAGGAATAATGAAAAGACTGCACATTATGTGAGAATGCAATTAAATGTAAATGGAGTCTTCCCACAATTTTTTATTTTAAAACATATGCTATTTAACTATGCTTTATGTCTGAAATTAGGTATATATATGTAGATTAGAAGTTTTCATCAAAATTGTTCTAATTTTGTCCAAACTTTAATTGCTTAATGCAGATCAGGTTTGGAAACCAAGATGTGATTCAATAAAGATTTATATTATGCTATGATCAATACTAACACCTAATCCTGCCTCTATTGAACCAACCATGCTCAATTTTTGTGGTTACTATTACTGTCTGGCGAACCAGTAGAGGATGATATTGGCAATCGTCATTGCATCTGTATACGCATATTTGTGCAATCAATTTATTTTGTCCATGCCTTATCTGATATCAGTTAACAACAATAGAATACATTGTCTCTATCAGGGGTTCTCAAACTTTTTTTTTGCAGCACCCTTGTTGGACAGCAGTGATATATTAGAATTTACCTATTTTTTGTGCAATATAATCTTAAATTTAGTTTATTTAAATTATTTTATTAATAAATATAACTTTATGGATTTTTGGAATGACTATTTCTCCTCTACGCTGAAAGGCATCAAAGAGAAAGGAATGGCTATTCATCAAATTGTAGTACTTCTTTATGTAGTACCCAAGATACTTCACGGGTTATAGCCGTACAGATTTATTTTATTATCAAATTGACTATTTTGACTTTAAATATTACATATTGAAATGAAATATTACCACAGCACCCCTGGAATATGCTTGTTGCATCAGTTTAAGAACCTCTGCTCTAAACTATATATATTTTCACTTACATATAAATTTGTTTTTGTTAAAGTGTAAATTAAAATTTTTCAATTTTTTTTCAGCTGCTGGGTTTTTTCACAATATGTATTTGGCTGGTGCCTTTTTCATTGTTTATTTCTTTATCTGCCAACGACCATGTTCTTCCAGTTGCTCTATTTGGGCGTGAATCATGGAATCCCCACCCTCCAACTTTCATGGGTTTGTAGATTTGATATGAAAGCTTTATATTAAATTTATTAAACAAAATAAGAGAAAGATGTTATATTTTAAATATTATTTTATTACTAATGTATGTTATGTAATTCTTATAAAAATTTCAACTTTTCTTGTGAATTGTTTCTACCAAACTGTAGCAAAATAAGTGATTTCATCTTGTTACAAAAAAAATCTTTTTTTAGTGTATTCAGATTACTTGGCTACACAAATAACATTTTGCTTAAATGTACACTGTCTCTTGTTTTGTTTTTTTTCCATGAGACTTTTGACTTTGGTAATAATATTAATTTTTCATGTAAGTTTTGATGTGCCAGATATAATAATCCCCCGATGGACCCATGCTACACCAATTATAGATACCTCAATCACTAGATGTAATATGGAGATGACACTTCCAGTTAAAAAATTGTTAAGTTGTTAAGTACAAAAATTATTTTTAGAAAATTTGGATGAATACAAGAAGTGTAACATCTTGTATATGAATGCCTCAAAAGTAGATAAGGAAGTAGGATGCTTTGTACTAAATCCTCATATTCGAAAACTATTTAAACTCACGGAGGTTCATGTTTTACTGGTGAAATGGTAGCGATAAGAGAAGCTTTCAAGTACATAGAGACAACTGAAACTACCAATTGGGTCGTGGTGATGTACTTGATGACTGGTCATTAAAAATACTAGACCAAGAACCACACTAGCAAAAGAAATAAGAAACATTTGCTGGCTGCTAAGGGAGAAGGGTAAACAAATAAGATTCATTTTCCATCCCTTCCCATTGCGGGATTACTGGAAATGAGCAGGCCTCCCAATCGACCAATATGTCAAGAAAGGCAGGCACAACTTCGGTGGTACCAATTAATGAAATCTCTTTAGAGGACTACATAAAAAAATTATGAAGGATAATTTTAATTATTAAATATGTGGAAAATTCGGCAAAATAAGTGGGAGCAAAAAGACTCCAAATTAAGGGAAATAAAAACCCAATGCTCAAAATGGGAAACCTCTTATCGATCCTCCAGGAAAGAAGAGACAGTCCTCTGCAGATTATGAATCAGACAGTATAAGTTTTCACATGCCTATCTACTAAGAGGACTTGATCCTCTGACCTGCGAAAGCTGCATTATCCAAAGAACAGTAAAATACATTATACAAGACTGCCTTACACTGAAAAATATCAGGGAAAATTTGGATATGGCTACAAATCTATCAGAAAATTTAAAAAACATTAGCATTCCTAAAAGTGGTAAACTGTATAATAGAATTTAATTACAAAGTATTACCAATGACCTTGCAGGGTAGAGGCAACAAGAAAAAAATAAAATAAATATTCTTTCAAATTATCTCCTAATTTACTCTTAATTGTAGAACTGTTAATCTCTTATTATTTTAAGCAATCAAGCGTCCTGTATTTTTTTTATCACGAGGATAGGTGAAAATCTTCTCTAATATGTAGCTGGCCCATTCCTATTCAAGTGTGGGATCAGAATCCTCCAAAACCACTTTATGGCGGGGGAGTGGCTGTATGCTGCCTCATTGTATTATGCTACTTCCTGGCTTGTCTTTCCTTTTTCTCACTCCTCAGTCTCTTGATGATCTGCGCTGCTAAACATTGGCCCACCTAGGTCCTCCTATATTTGGCCTTAGTCAGGACCTAGCCGTTGTCACTCTAGCCACCTTTTTGCATTCTCCTTGAACCTGAGCCTTGTTAACGATTCTCACCCTGAGATATGTCAAAGAAAGTTGGGCCTTATTCAGCATGTCTACTAGTCTGATTCTGGAAAAAATCAGCAATATGTCAGAAATTTCATATAAATTTTGCAAAAATTGACCTTTTATTTTTTAGCTTGAAAAATAAGTCATCAATATCTTCCTCTAATGTTCATAAACTGTGGGTTACTTAATTGTAGCCATTCATATTTTCATGTTTAGGATAGTTACATTTAAATGTAATTAATAGCTAGTTGTTGCAATAGTAATTAGTTCTTTCATTGGAATTTGCTTCTGAGGTTATTTCATGTACTAATACTATACTTATGCTTATTGGTCTTATTAGTTATATTCAGAAATTTTCTAGAAATCTATTTCATCATATTTTTTCATTTATTGAGTTATAAGCAAGGCCCAGATTTTTATGCAATTGTATATTTTGTTTGAAGCAGTTTTTAAACTGGTGATCTAATATCTTTATGAATCAATGTACCTAGATGCGATTAGCCAAATTTTATATTTCATATTTGATGTTGAATACGTATAATTGCATATTTTGATTATTTCAAATAAAAAATAATTATAGTGTAACATTGAAGATGAAATTTTATGAAATTCATAAGTTTGTTTTCAAACAACAAAATGATGTTATCTTCAGTAATTGACTTCTTAGAATATGGATTTTTTTTCATTTCTTCTCTCCTTTCTCATTCTTTATAAACTTCTGAACAACACTGTCATTGTCTGTTTCAATCTCTTACTTTCTTTACAAGCAGTTAATTTTTTTTATTATTTAAAGTATTTAAAATAAAACGATAGAAGATTAGGTTTAGAGAAATAACTGTAGAAATTCATTTATTAATTTCAATGTAGAGCATGTCGCTTACTGAATCCTAATCCATTGGCATTCAATTTATTTTCTCCATTTCCCCAATTAATTTTTTAATTAAAATCATTGTACACGATGGGCCAGACCCCTCCCTACCGTGCACTATCCCCTCCCCCCAACATCCCTATTGCATATCGTTGTGTTCCTTCAACTATTTATTTTAAAAAAGCCAATGCTCCCACAAATAAAAGTGAATGCACTGCCCCAAAGATGGCGGACTGACGACTTGGACTTGAGTTAGTTTTTTGTTCACTGAAAATCAGCATTTGATTTATATAAGAGAATAAAGCATTCAATATTAAAATGTCTTATTTTTTTATGATGTGGCCCAACCTCCGAACAAAATAAAGGAAATAAAAAAATGAAATTAGCGATATATTAGTTTAAAACAACCCGGCAACTATTCATTATATGTTATTCAGATTAATTATATTTTAGTTTATGAAACAGGTATTAATATGACTGATTTCTGGGAAAGTATATACAATTTAACTTACTTCTAAGAATCAGTCAGTAAATATACAAAACAAAATGCTAAATTTAAAAAAAAAAAAACACCTGTACCACTACAACCCATGAAGGGTCTGGGGTTCAGTACAATTTAGGGAAAGCACTGTTTCTAGGTCAACGGTTGTGCAAGGAGGTGATTTGACCGAGATCACGCTCAACCGCCAGGTTTTCCCCCCCTCCCCCTCCCAGGTACCCACTTTATAGAGGCTGGGTGTGCCCCAGGAGGGACTCCTGACCCAAGGTCGCCCCACGGCCAATGAAACAGATAAATAAATTTTCTGCCATGAGCCGGGGTTCGAACTCGGGACCTTTGTATTGGAAGCTCAGTGCCCTACCACTGAGCTACCTCGCTCCCCAAAAAGTGCTAAATTGCAAACGTTAAATAAAAAATTCAAGATATTCAGCTAAGTCTTTTCGAATTAAGTTTTATTCTTATTATATCATTTTTACAATAGAGGCCTTCTTAAATGACCTCTGAATAGAACAAAGGAAGTAATGTTTAAAAAAAAAATTTTTATTTTTTTGGACAGTTAAATTATTGCATTAATAGAAGAGAAGAATGATTTGAGTGATCAGTAAAAAAAAAAAAAAAATATATTAAAAATAAATGTAATTATTTATTTTTACTTTTTTTTTTTGACTGATCACCCCAACCATTTTTCTCTTCAATTATTCACTACAGTCAACCATCAATCCACAATTATTGCATTAATATTTGTTCGGTAATACTATCAATATAATGTACCAAAAACGTTATTATAGCACTATAATTATGCCATTTATGCGTATTGAATAATGTGGCAGAGGCCTGTAGGCACCCCTACGCCAATACCACTTTTCCGCTAATTAAGTGCATTTTCTACAAAACCGCTTCAAATATTTTAAAAATTTATCAGTGTTTTAGAAAGAGGAATATATTCTTCAAATGTTTTATTTCAGAAAGTTTTCCGTTATTGTTGGCCGTTTAATTACAAATGACGCTTGATTTTCAACTTGAAATTTCATTTTTTAATATTGTTTCATGTTTTATTATTCTTTGACTATTCAGCTTTAATAAAAGGCCAATTATGAAAAATTAAACCAAATGCTGATTCTCAGTGAACGAAAAACTAACTCCGAGTCAAAGTTGTCAGTCCGCCATTTTGGGGCAGTGCGTTCACTTTTTTTTCGTGGGAACATTGGCTTTTTTTAAATAAATAGTTATGCAATATGCGATATGCAATTTATAGGGATGTGGAAGGAGGGGGCGGTGCATGGTAGGGGAGTCTGGCCCACAGACTATTGCTAATTTTCTATTATTACTAATTGAAATTTTAGAATTTTATGACACATTATGATTTTAACCCGACAAAGGTATCGCTATTGAAATCTAGATGGAAGGTATCGCTTCATCAAATTGACTTCGTTGGTTCTTTTAATATAGCATTTCCAAGTCAATTTCAACCTTTTCCAAGTCAAATTCAACCTTTTCCAAATCAAATTAAACTTTTTCCAAGTCAAATTCAACCTTTTCCATTTCAAATTAAACCTTTTCCATTTCAAATTCAACCTTTTTTTATTTATTTAATTATCTTTAATTTTTCGATGTGTGGGTCTGTTATCGTATGAGTAGTTTTTGAAAATAACCTCCTTTTTAAGATTACGTGACTGAGTTTCGAATTATTTAAGTTTTTTTTAATTATTCGATATAAGGGTGTATTTTTATGTTTCCCTATCAGTAAATTTTGAAAATGACATCCATTTTATGTTTACGCCACTGTGTTTTGATTTATTTAAGTTTTTAGAATTTATCCAATATAAAGGTCTACTTTTATGTTTCTGGAGCCGTAGATTTTGAAAACGACCTCCATTTTAAGATTAGGCCACCGCGTTTCGACTTATTTGAGTTTTTCGGATATTTTTCATATGAGGGTGTATTTTTATGTTTCCGGAGCTGTAGATTTTGAAAATGACCTCCATTTTAAGATTAGGCCACCGCGTTTCGACTTATTTAAGTTTTTTTTATTTATTCGATGTAAGTGTGTATTTTTATGTTTCCGGAGCTGTAGATATTGAAAATGACCTCCATTTTAAGATTACGCCACTGCGTTTCGACTTATTTAAGTTTTTTTGATTTATTCGATATAAGGGTGTAGTTTTTATGACCTCCATTTTATGATTACGCCACTGCGTTTTGACTTATTTAAGTTTTTCGAATTTATCCAATATTAAGGTCTACTTTTATGTTTCTTGAGCCGTAGATTTTGAAAATAACCTCCATTTCATGATTACGCCATTGCATTTTGACTTATTTAAGTTTTTCGAATTTATCCAATTTAAAGGTCTACTTTTATGTTTTCGGAACCATAGATTCTGAAAATGACCTCTATTTTATGATTACGCCACTGCGTTTCAACTTATTTAAGTTTTTAGAATTTAACAAGTATAAAGGTCTAATTTTATGTTTCTGGAGCAGTAGATTTCCCCCATTTTGTAAATGACCCAATTTCAAGTTTATGCCACTGTGTTTTGGATTATAAAAGTTTTTTTTTTTTTACTTTTTCGGTATAAGGATCTACTTACATGTTATCCGAGACGTATTGAAATTTTTCTAATCTTTAATATTTAAATTTATCTAATATTTAAGCTCCATTTTATGATTAAGCCGCTGCATCTCGAATAATTAGGCTTCATTTTGGATTTTTTCAATACAAAGTTTCATCAATATGTTTTCGAGTATGAATAAATAAATAAATATTATGAAGCAAAAGTTAAATTAACCACAGAATACAAACTAAAAAGTCGAAAAGCAGCTGGTAATAAATTTAACCTTCCGTATTCAGATTTTTCAGCTAATTGTTCGAAATCTTATAATTTTGTGACAGGAGACCACAACATTAAAAAAGATAACTAAAATTAAATTAAAAATGAGACAATACATATTTTATTTATTTTGATTAGATATTTTTATTTATTTATTGAAAAATAAATTAATCCTTTGTATTTTGTTTTTTATTCGAAGGAAAAATCAAAAACACTTAAAAAAACCGAAACACAATGGCCTAATCTTAAAATGTAAAAATGTAAGTCCTTTTAAAAACTAAGGCTACGGCATCATAAAAGTAGACCTTTAAATTGGATAAATTCGAAAAACTTGAATAAGCCGAAAGGCAGTGGTGTAATCTTAAAATGGAGGTCATTTTCAAAATCTACGTCTCCGGAAACATAAGAACACACTCTTTTATGATAAAAATGCGAAACACTTAAAGAAATCGAAATGCGGTGGCCTAATCTTAAAATGGAGGTCGTTTTCAAAATCTACGGCTCCGGAAACATAAGAATACATCCTCATATGAAAAAAATCCGAAAAACTCAAAGAAATTGAAACGCGGTGGCCTAATCTTAAAATGGAGGTCGTTTTCAAAATCTACGGTTCCGGAAACATAAGAATACACCCTCATATGAAAAAAATCCGAAAAACTCAAATAAGTCGAAACGCGGTGGCCTAATCTTAAAATGGAGATTGTTTTCAAAATTTACTGATCTGGAAACATAAAAATACACCCTTATATCGAATAAGTCAAAAAAACTTAAATGATTCGAAACGCAGTCATTTAATCTTAAACTGGGGGATATTTTCAAAACTATGTACAGGACAGCATAATACTAGTCCCTAATAAATCCAAATAGGTACAATAAATCGATATCCGTAAGTGAAAATTCTACTTAGGAGAGCATAATAATAGACTTTCATATTGGAGGGGGGGAGGGGATGGCCATTATTTAAAAAAAAAATATAAGATTTACAAAAAATTAAAACATTAATTTGAAATGAAAACGGTTGAATTTGAATTGGAAAAGGTTTAATTTGAAATGGAAATGGTTGAATTTGACTTGGAAAAAGTTAAATTTGATCTGGAAAAGGTGGAATTTGACTTGGAAATGACATAGAAATATCACACTGAAAAAATCTAAAATGCTAAAATAAATGGATATGCAACCGCGTTATCAAAATTTTTTTTGTATTTTTCAAAAGCTATGCCTTCGATAATATAGTAAGTGGCCTTCATTTTGAAAAAAATCGAAAATTGATAAAAATTCGAAAGTTGAATTTGAAATGAAAAAGGTTGAATTCGACTTGGAAAAGGTTGAATTTGATTTGGAAAAGGTTGAAATTGACTTGGAAATGCTATATATAATTCTTGTGGAACTATTTATTAACCATTTTATGATATATTTAGTTAAACTAATTGAAACAACAAAAATAACCATAACAATATAGTTAATAAAATTATAGAAGTCAGTTTGCCAAAATGCATTTAGAAAAGAACTTTTTATATGGAGATATGGGATCAAAATATTGTTTAATGTTAATAAATGAATTATTTATTTTATACAATATTAAAAACAAAAAAATTGTCTTACACTGCATAAGTGGTAAAGAGGATTAGATTATGATGATGATAATTAAAAACAAAATAAAGATAATAATAAAATGAATCTCAGTGAAAAACTTTGAAATAATCAATTGGCTCAAACACGTATCTACATTTTTACGTAGAACTGTAAACAGTGTTAACAGTGGAAACTTTCCCTGCAATTGGTGACGGTCGTGCTCCACTCAAAATCATTTTTTGCCTTTTTAATGCAGTTCTGGTTAGCCAATTCAAGGAAAAATATAGGTTCATCATAGAAATGTAATATCAAAATTGTAGGACAGAAGATCAAAGAACTTTTTGTCTATTATTTTAACTTATTCGTGTCCCATCTAATCTGTTCATAAAAAATAATTATTTTATTTTATTTTTCTAGTTCTAATATGTTTACCATGACTATGACACTATTTAGGGTTATTTTGTGTACCTTATAATAGAGCCCTAAATCTTTGCGAAGTTTTGTGTGAATAGGTAGACCCATGTTGTTGAAATTTTCTCAATTTTTGTAATTTTCAACAAACAAAATTAAGGCACATAAGCCTGGCATGAAGAAAATGCTTCTTGATCTAGTAACCCATCCATCCTTTGCATTAAAGAGAAACATTTATAAAAATATTTCATTTATTCTTATCATTTCATGAATTTATAACACTTAACTTATTATTTTAGATTTCTTTTGTAGATGAATAAATAAATAAAAAAAACTCTAAACCTAGGCTAAAAACTAAAATTTTCTATTGTTATGAAAATTCTTATTAAAAAGTTTTTCGAGGAGTGAAATACGAATATCAACTTTGTGAATAGGATTTAAATTTTTTTATTTCTATACAAATTCACGTTTCATTATACTAAATTAATTCAATTTCATGATAGCTTTCTATTTTCTTTTTAATTAGTATTTTTAAATGTACCTTGATAGATGAATAACAGATTAATAGATCTACTGTCTATATTTTCAGAGACCAATGAAACAGATGCATTGGGAAATTACTTGTCCAAGAAAAAGAATAAATACAGCCTCCTCACTCTGATGCACTACTGTAAAGAACACTTTTTTTCTCAAAATAAAAAAATGTTTTGAATTCTT
This sequence comes from Nezara viridula, assembly GCA_928085145.1. Classification (NCBI taxonomy): domain Eukaryota; kingdom Metazoa; phylum Arthropoda; class Insecta; order Hemiptera; family Pentatomidae; genus Nezara; species Nezara viridula. Next base: position 39,154,481 of record OV725078.1, read on the forward strand.
GTAATAATAATGGTTTGTTTTTATGTAAATATATATATATATTTTTTTTTTGTTTTTATTTTCATTGTTAACTGTTATTTATAACTTGATTTTTTCTGAAACTTAAAGTTTAGTTTTGATATTAAGAAGTTTTGTTTTTGTTCTATTTGTGTTCTAATGTTTAATTATGTTCTTGTTCTAATGTTTAATTATGTTCTTGTTTTAATGTTTAATTATATTCTTGTTCAAATGTTTATTTTCTGTTCTGATATTATTTTAAGTGTAGTATATAATGGTTTTTATAAACATTGAAATTAAAATTACCAATTGATGGCTGAATGTATAGTAATTATTTTAATTGTTTTCCAATAATAAAGTAGATTTTTGAAAATCATTTTTATTCAATTTAAAATATTATTTTTATCAAGTTTTGATTAGATGTATAAATATATATTTTACATTGAACAATCATCACTATTTTACATTAAATAATCATCACTAAAGATGACCTCAATGTTATTTTCTAGTTTATAATTTATAGTAAGTTTTTTAACTTACAAATTTATTTACTGTTCTTAAAATGTGAATTAATATGAAAGGTACATGGAGTATTTATAAAATTGTAAATATTATTTTATGGCTGTGTCACCAATATTTATGTATAAAAAAATATTTGTAATTGCTCAAAGCATGTTTTTTACTATGACTGTTCCATAAAACTGTTAAAAATCAAAGTTTTTTTTTTAATGTTATAACATATCTATATATCCAAGTCATATTTAACTTTTTCCAAGATGAATTAAACTTTTTTCATCTCAAATTAAACTTTTGATTTATTGTAACTTTTCAAAATAAGGGTCCGTTGCCATGTTAGGGTCTACTATATATTATGTTATCGAGGGCGTAGTTTTTAAAACACTATCAATTTTATGACTACAAGGTCAGATACAGATTTAGTGTACCTTTTCAGATTTATTCAATATGAGATTCTCTTACTAAGTTCCTGAAAATGCTATGAATTTTAATAATTCGGTGTTGGTTAACAATTTATTTAATTTTTTATTTGTAAGTGTCAATCACTGAGTTGTCATTTTATGATTGCTCGGTCGATTATCTATTGATTTATTGTACCTTTCAGGTTTATTTGATAAAATGGTCTATTATGTTTTTGAAGTCATAGTACAGAGTCAGATCGAAATTTTATGCAGATGAGTGGCATTTTAAAATTGCTCCCAAATAAAGGGGAAACCCAAATGCATAAAAATTGTATCATTTGAAGATTATTTGTTTCAAATCAACATGGAACAATAAACTCCCCAAATGCCAAAAAATGTCTGCCGGAGTTGGACAAGCAGGTATCGGCTTGGAAATTCGAAATCAACATTTTTTTAACCTGGTTATGCACTTTTGGAAATATGAAGGGTTCAGCTATTCTTATGAATATAATTATCATAAACTACATAGTAATGCATTTTATCAGCTCCAATTTGAGCCCAAGTAGAGCTCTAAACGTTCAATAGTTTTATTTTACCAACTATCATGGAAACTGCTGAACGAAAGATAATTATTATACTCTGTTCGTAAGAAAAGAGTTGCAACAGTTCCTATCATATTTGCTAAAATAAAATTGTGATTTATCATGTGTTTTGAAAGACAAATTCTGTTGAATGTAAAGAGCTATTTGGAGTTGCTAAAATAGATCAAAAATTAGTTGATATCTATCTTCGTTGGAACAGCTGTTCCCTTGAAAGCAAAAATTGCGGAAATAATCTATTTTTTTCGACCGGGGCTCCATCCCATCTTAGCGTATTACCTTCTGGGTGGGGTACAGTTTCAAGCGGGTTTGGAACAAATCATCTTCCAATTATGCTATTTTTGCACTTTTTGGTACCACATTTCAATTGGCCTAATTTTTAAATGCCTTTGAGCTGGTAGTGGAAATAGAATGTCGAGAATGAACATTATAAAGGTGTATGACTTAAAGTTTTTATTCAAATGAAACATAATTTCGGACCCGGCTCTGAGACTATTACTTTAAAAACACTACAATCGACTATTATATTGAAATAAATCCAAAATTGTTAACCTATAGATATCCTATCATTAGTATGGTATAGTTTTTTATTTTTTAAAACAATACCATAATCTGAAATAATAATACCATAATAAATCTGAAAATTGTGCCAACGATAACATAATATAGACAGAACCTCATATCGAACAAATCCGAAAAGGTACAATAATCATTACATTAAAGGTACGTGGTAAGGTTTTATACCTTACCACACAACCAAATTATAAAGTTTATGTACTCGTTCGACGCACAATTTAATGTTCATTAATTAATTAAAGAGTACATTTTTCACTCATAGTTTAGGAGTTATAGGGGAAAAAACAAAAAAAATTTGAAAAAATCTGACATTTTTGTCTCTAAAAAGTTTTCCTTTGGTTGCTCGTGTTAACTATTATGGTTTTTGCATGTGATACATGAACCCATATACACAAATTAAAAAATAACTTTTCCCACTTTGTTCGCAATGGATTTCCCGTTACGATCCTCAAATTACTGGCCTAATATTCTTTAAATCAGCCGCCAATTTTTAAAACAAGGGCTCTGGAATGGTAGACAAGGTTCTTTTACTCAGAACAACATACACTTTCACAATTTACAATCAAACCTTCGCCTCCTATGAGATCGGTTTTTAGGCACGGGCTCCAGAGCTATTATGTGTCCCAATTCTTAAACAATAAGTTATATTATATACAGGGTGCCCCATTTAAATTAATGTGTATGCACCAACCAAAGAAAAAGAGGATGAGGTGAAGGACGATTTCTATGATCAGTTGGAAAAAGTTGTGGACCAGGGCCCAAAACGACATAAAATTAGTCATGGGAGACTTCAATGCCAAGATAGGTCGAGAAACACAATTTAAGCCCATCATCGAAGGACAAAGTTTCCACGAAACTATCAATGACAATGGAGTGAGATGCATTAGTCTGGCAGCAGCTAAAGGTCTTGTAGTAAGCAGTACAATGTTCCTGCACAAGGGCATACATAAGTATACCTGGGTAAGTCCTAAAGGAGCAAAAAGCCAAATCCACCATGTGCTGATAAACAAGAGGAATCGAAGTTCCATACAAGATATAAGGAGTTATCGTGGAGCAGAGTGTTAGAATCAAACTGTCAGAGGCTGAAGCGAATCCACGGAATTGGGAACCAAGTAGAAAGAAAGAGGTACGAAGTACAAGCTGAATTTCAAATTGAGCTGAAAAATAAATTAGAACCCTTGAACTCGGAAGGTCTCACGGTTGACCAACACTGGGAGGCACTAGAGTCAGTGCTAAAACAAACAGCTAAGGAAGTAATAGGGATTCAGGAAAAAAGAAAAGCCAAGAAATGGTTCACAGAAGCATGTAAAAAGGCAGTGGAGGAAAGAAGAAAAGTCCTCTGCTTACACTGATCAAGCTATGCTGGAAAAATACACAGCCGCCAGGAAAAAGAGAAACAAAATAATAACAGCCAAAAGAGAATTCCTCAAAGAAAGATTACTAACTATTGAGAAAAACTGGCAGGCTGGAAATATATGCAAATTCTTCGCAGATATCAGGAAAGAAAGGGTAGAATATAAAGCGAGAAATACACAAATGCGAGGGAAAGATGGCAAATTGATGGCATCAAAAGAAAAGATTCTAAGCATCTAGAAGGAACACTTCCAGCAGCTGCTTAATCAAGGGCACCCCACAAACGAAGAACACATGGACCACACTAAGGACATCGACCCACTTGTGGTTGAAAAACCAGATATTCTGGATGTGGAAATAGCTATCGGCAGACTTAAAAGAAGAAAGGTTCCAGGAATAGACAACCTACCATCAGAATTGTTCAAGGATGGAGGAGAAGAACTCAGAGCCAAGCTGTTAGATCTAACCCAGAAGATACGGGAGAAGGAACGGATACCAGAAGCATGGAACACAGGGTTGATCTGTCCTATCCTTAAGAAGGGCTCCATGTATCCATGCAATTACAGAGCCATAGCACTTCTTCCGGTCGCCTATAAAATAAGGACTAATATTCTACTAAATCGGATACATCCGTATTAAGAAAACATAATAGGCGACCATCAAACAGGATTCAGGAGAGGGAGGAGTACGCTAGATCAGATATTTATCCAACATATTCAAACAAGTACTTGAAAAACAATGGGAAGTAGATTAGGACGTATACACATTATTTTTCGACTTCAAATCAGCCTATAACTCCATTGACAGAAACTGTCTCTGGAAGATCATGACTGAGTTGGGTGTTCCCGGGAAATTAGTGAGGTTGACGAAGGCGTGTACAAATGATCCTAAATGCAGGGTACTAATGCAAGAAGTATCTGAAGCCTTAGAAGTTCAAACGGGTTTGAGACAGGGAGATGGACTCTCGCCAATGCTGTTCAATTAAGCATTAGAGAAAGTAATAAGAATAACATCACGTGAAGATGGAGGGGTGCACGTTGGAATGAAACACGAAATCCTAGCATATGCCGATGATATAGTTGTCTTCGGAAGTAATCAAGAGGATATTGAGAGACTCGCTCGGACTCTATTAAAAGAAGCAGAGCAAATCGGACTACAGGTCAATGTAGATAAAACAAAATACATGATAATTAGCCGAAACATCCACCCTAATAAAATGATCTGCGTGGACTCTAGGTCATTCCCGAAAGTAGACAGATTCAAATACCTCGGCTCCACAATAACCTCAATAAATGATCAACTACCAGAGATAGACCAGCGAATAAGTGCGAACAGATCTTTCTTTTCTCTTTCAAAAGTACTGAAATCCAGAAAAATTTCCAGAAATCTCAAAATAAGGGTGTACAACGCCGTGATTAAGCCAGTTCTGCTGTACGGTTGTGAAAACTGGGCTCTAACCAGCACATTAGAAGACAGAATTGAGAGATTCAAAAGAAAAGCTCTACGTAGGATAACAGGACCTATATGGGACCAGAACCTTGACATATGGAGGAGAAGGAACAATAAAGAACTGCTGAAAGAAACAAAGATACGGCTGAGCTTCATGATGCAAACTGGAAAGCAGTAGCCCAAGATAGGCAGAGGTGGAGAAGGCTGGTTCAGATGGCCTAAGATACAGAAGGTCTGTAGAGCCCCAAACGAAAAAAAAAAAAAAATAACATTTTAAAAAAATAGCAAAGCAGATCATGTTGGAGCTGAAAAGAAAAATTAAAATGTGTATAAAATGGAATATTTTTCCTTAAACAATCGATTGAGAATTCTTCCACATCCATTGCATATTTTACACCAATATCTCAGAAATAATTAGGATTACAAAAAAGAAAATGAATTTCTAAACCTATGTCCTAAGATATTTTCGAAAAAAGGAAAATATGCAATTTTTTGACCTTTTTCAGCTCCTCCCCCCAAACCCACCCCTTGAACCTATAGGACTTTTTAGGTAATAATAAGAAAAAGAGGATACAAAAAACAGTGCAGCCATCAGACCTTGAGTAAAAGACTAATTCCATCACACTAAATGGGAAATAAAATTTATCAATAATTATAGATTACAATACTAATATTTAATGCATCATTGTAAAAATTAGTAGGCAGAAATCATTTAAAAAGAAACAGCTGTATATTTTATCTACAAATGCCATTTATTTCATTGAACACATATTATATATAATTTTTTTTTTTTTTCATTACAGATCTTGAGATATCAAATAACAAAATTTGAATATTTAAATACTAGAAGGATATAAGTTTTCTTGATTTAATTATTACAATACATACTTAAATACTTAATTCTCATTATACTATAATTATAGGAGAAACTCCATTCATGCAGAGATCTACACAATATACTTATTAATATAAATACAATTAGAAAACAATGTTTAAAAATAAAATAACAAATTTTTTTTAAAATTACAACACGGCATATTTGTTTGCTAGGAAAAAACCATAAATTGTTGTTTCATAGACAGTGCAATTGAGTAAAATATTTTTTTGAATATAGACAAATGAACAGGTTACAGAAGACCATAAGTTCAGAATTACTTTTGCATTTTAGAATTATTTAAAATAATCGTCCAATTTACATCTGGACATTAATTAACAATTAAAAATCATTTTTCAAAGAAATAGTACATACATAACTTTAGACTCATAATTGTAAGTCCGGGTTAAACAAGTTCTTCACATAACCTGAAAATGTAAATTTGGATTAAAAGGAGTCTTAAAACCATGAGTAAAAAGAATATAAATAGTGATATATTTTCAGTCCTCTGGTAAATTCAATATAATTTTCACTGTATTAAGTGATCAATAACTTATTACTTTTTATAAGGTAATCAGGAAGGCAGTCCAAATAAAACAAAAAAATTGTAGAACTATTTGATAGAAGCTAGCTTTTCAGCCCACTTTGCTAATCAATAAAGACAAGATATAACAAATTTTGAATCCAATAAACAGATAAAATGTAAGTATAATTTCTCATCAGAAAAACATTATTGTTGTCTAAATCCTTATCCACCACTGGCTACCAAACCTTTTTTATTCTTGATATCACGAAACTGACAAAAAATATTTAAAAAAAAAAGCTTCTTCCATAACATCATTTAAAAACATGATCAATAATTATAAGAACCCCACCTCAACAGCCATTCCAACCCAAAATTCTTCACAGCCTTATTTTAAAATTGAAAAAGTTTATCAAGCTGTAATCCAAAAACTAATATTTTAAAAACTTTTTTGACACACAAACACCTTTCTTCCAAATTTGAACTTTTTAAGAACGAGAGATGTGATAATATGAACGAGATAATACGAGAATGAATGGCCTTTCCTTGAAAACTGTTCACTAAGAGGACCCATTCCTCAGTGAATAACACATCTCTAATCAGATGTGAGCCCTTGATTTCTTTCATACCCCAATCCTATTTTAAGCTTTTATTTGTTTATATCAGTGTTAGGCATTTACTCAAGTAAATATCCAGTGGTGACGTCACGAGTGATCACTCTTAGAAGCTTAGCCATAGAAACATTTTTCCTCCATGAGTAAATCACTCGTGAAAAATGTTATCTCCATGAGTAAATGACTCATGAAACATTTTAATGCCATGAGTAATTAAAAAAAAAAATGTTTTTATTTTATTTAATCTAATTTTTTTTTAAAACTTTTATGGATTAAATCGATATCAGGGTCGACTCATATGTTTAGTGGGGAGCTTTTTATGAAAATGATGTCGAATTTGAGAATTCCCCCGGGCCTTGACTTTTTGTAACTTTGGGATTAAATTGATATCAGGGTCGACTATTATGTTTCAGGGGGCGCTTTTTATGTGGCTTTATCCTTCCTACTGTCGTAAATATTTCCTAGCATTCCTAACCTTCCTCTTCCAAGTCATCCAATCCCGCCGTCCTTCATACATCTCCGAGCTCCTTCAATTCAAATCTTCTGTTCGCTCCAGCAATATACACATACATTTATACACAAGGGCCCGCCGAACAGCTGCTTTCGACAGATCGTTCATTATCCGTTCTTCATCCCTATGGAACTCCATCCCTTCCCACATCCGTCAATCCAATACCCTTCCTACCTTTAAATCCCACCTGTTCAATCATTTCTTATCCATCCAGTCCCCATAAAATTGTAAATAGATACTACTGTAAATATGTATATAAATTATTAGATCGTCCTTCATTTTTTTTTCTTTATTTTCTTTTTTTTTATTTTCTATTATTAACTGATTAAAATTAGAAAGTAACTTATAATTTTTTTATTTTGACTATTTAATTACTCTGTATTTTTGTTTATGTATCTCTGAGGCTCCTTAGCCCACATTTCGGTCTTTCTGTATTATTCTAAAGGGACTCATTCCAGAATAAATAAAAATAGTCATATCTTAAAATTTGTCCATTATTGAGTGATAATTTAGCAATAAATCCTCTAATAAGTACCTATGCAAGATGTCTCATAAGTAAAGGGAAATATTTAAAAGATTAATAAGTAGACATCAAGATCTACAAAAAAGTTCATACAAACAATTTCCCAATTTCCAGCTGATACATATAACATTGAAGATTTGTGTTTTTTAAGTGAGTCAGATTTCTTGTTGAATAGGAAACGATAACTAAAAAAATATTTTATTTAAGTAATTAAACATTTCTCCATAGTAAACTAGACAAAATTTACTTTCAACGAAAGTAGATTTTGTCATTGTTAAAACCATTTAAAGAGGACTATTGAGCAGACAAACTCAGTCAAGTTCCGTTTAAACAATAGTCATAAATTATTCGATTTTTTTTTTATTGTCATCCAATTATACTATTGTTACCCCACTTTTACAAAAACTTCCACATTTAATAAGCTTAAAGTCCACATTAATTAAGTTGAGGTTTATTAGGAAAAAAATTGAGATACATCTTAAGTTGTTAATTTTGTTGTTATTTCTCATCCATTGCAGCTCATGCTTCGCACGGGCCTACTAGTATAGCTTATTACTAAAAACTATATATATATAGTTTATAACTAATTCATCTATCATACATTAGTGAAAATTGTAAGATTAGAGTAAAAAAAAAGTCTGTTCGTCTTTTAAATATCAAATATAATGTTCTAGAGGAAGAATTTTTTTAACTTGATTAGGATTTTTTATATAAGAAAAATAAACTTTAAGTAATTTATTTTTAACACCTTTATTTTATTTTCATACAGTGAGAGGATATAAAAGTTGAAACTTGACGCTTTTCTCTATTATAAAATAAAGTGAGCTGCAGGCGATTCTTATGTTAGTACCGCATTTTAATATAGTACCGCATAAGCACTTTAGTTTTTTTATTGGCACAAACAGAGTAATAATTATCCATACGATACTAACTGTGAGGCGGGATGGCCGAGTAGTTCAGTCAATGAATTATTAAAGAAGGAAAGGGCGGGGACACAATTTTTGACTATAGGAAATTGTTTGAACTAGTAAGAAGGTAAATATACAATAAGTCCCCACTCCTAAAGTGGTGAGCCAGAGGGGAGGAGGGGCGTCTAGAAGGTCACTTTTTTCGGGTTTTCACTTATATCAGGGTCATTCTATGCCAAATCATCCAGAAAAAGTTCAATTTGTACAAATACAAGTAAAAATTTCTTAAATCTCTCACCAAATGTTCTGTTATAACCACATATTACTGAAAATAGCATTAAATTTTCTATCAGAATATTAAATAATACTTGTGGAATTTTGAGTGTAAAAGATTTTTTATAATGTAAATCAAATAAATTTTTGCGTGATGAGGAAATGATGTGCAAGTCAATATCGAAAAATACCTGTAGCTAAAATCTCTCTCCGAATACACCAATACAACCATATATTAGTGAAAACAGGATGGAATTCTCTATCAAATGATAAAATAATATTAGTGGGATTTTGAGTTTGAAGAGTTACATTACAATTTAAACCTAATACATTAAAATTTAATTTATCAGTTATATGTACAGGTAAAAATTTCTATAATATCTCTCCGAATACAACAATACATTACTTGAAACAAAATTAAATACTATCCCAAATGATAAAATAACATTGCAGAGGGCAATTGAGTTTAATGAGATTAATTATATTAATAAAACAAACAAAAAATTCTACATATTGCGGTGTCGGTATGGTCAACAAAGTAATGTTTGTAAGTATTAAATTGGAAAGTGAATAACTCCTTGATTGTTTAGAGTTAGAAGTTAATACTACAGATGTCAAAATATATTAAAATTAGATACTGGAGTGATTTTCAAAGACCGAGCGGTCCAACGACATTTCGCCTACTCGCATATTACGACTCAACATAAGCTTGAATTAAATTGAAAGTGCATCAACATTTTTATTGAGCAGGGGGGGAGAGGGCGCGGGGGGGAGGGGGGGGGGGTGTAATTAATAATATATGAAAAGTTTAAAAGCCATTAGAGCGCTCGGACTTTCAAGCGCATTTTGATTCTTAAGTTTTTAATTATTATGAATTTTGATGTCTCTCATACTAACAGAATGCATAAAAACTGGATAATTTGTTTATACATAGCTGTCAGCGTTCTTCAGATAACCAATGAATGGTTTTCGAAGGTTTAGCCACCGGTTTGTGAGAAATATCATGTATTCAACGCAGAAAACTGCAATTTTTAAAACAAGTCGATGCCCGACCGGACTTATTTTAAGGTTGTCTATTGTTCTAATGGGTGTTCGCCTAGAGACAGAATTACCATAAATAAAAAATAAATACGTCCATAGATGTATACATTACAGATAGTAAATAGTATTGGTATATTTTCTTTTTAAAAAGCATTGTTTTAACTCCATTTTGTTTATTGCCTTGTTAATTAATTTCAAAATAACGGCCAGTGTTTTATGATATTTTCACCTAATTAGTCCCTGAAAGTTACTATTACAAAAAAAAATAAAAAAGCTTTAAGCTCTGTTGAGAAATGTGGTTTAACCTTTATTATTCCCATATTTACTTTATTTTTTTTTTTTAAACCTAATAAATTTCCAAAAAAATTAAATTGAGGACTAAAGCGATTGTGGAAGGTTCAATCTTCCCCAATAACTTAAAAATGCAAACAGTTATAAGATTTGAGAACCTACTTCAAACTGTAACACAATTAAGATAAAACATTTTACTGAAAGAGTTATAAAAATTTAAAACAAATACTAAATAACTTTACATGAAATGTTTACACAGAAAAATTACTCGTACCTTTAAATAAGAGAATATCAGCAAGCAATTTTTTTCATAGAATTTACGTTTTGAAACATACTATCGAATGGAATAAGTCCCAGCGTGAGAGCTAAGTAGTTTATTTTGAGTTTGATTTACTTTATGCTTAGATTTTTACATAGCAATGAAAACCAATGAACCGTAAGACTGTACCAAATTTTTAAATATTTATTTGTTTATAAGTGAGACATTTCAAAGACATAATCAATAACTTCTCTCTTATCAAGACCTGAAAATATTTATTCAAAATATCTGTCAATACACATTCATTGTTTGTAAAACCACTGAAAATTGCTCATTAATTTTTGTTTAACGGCTAAATAGGGGGAAACTCGAGAAAATAGTTATGGACTAGGTTCTAGGGATGTTAAGGAGAGATAATATAGTACAAAAAGTGTGATTGGAACATATTCATTTTAAAGTTATTTTTCACTTCTGAACCACTGTGCATCTTGGCATTATAACAATGAAGTTTAGCAGGCCTCTTAAGGTCGTTATAAACAACATCCAGTGTATATTAATTCCAATTTGAAAAAAATATTTTCGAACTAAAAAAATTCCCTGAGTTCAACAATTTTTCCCTGACTTCTCCCTGTTTTGGAAATTCTCTGACTTTTCCAGGTCTGTCGCCACCCTGTTTAAGCAACAATGACTACAATTGATTATTGCAAAGCTTTTATTTCTCATTTTTCCATTATATGAAATGTATGGTAATAAACATAATTTCCTAAAAACAAATTTTATTTATAAAAATAAAAAATTTAAAAATAACGATTTTTCAAATATTTTTCATGTAAAGAGGTTATGAGGTTATGTTCTCACAGATCTCTGTCATAGAAATTGATCTGTATTTATCAGAGGCAAACTTGTTGCTTACTAAAATTTATGTTTAAAATAAAGAAATCTACTGATTGCTTCAATTATTTTCATTAAAATCTAAATATTAAGGATAGAAACATTAAGTTTGTCACTTATAAATATGAACTAATTCATATGACAGAAATCTAGCAGAAAAACAAAAATCATTATTTTAAACTTTTTTATTTTATAAATAAAATGTGTTTTTAGACATTTATGTTTATTACAATTCATTCCATATCCCAGAGAAACAAGAAATAAAAGCTTTGCAACAGTTAATAGCCGTAATTTTTGCAGAAAACAGGAGTACTTTAAGGTAACTGGATAAGAAATCACATCATTTCTTAACACAAGTTGTGTTGAATCTCAACTCACAATTTCCCTAGGAAACCTTAACTGAATTAATATGGACTTTAAGCTTATTAAATGCAGAAGTTTTTGTAGAAGTGGGGTAACAATAGTATAGTAGGATGACGATAAAAAAAAAATCAAATAATTTACGACTTTTATGTTTAAATGGAACTTGACTGAGTTTGTCTGCTCAAATAGTCCTCTTTAAATGGTTTTAACAATGACAAAATCTACTTTCGTTTAAAGTAAATTTTGTCTAGTTTACTATGACGCAATGTTTAGTTACTAAAATAAAATATTTTTATGTTATCGCTTCCTATTCAACAGAAAACTTGACTCGCTTAAAAAAAAAAAAAAAAAAAAAAAAAAAAAAAAAAAATTAAATTTCCTGATTTTATGCTATAAATTGGGCAATTGTTAATATGAACTTTTTTGTAGATCTTGATGTCTACTATCAATCTTTTGAATATTTTGCTCTACTTACAGGACACCCAGTATATTTGCACAGAAAAAGAAGTGTTCAGGAAAATTGCAGCTTAAGGTATTTTAATTTTGTTTTCTAGTATATCTCGAATTAAGAGTTTCTTTTAAAAAAAAAAAACATTCACTTTTAAAAAATTAATTTGAAATTTGAAAATTATTATTATTATTCGGATTCAGAATTTTTCAGTTCATTTACAGAAAAAATATGATCTTAAACCACACCGGCTTATTGGAAAGAAAACTGTTACTTGCAAATCTGACTCAAAGAGCTACATTTGATTGGTAATATGTTTAAAAATACCTGGTATTGCTACATTACAAGTATGCTTAATAAACCAAAAAAAAAAAGCTTAAATTTTAGAGTTATTATCATTATCAATAAAAACAGTATCTATATTGCACAAAGCTAATACACTGTACCTGCAGTATTTGGCTAGCTTCAAAAGCAGTCCCAGGAAGAAGGACTACTGGATTGGAGACATGACCAGATTTTACACAAATCATATTAGGATATTCAGTAGGTCCAAAGTCTGAGACATCTTTGGCATGATCTGACCATGGATTCCAAATTACTAAAAAATTAAAACGTCAAAAATTCACAGTTATGCAAATAGTATATATTCTGTTTCTTTTTCATCAATATTATTTAAAATTTCTAGCAGTATAACATTAAGTTATAACCAATAGATATGCTTAATAAGATTTATGAAACACCAATAAACAATGCAGAAGCAAAATGGCATCCATTCAATTGGTATAAAGTATAAGATTGTAATAATAATTGATATCTTAACAGTAGTCACTTACGCAATAAACACAGGGGATGGGTCAAAACAAAGGGGATTGTGTTAAAATTCCCAACGAATTATCTACACTTAATAAGGTATACTTTGAATGGGTTCCAGGTCACTCTGGAATTCATGGTAATGAAATGGCTGATGAACTAGCCAGAAAGGGCTCACAAACGACACCCATAGCTCTTAAACCCATCTGTGGAATTAGTCAGTGTCTAATAAATAACAGAATAGGGGAGATTTATAGTGCTGAAGCTAAAAAGAACTGGTGCTTGAAAGAACAGGTTCACTTTAGATTGTTCCTGGAAGAAATTTGTCAGAAAAGAAGCAACCTACTAATTATTTTGAGCAAGAGCTCGATAAAGAAAATTACAACGGTATGTACTGGACACTGTAAACTGAATTATCACAGGTTTAATCTCCAGCTCACAGAGTCATCTCTCTGTAGGTACTGTGGCCAGGAGGATGAAACAGCTTATCATATTACTTGTAGGTGAGACAGGTTTGCTGGACTAAGATTCCGACTATTCGGCATTGATTGGGTGATTGATCTCAAGGCAAATGAGCTCATCAATCCAACAAGCTTACTTTAGTGTACTGAGACTGCTAGAGTTGCGCTTTACTTTAATAGAGGCATACAATAGGCCTTCATGGCTGCATTGCATCCATACCGCTATAAAAAATTAAAAAATAAATAAAAAAATGGGAGAGGGTATATAGATCAATAGGTCGAGATCTGGAATTAAGAGAGTGGATAGAGCAACCTAGAGTAAGGAGTTCACACAGTATGGATGGATGAAAAGATGCCATATATATATATATATATATATATATATATATATATATATATATATGAGATAATAATTACATACCTGTATCTGGAAAGTTGTACTTTTGTACCCTCATTTTCCTTCCAGATACAACATTTGTAATAACATGTTCTTGGCTAGTGTTTTGGTAAATTCGATCAGTCCATTCATTGATAGTCACAGACTCTCTTCCTTCTTGAAAGACACCTACTCTAGTCTAAAATAAAAAAAAAATAATTAAATTTTAGCAACTGTCAAAGAAAAATATATTTAAAAAAGTGTTTTATAGCTGCCACCAGTTTTACACATTTACAAGTTTTACATTAGCAGTACTGGTACTGTTAATGGTGGGGTGAACTTGTCTATCGAGTCGACCTTGTGATCATTTTACCGACCCCTGATCTCGACCTTTCGTGTGAGTGTAAAGATAATTTCTCTGTATTGCTGAAAAATGCATATCAATTGACCCAGGTGGGAATCAAACCTACATCGTTAGGAAAGAAATATTCTAGGGTCCTCACCAATATTTACATACATAAAAGATAAACTTCAAATAATTTATATGGAAGTTAAACTTAAACTTTCAAACTCATCTAACACCATCCATCATAAAATTGCTTTATTTTACCAAATATTGACTACTTATGTTTTACAATCCACAAAATTCTGAAGTTTTGTGTCATTTAAGTGAACTACAGTACTATTTTTTTCTCTCTCTCTCTTTTCAGGAGTTTCACCTACAAAATTGTTTTTATTATTTATTAAGGCCAAGATATAATTTGGAATTAAATATTCTTAATATGGCTTGATCATTTAACACACACAAAGAGCTTTCAGAAACTATATATACCTAGTCCTGTCATAAATATTGTTACAAGGAAATATATACAGATTTCAACAGAAAAATTATTTTTTTCAAACATTTTATTCGAAAATAAAATGTATATCTATAAAGAGTAAAACAAAAAAGAAATTACTCAAAATGTCCCCCCTTTACCTTGACACAGGCATTTAATCTCTCAAAATTTAAGCGCTCAACTGCTCAGACCAGAGATTGTTTTGAGGTTTTCCAAGTTAGAGTATGCTCTGTGGTATGCCATCTTCTCTAGTTAGGACCAAAGCTGATAATCTAGTGGGTTGAGATCAGGGCTTCATAAGAGACGATCCGATGCAGAGATGAACTCTGGAATGTTCTTTTGCAGCCACTGCTGAGTTGACCTGGTCTTGTGAGGTGGAGTGGAATCCTGCTGGAAAACTCAATGACTTCCAACAGAGTATCATTTAGAGGCTTGACAACAGGTTCCAAAATATCGTCCTGATAGTTTTTAGCGGCTGTTTTAACTCCTTTTTCACAAAAATGGAGCTTTGTAGTGCCATCAAAGCAAACTCCCCACCAAACCATTACTGAGGAAGGGTGATCACCTCTTTCCACTCTTCCAGTAACATCCTGGGCTTCTTCAGAGCTGTGTGCGTACACATGATCATTTTGGTGGTCAAATTTTTCTTCAATTGTAAAAATGTTCTCATCGCTGAACAAAATCGTTCGATGAAGACCATTGGTGTAACAGTCAAGGAGCACTTTGCATCTATCCACTCAATTTTTTTTTTGGAAGTGGTTAGCCTTTGTCCTGTCATTCTTCGAAATGCACTCATCCTAAGGTCACTTTTTATTATGCGGGACATTGATCTGACCGAGATTCCCATTTCCCAAGACATGATTTGTTGTTTTCGCATGGGATTTCTTCTGATTCAAGTAGCCACTGCTCTCACTGCATTTGCCGTTCTCACAGTGCGGGGACAGCCCAGTCAAAGTTTGTCACATACAGATAGAGGCTCATTATATCTATTTATAGCGCGGTACACGAACATACGGCTGGTACTTAAAGGTTTTAAAGTGTTGAAAATCTCTGACCAACATTTTAACTTTGTATAAGGTGATCACAGCTATTCGGTTTTCTTTATCCTCCCATTCCATGTTAACTGAGCGAAAGAAAAATACAAACTAATTGGGGTTATTATCCTGACATGTAAAGAAAATAACCTCATAGAGGCAAGGATTATCTAAATAATACCCAAGGATGTAAATAAAGTTCAACTTTGTAACAGTATTTAAGGCAGAACTAGGTGCGAGTTCTTATGCTTCAACACCCATTAGAGTTGTAGAGTTCACTGTTCTTTTTTTTCTTTTTATTTTGCTGTTAAAATTCAGCATGTGACCTTATATTAGGTGACCATTTAACAACATTATTTAAAAAAAAATAAAATGTATTACAGAGTAAATAAAAAAAAAAACTAAGAATCTAGTAAATCTCAAATTTAAATTTAAAAAAGAATGTCATATGAAATACATTAGTATGAAAAACAACTCAACATCACTTCATACCAATTGATATTATTTTGTACTACACGAATATTTTGTCGAATGTAGATCAGAATGGGGAGGAGTGGGGGAATACTGCATAAGCCTTTGATTCTAGATTACTTAGCCCTATAATGCTTTAATTTATTTAATCAAATATAGCCACAATATTTAAACATTTCTCTTATTTGAATTTCTTTGAGGTGGTTTACTAATTGTTAATACTTTTCATTACTACCCCATGTCAACCAAACACATTTAAATCATTAATGTTTCTATCACTATTCCTCATCAAGTCAAAAACTATATAGGAAAATATTAAGTACTATTAAAAAATTGGCAGAAGTTAATTATAATTTTTCATTCCTTCATTACATTTTAATTACTCAAATCTGTAAGACCTGCACACTCTTCCCACCTGATTTCTGGCTATCCCTTGTGACAGTAAGGGCATGTTACCACAAGCCTTAAGATAGTGGAATAATGAGACACAAAATGTTCTCTAATATATATAACAATAAAAATTGCATGGAAGTCTGAAAGATCAATACTAATTTTTAGTCTAATCTTTATATATAATATGCATTATAATCTTTATATATAATATGCACACACTACAAATAAAATGCTTTTCAAAAATATTAATTGATTATTTATGTTAAAATTTAAATTCGACTAAAACCAAATGCATACCTTATCAATAAAAGTACATCCATGAAGACCAGTAATTTGACAACGTCTAACATCAGGAACTTTAAAATAGGTATGAAGCAGCAAATTAAATTTAAATGTTACTTCTTTACTAGGATTAAATACAGCAATTATAAAATGTAATTCTTTTTCTCTGAGTATTAGCCTATAAGTCAATCTAAAACTAAAAAGCAACAAAAACAGATATGTTAATACATTTTAATGTTAGAAAGGTTATCAACTAGGAAAACAAAAATATCATTAGAAGTTATTTATAAGACTAAAAAAAAAAGTTATTATTAGGCAGATTTGTTGAAGTTATATTCATATTATTAAATATTTGGGAGAAAAAGAAGCAAAGAAGAAAGGAAAAGAACAACTCCAAGCAATAGTACTGAAGCAATTTCCTTATAAATGGTTTGAAAAATGTTAATTAAATTTACCATTTCAGTGTAAAAATAAGTGGTATTCAGGAAGATATTTTCTTCACTAAAATAGTCTGACAGGGCTATAATGCCAAATTTCCAAAATATCTACCTCGTATCTCTTTATTTATTTCAGACAATTATCCATCTCACATAGCAGCTAGGTATAAAACACTGTTAAAATTATACTAAGAAACACTCTTCACAACTAATATAATTTTAGTGAAGATATTTAAATATACAAGTAACTTAATAATAATAATAAAAACACAACTATAAACCTAAATAAATTTTAAAAACATTTTTAATCATTAGTGAAATAGTTATTTTTTATGCTAATTGTTATATTTTCCATATAAGAAAATTTTCCTGATGATTGGTTATAGGCTGGCTCTAAACTTTGACGATGGAATATAACTAATAAATTATTTATGAAGAAATTTCTTCTAGAAAACCCTATAAACATGTTCATATAATTTTAGAATTAGTTAATATAATAATAGACTCTAGAAAAGCTCTGAAATGCATAGATCTGTTAAACTGCTCAATTTCACTGAGTCACAATACTTTCCTTACCCTGATGGTAAAGATAGAAGATAGAAATCGTTAGTATTTTATTTCAATTTTTTTTTCTTCATTTTTTTTTTTTTTTTGAGGTGTCTAACTTTTAACTTTGGAGCACCTTTAGTTTTGACAAGTCAGTCTGTTTTAGTTCCTATTTGATATGAATTTTAAGTTTAAATTAGAATTTTATGTTTAAAATAAAGAAACCTCCTGATTGCTTGAATTATTTATATGAAAACATAAATAATAGGCTTAGGAACATTAATTTGGTCATTTATAAATATGGACCAATTCCTACAAAAGAGATCTGAGTAAAAAACACAGTTACAGCACTGTAAGCTTTTTAAGGGCTGCTCTATCCAAGCTCAGTAGCAGCTTACTTTTTTATTACAAGGCCCTTTAAGGAACAGCTTTGAGTGCCGTTGTTCCTTTTCAGACCAGTATTGTTTAAATTTTTTGCAATATAGTTTCTTGATCCTTCTTTTGGCAGTACTATGACTGATTCCACAAACAGGTTCATGAGTCATGGAAATATTGTCTGAGCCTAACCTGGCTAGGTTATCAGCCTATTAGTTGTCTGGAATGCCAGAGTGACGAGGCACCCACTCAATTGCAACCCTGTTAAGCTCAGCAAGATTGTTAAGCGCTGTACTGCAATCTTTAACAACCAGTGAATAAAGGTAATAATTATTATAAGCACCTATTGCTGCCTGACTGTCAGAGTAGATTATTATATTTTTTTCAGTCACTCGTCCAAGCAATAGATTTTGAGCACAATGGCAGATTGCCAGTACTTCAGATTGAAATATTGAAGCATATTTGCCAAGGGAAATTGAAAATTTGTCTTTATTATGTTTATGACAGATTCTTAATCCTGAGCCATAAGCTGTAAGAGAGCCATCTGCATAACAATTTGTACCATATTTTGGTTTAGGTTGTCTGTTATATTAATATCAACACCATATTAGGTGTCTAGATACTCTCGGATTTGCATCTCACAGTGCATGGCTAGCATCTCATCATACTCAATCCTATTCAGCAATTTAGTATGTCCCTCCTGTTTAGGGATATAAGAGCAGCTTTTGAGCTTGCTCAGCCTGTATAATGTCCTTAATGCTTGAGCCTCAACCTCCAACTGCAGTGGTGGCATGCTGAAAATTTAGCTCCATAGAAGCTGTAGGGGAGGAACTCATTCCACCGGATATCATTACACAGGCTAGTCTTTGTAAACATAATAAGGTTTTATTAGCTTCAGATTTTGCTCTATGCCACCATAGCAAAGCTAAGTATAGTATAATGAGTCTGCCAGTCGTAAAATGTACAGCCAGTAAACCTTCTAGGTTTGAGACTCCAATTCTTTCCTATAGCTCCATCATCATAGCAAAAAATATTTGAGAGTAAAGTCCTCCACACAATAACTAAAGTGATCTGAGATAGAGTACTAACACATGGGTGAGAAGGACCAATTGTGCTTTAAGGAACTTGTCAATCAATATCTTGTAATATAAACGAAAGGAGGTTAAGATGAGCAGGAAATATAGCTCAGATCAATCTATCATGAAGCCAGTGCACAACAATGAATGTCTCAATAGTAGGCAAGAGACCATGTGGAAGGCCAAAAACCAGATGGATAGATCGAATCAACAGAAGATACAGCAGAGCTGCAAGCAGAAAACTGGAAATCTATAGTCCATGATAGGCAGATATGGAGAAGGCTGGTAAAGGCGGCATAAGATCTACAAGGTCTGTAAAACCAACAGAATAAAGCAACTAAACAATGGAAAATGAAGCAGGTGAAAATAAAAAAAAAGTACTTTTAGAATTAAAAAAAGAATACTTACGTATAGTTCCAATAATTGTTACGGATGAACTCATCGTCTCTCAGAGAAAATACTGCTTCTACATCTCCTCCTATTAAAGCTTCAGGTGGTTTTTCAACTTTCCAGCGACTTACTCTAGCAAAACCATGATTAGGAATTTGTGGATTTTCAGACCCGTATTGAGCTGAGAAAATAAAAAAAATTAACATGTTATTTAGCAATAAGAAAATATTACAGGAAACCTAAAAAAAAATGTAATTCAACTGCAGTAAAAAACAAATAATTAGAATACAGAGCAAAGGTAGAAAACAATAATACAAAAAAAATGTTAAAATTATATAGAAATTATTTCTTGACTACTAGAGAGCATTGGCAAGAACCCTTCGACACAGGTCTAATATTTGTATAAATCTCACTACTGTGACATCAGTATACATTTCATACAGTTCCTGATTGAGCCTGATTCTCCTGACGTCATTTTCCCATATGGGCCCATAGATACTTTTAAGTATACTTCTTTCGAAGACAGCGATCTTTTGTTTTTCTGCTTTCCTTAGCACCCAGGATTCACAGCTATAAGTCAGTATGGGCTTGATCAGGATTTTGTAGACTTCATGGCCTTCTTGTCCTTACTGATTACTTTTGTTTTAAAAAGTTTAATTAAACCATAATAATTCCTCGTAGCAGCTAAAATTCTCTTCTCTATTTCCTTGGAGGAGTTATTTTCAACATCTACAAACCACTCAAGGTACACAAATCTGTGAACCATTTCAAATTGGTATCCCTGTATCTCAGTACATACTTAAAACATACAACACTTAAAAGTAATACATAACTTAAATTTTACACTTTTATTTTTATTTAATTACCGAATTTCTGTTTAAAACCAAAGAAAGGTCCATATGAATGTTTTTTTTTTGCAAATGCGGTATGAAATCCATGCTTATGTTCCACTGATCCTAATACACCTTATATAATGAACATCACGTAACTAAAGATGATTAACTTTTAAAATTCATCAGAAACAGATAATGTGCTATTAATAGCAACGAAGTGAATAAGGCATCCTACTAATCACTTCAATTTAACTATACACAAGTCTTAAGTCACACATTTTATTGTAACAGTCACATCTAGCTTGAACAAATTGGAATGGACAAGTTACATAGCTTAGAAAAGAAAACTTTAGCATCAAAGATTAAATATATTATATGATTATATGTAATCATGCTATTAATTCTTTAACGACTGAAATGATTTACCAGCTCGGGGCACAATGATCCCCATGGACTGTAAGCTAATTAGAGATGGGCAGGTGAATAGTGAATCGAATCAAAGTGTAAATCCTCTGAAATAATCTAACTCTCAAGTGATTCACATGAAAGAATCACGATTCATGGATAACACAGGATTTGTTTCAGGAAATTTTCCAGTCTTGTTTACTTTCATTATCTAAATCTAGCCTATTCTTATTTACATTACTAATTTTGTTTATTTATTTATTTTTATCATTTTGTTTCTATTTGGTTCATTGATATATGGATATAGTTTTTTTTCCCCTCTTGTGCTTATATTTTTAATTACCTATTATTTTGTAAATACTTACTCTAATGTATGGCCGGGCCACACTGTCTTGTTTAATTTATTTTGTTTTTATAATTTATATACTGGAATTTTGTTATAACCTTTCTTTCTAAATATTTTTACACTAAATTTTGATCGCCTTCAAAGTATTCTTCCTTGACCACAAAGCACCTCTAAAAACGATCCTTCCATTGTTCAAAACTTTTTTAAATTCCCTTATCGGGATATTCTTTAGGCCTTCCAGCGATTTTTGTATAACTCCTCCTCAGAGGCAAAACGCTTTTCTTTCGTGTCCCTTATGAGTCTGAGGAACAAAAAGAAATCACTGGTACCGGTAAGGGAGGCGAACAATCGATATTATGCTGTTTTTAGTAAAAAATTGCTTTATGGAGGGCAGTGTGGGCCAGCGCATTGTCATGAAGAACCAGTCGCCTGTGCTCCTAAGATCTGACTTTTTCTCCCAGATTCTCTCTCAATTAAAACTTCCAAGTAGATCTTCTGGTAGATAGTTTGACCCTGACGAACGAACTCTGTGTGCACAATATCTGTACAGAAGAAACATATGAACACTCTCTTCATGTTTGACTTCACTTGACGAGCTTTTTTGGGACAAGGAGAGTCAGCTGTCTTTCACTGGCTTGATTGCTGCTTTGTTTCGGGGTCATATCCACAGCACCACGATTTACCACCTTGGAAAAAAATTGAGGCTCCTCTTTGAGTTGATTTTGAAGTTCAAAACATGCCTAAAGTCGATGCTCCCTTTGTTCGCCTCCGAGAAGACGAGAGACAAATTTGGCTGCAACTCTTCTCATGTGCAAATCATCAGATAAAATCCTCTGGATTGAACTACATGATATTCCAGACATCTCACAGAACTGATCAATGCATCACTTCTTGATGTTGAGGGGCGTCCTGCAAGGGATTGGTCTTTAATTGACATTTTTCCATTTTTTCAAAAAGTGAAAACCGCTGGTAGACTCTGGTTTTACTTAGGGAAGAATCGCAGTTTTAAGCATTAAAATTGTTTGCACTACCGATTTCCCCAACAGAAATCAAAATTTCACAGCCATGTGTTGCTGTTGACCTGAGCAAAGGCAAAGGTTTGAATGTAAATTATGAAAGTATGTGTTATTCTAAGTAAAATGAACCTTGTCTACCATTCCAGAGCTGCTGCTTTCAAAAATGGCAGCTGATTTTAAGAATATTAGGACAGTAATTTGAGGATCGAAACGGGAAACATATTTCGAAAAATGTGGGAAAAGTTATTTTTTAAAATTGTGTATATGGATTCAAATATGTAAAAACCAAAACAGCTAACGTGAGCAACCAAGGGAAAACTTTTTAAATAAAAAAAAGCCATATTTCCCCAATATATTTTTTTTTTTTCACCTATAACTTCTAAATGATGCATCAAAGCGAAAAACACGCTCTTTAAGTAATTAGAGACCATCAAATTTTGTGTCAAAAAAGTACCTAAACTTAATAATTTGGTTAAGAGGTATGGTATAAAACTACTACCAACTAACACTGATGATTATTACCAAATTTGTCAAAAACTGAAACAAAATACTATAAATGGCCATGTAGCTTGAAAATGAGTTTTCTAAGAGGAAAACCTATAAAGTAGAAGTTGTAAAGCATCAAATCCTGCATCCACTAAGTACCAACAGTTTTAATGTAGGACATTTACTCTACACAAAATCAGTAATCTCCTGATGGCAGAAAATTGGTAATGAAGGTATATGTGATTTTCAAAATTTAAACAGTTGTAATGTCAACATTACATGGCATTTGAATAGTGGCGCGAAGGTGGTAACGCCGCGAACTACGGGGAGGAAGTGGGGGAAGCAAGCCTCATGTAACTCAGAATGTGACGGGCCGCCAGGAGAGAATGTGACTGGCCGCCAAGAGGGAGGTTATGAGCTGCCAAGGCATAATGTGACAAGCTGTCAAGAGGGAAGGTGATGAGCTGCCAAGTGAGAAGGTGCTAGCCAGCAAGCTGAGAAGGTGAAAAAGGAGTCCTAGCCGGTTCGAGTGTTGATAAAGGCCACTAGTGGAGATTATTTTATGTTGGAAGAAAAACATAGCAGAAAAGAATTAAGTGGTACAGAAAACGGGACATTCGTAAGAAGAGATTATTTCGCTGACAGGCGTAAACATTTGGGTGAGTGCTAACAATGCCATTTATGTGACAGAGGGATAGAACCACAAAGTTTAGACTGGGACAATCAAGGTTTTTGAAAACAATAATAAATTTTATATGTATAATTTCTTAATGTATGTATCTAGTTTCTTTAAATGTATTTAGTAATTAGTAAATTGTAGTTATTTAATGTTGAATGAGTGTTCAGTTGTCAGAACCCAACCTGAGATTTATATTATATGTCAAAATAAATAGTATATTGAAAAAGGAAACTCGTTGTTTGATTTTGGAGGGAAAGAGGAACGTTACACAGTATTCTATGCCTATTCTACTGAGTTATTCTTATTTAGAGTCTGCTATATCCAGTATAGGCCTCTTTTCCACCCCTCAGCAGCGAAGGATTTTGAAAAACAATGTGTCAAAAGAAACTGAATTTCATGAAGAAATAAGTAATCCTGATTTGAGAGATGATTATTACCTAAATTAATAACATTCTTAATTGATAACAGACCTAAATTAAAATTATTGGTACTAAGTGGTCACAAAATTTGATGCTCTACAACTTTGATTCTATGTTTTTTTCCTCTTTTATAACTCATTTTCAAGCAGCATGGCCATTTATAGTAATTTGTCTCAGTTTTTGACAAATTTGGTAAAAATCAGCATTCGTTGACTATGATTTTCTACCATACCACTTAACCAAATTATTAAGTTTAGGTACTCTTTCGATGCACAATTTAACATTTCTTTAATTTACATAAAGAGTACATTATTCGCTTTGATGCACTAATTAGAAGTTACAGGTGAAAAAACAAAAAAATATGGCTTTTTTGTCTCTAAAAAGTTTTTCCTTGGTTCCATGTTTTCACTTCAAAATCCTACTACAACGACATTTCGGCTCATCAAGACATTTTCAAGTCTAAAAACAACTTTTCAGTTTACAACCATATCAAATATTATTTTGTTAAATTTTTCATGCAGTTATTTGCAGAATCATTGATACATTTTAAAAAATCTGGTGAGCACAACACACGACTTTCACTTACCGCTTAAGTTTGAATAGAAATTATCTTCAGGCAATGTTGAGATATTATAAAATTTTTGAATTGCATTTTTAACTGAGCTAAATCTAAAAGCTTACAGCAAACAAATCATAAATCCCATTAAAATAACAAAAGTCCTATTTATTATATCACTGGTTGATTATGGATTGTACGATCCGTTGATTGCGGATTGTACAATCCGTTGATTATGGATTGTATGACTATTAGTTATTAAACTGTTATTTTCCATTGCAAAGTTTGCTAAAATGGAATTAAGAGATTTGCATTGTCTGTCATAGACAGGTCAAAAGTTATCACACTAATTGTAAGTGGATACGGTTGGAATATCACAAAAGAAAATTTCATCAAACTATTCAATAATTTAATTTTATAAAAGGTTACATAATGATTTCACGGAATAAACGGACGATAGACATCTAAATATTTAAATATAATATCAGATCTAGAGTTATTAAAATAGAGTTGTCACACTAATTGTAAATGGATACTGTTGGAATACGATAAAGGGAAGATTCATCAAATTATTCACTAATTTAATTTTCTAAAAAGTTACGTGACAATATTTCGGAATAAACAGACGTTGATACCTAATTATTTTAATATAATATCAGATCTAGAATTATAAAACTACAGTAAATGTATTTAAGGTTATAAACATATGCTTTGTACATCCATGAAATAATTTTATTTTACTTGTTCTTTCACACAAATACGGTGAAATAGTTTTTTTAAACAATGTCATTGCCTTGATTAGGTGAATTTAAATTTTTTTTTTCAAACATAAAAATATTTTAAAAGGTTATATTTAGTTAGTAAATTTCATTTAATTTCCTTGAAAACATGTGATTTACATTTTTTTTATTATTATTAAACACTTTATTCAGAAATATTACAATTTGTCACAGTTAAAGGACACTTATAATAGAGTTCAGAGGGTGCATTCATACCGTATATACAAAAATTTAAATAAATAAAGTAATAACAAAAGAATAAGAAAAAAAAGAACAAAAGAGTAAAGAAAAAAAAATATATATATATATACACATAAGTAAATAAAAATAGAAATAAAAGTAAAACAAACACCTTATATAAAACATACCTTATACATTATTTACAATTTGCCAGGTGATCTCCGAACCAATCCTGTCCCCTCCACATGTGGAGGGAAAAGGGAGGCTTAGGAGATCCCTACGCTTCTCCCTCAGCCACTTCACTGGTATTTTAAACCAGCGGAGGATGAGTAAGAGCGCTACAGCCACAGACACTCATGACTTGAGTGGAGAATCTGGCCATTGCTAGAACTCCAAAATATCCATATTTACAAAAGGTCTCGTGGCCACTGCCGCTTTAACCTACGAAGGGATTGTAGGGATGGGTGGTGCTTGATAGGGATTGTACAACGGGATTTGGGTGATGAGAAAGGTTCTGGTGAAATTTGGAAAATTTGGCTGGGATAAGATCAAGAATAAATGGGATATTAAGGTCATGGTGTAGGGTTTTATTGGTTACATAGAAGGGAGCATCGACTATTGTACGGAGGACTTTAGACTGAAAGGATTGAATGCGTTTGATGTTAGAAAATTTGGCTGTTCCCCATAGTTCTAGTCCGTAAGTCCAGATGGGTTTCAGTATTGTCTTGTAGATCAGTAATTTGTTTTCACCAGAAAGTTTAGATTTTCTATTCAGTAGTCTATATAGCTGGCCATATCGTCTGTTAAGTTCCTGTCTTTTAAGTCTAGTATGTGGATTCCATGTTAGTCGTCTGTCTAAGAGAAAGCCAAGATACCGGACTGTATCTGAGAAAGGAAGCTGGATGGAGTTAAAATAAACTGGTGGGCAGGTATTACGCCGAAGGGTGAAGGTAATGTGTTTACATTTAGATTCGTTTACCTTGATGCGCCATTTCTTACACCAGTGTTCAATCAGGAAGAGGTGCCTTTGTAAGTTTGCGGACGCTGTTTCAGGTCGGAAAGATGGGATCGGAGTACTAGGTATAAGGACTGTGGTAGGTGGATTTTAAGCTTGAAGAGTAATCCGGCGTGCCAAACCCGGTCAAAAGCTTGCGCTATGTCCAGAAATGCACCCGAGCAATATTGCTTGCTTTCTAGGGTTGAGGATATATGGTCAACAACTCCTTGTTGGACAGTGGAATGTTGGGAACGAAATCCGAATTGATGAGTAGGAAGGTTATAGGATTCAATTATAGGTAGGATTCGTTTCAGTAGGATATTTTCAAAAAATTTTGAGAGGATTGGGAGTAGGCAAATTGGTCTATAGGATGCTGTATTGTTGGAAGGTTTGCCTGGTTTCAAGAAGAGGACGATGGTGGAATGTTTCCATAAAAGAGGGAAGTGGGTAGTTCGTAGGATGCAATTGTATATATATGTAAGAAATATGATGGCTTTAGATGGAAGTTGTCGAAGGATCTGTGGGGTTAGAAGGTCATATCCAGGAGATTTGCGAGGAGTGATTTTCCATAAAAGGTATTTGACCTCAGGGATTAACAGCTTTAGGTGGTAAGGAGAGTGGGATAGGTATTGAGAGGGATTCTTCTACTTTTACTGTGTGGCTGGGATGGGATTCCGGATGAGGAGCGAAAGTATAGGAAAGGTGTTTGGCAAATTCCTCGGCTTTATCTTCATCGGATGCTGCCCAGGAGCCATCATCTCGTCGAAGAGGGTGGGAAATATGATGGGATTTGAAGATTTTTCTGGTGATATTCCAAAGGGAATTATCATGAGCAGAGAGTGTGGTGAGGTAGGAATTGAATGATTGGGATCTGAAGGTGGCTAATTCTTGTTTTAATTTTTTACAGTGATAATTGTAGGAGTGGCGGTCGGCTGGATGTCTGGTACGTTGCCATAATAATCTGGCACGGCGTTTTATGTGGATTAGGTCAAGGAGGTGTTGAGGTAAATTATGTTTCTTACGGATTTTTGAGGAGTGATCAGGGGAGGAAGCAGTCCAGACTGCTTCTTGAATTTTGGTAGTGAAGGAATGTACTGCATTGTCCAGGTCTTCAGGGGTTTTCAGGGTTACTCTGAGGTCAATTTTATCGGAGAGGATTTGATGAAAGAGTTTCCAGTTAACTGGGCCTCTGATGAAGGACGGAGGAGAGGGTTTAGGAATAGGAGCTAGTGACACCTGGAGTATTAATGGGCTGTGGTCTGAGGAAAGCTCATCAAGACGCGCAACGGAATGGTTGAGAGCACCTAAACCACTATGGATTAAGAAATCGAGGATATCGGGATTACGGTTAGGATCAGTGGGCCAGTAGGTAGGTGAGTTGGATGGAAGAAGGGTAAAATTTTGGGAATTGAGTACAGACAGCAATGTTCGACCAGGAGAATTCGTGGTTCTTGAACCCCATTGTTGATGCTTGGCGTTTAAGTCTGCACCCAAGATGAAATGACGTCCTAAGGAAATGAGGAAGGAACTAAATTGGGTATTGGAGATGGATTGGTTTGGAGGGCAATACGCTGATGCAACAGTAATAGGAAAGGAGAAGGTTTTGATTACGACTGCGGTGGATTGTAGGAAATCGTGTGTAGGCAGTGGGAGTAGGTGATGGGAGAGGATTGGTGCACAATGACTGCAGTACCGGCATGTGCTCTACCGTCAGGATGGTCGGTACGGTAAGTTATGTATTGTGGTATTTTTAGGAGCTGTTTTTTAGTCAGTCGAGTTTCCGTTATTAGGGCTACATCTACGTTCTTGTCTTGTAGTAAGGCTGTTAGTTGGTGTATGTGATTTCTAACACCATTCGCATTCCAAAGGAGAATGGATATGGGTTTGATGGAAGTCATTTAAGGATTTTTTAAAGGAGGGATAAGGTGAGATACTAGGTTAATGAGAAGTGATATCAGTGGGGTAACAAGGGATTTAAATTCTGAAAGAAAGGATGTCAATAAGCTGGTTAGATCTGTAGCATTAGGCGGTGGAGGAACATATTGGATTTGATGCTGGTGAGGTTGTTGTTGATTAGGTACATTAGGTGGGATAGAATATTGAGATTGGGGTTGAGTTTGTTCTTGCGGCAGGGCCTCACATTCATTAGTCGGGTCTCTAACCCCAAGTAGCTTGGCAAAAGAAACCTTAGAGTTCACAATTTTAGCGGGTCCTCTTCTTGGCTTAGGTGTATCATCAGGGTCCCTGGGTTTCATATATCTCGCTTTAAGATTTTTATAAATTTGGCAGCCTTTGTAGTTGGCTGGATAGCCTTCCAGGCATAGGGCACAGACTGCTGGTTCTGTAATTGGTTTATTACACACGCCAGACTTGTGTGTTTTACCGCATTTCACGCAGCGTGGTAAGTGGTGGCAATAAGACTTGGTGTGGCCATATGCCTGGCAATTATGGCACTGGATGAACTCTCTTTTTGGGTACGGTTTTCCGACCTTTACGCTGGTGTAGAAAATTCTATTCACATCGTATATTTTTTCGATCCCAGGCGATGGCTCTAGATCGACGAAAAATAAGGGCAATGGGATTTTATTCTTTACACCTGGTTGTTCTTTATTTTCTTTTAATAAATTGGTTATCTGACATATTTTGAACCCTAACGCCATTAACTCTTCTTTAATCACTTCTGTTGGGGTTGAGGAGTGTAAATTTCTTATTACAACTCGTAGTGCTCTTTCCTGCTTCAACTGGTATGTGTGAAAGTCCGCGTTTGTGTCTGTTAAATATTTTACGATTTTTCGGTAAGCTTCAGGTGTGGCCGGTATTATTTTTGTATCATTTGTTCTGTTTAGGCATGTATAGCTACCTGGGCAGATTTTATTAAGTTGAGTACACAACAACTGAAAATTTCTCAAATTTTTGACAAAGATAGGAGGTGGGCGTGGTTCTCTGGCTATAGGTGCATAAAATGGAGATTCCATTTCTTGTGAAGACGTACTTGGCAGTAGTTGAGACACAGATACTTGAGTGTTCGCTGGAGGAGTTCCGGGGGGTGTTGATCGCTTACTACGACGTGTTTTCTGTTTAGGCGGTGAATTACGAGGGGTAGAGCCAACTGAATGGGACCTCTTAGTTGACATTACTTGGTGGTAATATCGCATATAAAAAAAAAAGAAAGGGGAAAAAAAATAAATAAATAAAACTACGTCTGCGTGTTCTTATAATGGATGAACCGCTGACTGTGGACCAGTCAGTTACGTGGCTGGGCCACAACTGGAGTGGGGAGCCGTCAGCTGTTATGGCGATAGAGATAAAGCCTATAGTTGCTAAACCACTAAATTCACTGTCTGTAATAGTACACAGTAAATAACAACACTACTCACTGTGGTGTTAGTCCATTGTTGTTGTTTTGATGTCAGCCTAACTAGTTTTTTTTTAAGCCTAACTAGTTTTTTTTTTTTCAAAGTAAAACTGAGCACTTATTCTACTAAAAAATATTAAAACTGTGGGACACGACGTGAAATGTGGGCATTCAAATCAAGCGCATGCGCAGAACTGTGATTTACATTAAATAATATTAGTTTTCAAAAATTATTAATAATAATTTTTTTGCCACTCTCCATTACCTTATACAACTTTCTATATTGGATATTGTTTTTTCTAAAATTCTCTGCTTTTCAACGATATATTATATGTTTACTTTTTGGCTAGTATTCCTGGAGATTCATTTTCGACCTGGATAAGCATTTTTATTTTTTTTCTCCTTTATTCAATTTTCAAGTTCTTCTATAAGTTATATTTAGCATTTTTTTGTAACTCTTAATAATGTGAGATAGTTAATTATCTAAAATAAACCACATTAAAGGTACTTTAGAGGAAGAACCATACGAACATTGGGCATTTAAGCCCTGTAAAGTGACATCAACGGGGATAACACCTAAATGATATTAAAGAACACTTAATTATACAATGATACACCGAGTTTAATCACAATCGTTGGAGCCGTTTTGAGAAAATTGTAAAAATGTGTTTCACTGTTGATATAGAGTGGCGGCACTTCTAGTTAGACGATTTTAACAAAAAAGTTGCTGTCACATCCGGCCCATATACAAACCTTAAATACTTAATATCAGTTTCGTACTACTTTCAGTTTATGAGCTAAACTGTTAACACACACACACACACACAACCATTTTGCGACACTTGGTTATTTGGACTCAGGGTACCAAAAAACGTGTATTTCTGTTGAAAACTCAGATTAAAAAATTTCCACGGTCGCAATACTTACTCTTACTATATATTACATATATACGTAAGTCAAAGTAAAACTCACATATTTAAAAATATAATTTTTTAAATAATTATCTATAAAATAACTTTCATAGGTAATTAATAACTTTTCCCACATTTTTCGAAGTTTTCTCCATTCCGATCCTCAAATTACTGTGCTAAATTCTTTCAATCAGCTGCTCTGGAATGGCAAACAAGGTTTATTTTACTTAAAATAACATTCACTTTCGTTATTTACATTCTAACGTTTGCCTGTGATCCGGTAGATTATTGGGCCCTAGCTCCAGGGCTAGCTAATACAAGTATACACTTAGTTATCAACATTTTATCTTGGAGCCATCTAGTGGTCCTCTAAGCCTACAATAGTACCTTTCATGCCTCTAGGGTTCTTCGAAATGCACTTTTTATATCTTTGTCCAGATTGTACGAATAACAGAACCTATATATGCTCTTATCCCTTACAGATATATTCTTGTAGTAAGTGCTACTAACATTATAATTTTGTCTCTTGCAGTTAAATTCTTCAGTCTGCTTTCAGGCATTCTACAGTTAACTAGGATTTTTTCTATACATATTTATTTTTAATATGTCTAGAAAAGTGTGGAATGCAAGTTGATCTGTAGCGCCATGCTTTGGCATACATCAAACCATAAATTTAATTTGATCATGATATAAAAATTAGTGATTATTTATATTAAAAATTTGTTATCACTAAAAAAGAAACGGCAATATAATATTTTCTTCGTCCAAAAAGTTTTATTCCACCTGTGCCAGCCAAAAATTTGAGTGGAAAAGAATGATTGAAAACTTTAAAAGAAAATCATGTAGAAAAAAAAAAGGAACTTAAATATAGCCAAAAAAGATTTAGTTCGGAGGAGATGGCAGCTGACCTTAACTTTTAGTCATTCGAGCATGCAAAAGTCACAAAATATTCAGTCACTAAGAGGTTAATACTACAAATACAAATGAATAGATATCATAACAGAAATATAAACGAACAGCTAAAATACTAGAAATAATAAATTAATAGCAAACATTTTAGTAGTGTAGAGATAGTTGACCATGATTATGATACGAGGAGTTGGTAGGGTGCTACCGACCAACTGCTTCCAAGCCCTGATGAAGACCTACAACGTGGGTCGAAACGTCTGTGTAAACAATAAAATACTATTCTAGTTTATAGTATTTATTTAACCGCAACCCCCGACCAACTCCTTCTCATAGCAAACATTTTACTTGGAAGTAACAACAGAGTAATCCAATACAGCATGTAAGTATAAATTAACAAGGATGGGAAATTAATAGCAGTAGGACAGTCTTATGCACCAATCTTTATTTAATAAGAGAATGTTATATGGTCCAGAAAAAAATGTTAACATGTGTTTCTCCGAAATTACGTGGTACATATGTCAATTCTATTCAACAACTCCAGGAACAGAAGAGAGTTAAATTTGATTTTACAAAAGTTTAAAAAAATCAGTTGGTAAGTTTTTGCATAACATCATCCAAATCATTTTCTTTTTTAAAAAGTATTTAAAACACTTAAATAATTATTATCTGATTATAAATTAGACCACCCAATAAATTAGACTAGTCAAGGGAATATACTGATAATTAAACAATCAAGTTAATTGTTAAAAATTGGGAAATATTAAAAATCAATTATACAAGGTAAAACTAAACACAGAAACATAAGCTTTCAGAATTCATAAAGCATAAACACAATGACATCTAATTTAATAAGAGGAAAATAATATCATGTATAGCAATTGTAACAGCCAATCAAGGAAATATTAATATTTTTTTCTCCGATCCTTTTACAAAAAATAAATTAAAAACGGAACCTATTATAGATCAATTATTTTATTCAATAACAAATAAACACAACTCACGGAAAACAAAGGGTATGCCTCCTCTAATAGGTCTTCTTCCATCGAATATTGACTGCTTACTAGAAAAAAACACATGATGTTACTCAAATTAATCATCAAGTTATTTTATAATCATAAAGCTCTTAAAAAAATTTTAAAATCACAAAAAAATATTTAGAAAAAAATGTTTGCATTATTAACATATATAATATATTTACAATCTGTACTGACATATGTTATATATAACATATCCATATAAAAGTACGCTTATCATTAATTTAAAAAATGTTAAAACTGAACAAACCTATTTATCTTGAACTTAAATGGGAAATTCATAATTATTTTCAATCAGATATCAAATGTTTAATGTAAACATATTATTGATAACAAATGGTAAAGTAATGTTGGAACAAAGATCTAAGAAACTAAAATTTAATTTATTAATATATGAATACGAAGTGAAAACAATAATGAATTAGGGGTATTCATGCAGTGCTAAGTATTTTAAACCTCTTAAATGGGTCAAATTCGAGAAACCTATTTTAAGATGTCTTAAATAAGGCCCCTAGCACACATGATTTTAACACAGTCTGGAGTCTTGCAGAGTGGTGCTAATTTCCTAAATGCACGGAGGTTATATATAGTGAGGTTTTGATGCTGTTTAATTCTTTATTCATTGTTTGTTTACAATGCCTACCAAAATTAAATGTAAGAAAAGAATGAGAAAGGGATCAGGAAAATGTTGGATAGAGATCTCCTTTTATCTATAATAGGAGAAAATTCGATTAAGTTTGAGGTGAGTAATTTTATTATTTCAATTATTTATTCTTTATACTTTATAAAATAAAGCAAAATGGTATGTGTGTGTGTGTGTGATTGTATTCCTCCTATTCCACCATTGAGGAGTTGGAAGAACATAGTATTCTGAATCAATCTGGAACATTTTATAAAAAGTTTAATGGATGAAAAGCATCATTTAAATCATGAGTCAAGGCATAAAGCAGGGAGGTTGGATCTATGATCACAAAACAGCATGATAAAAATGGCCTGATGGTATAGTCATTTAGATAAGCTCTTAAACGATGATGCGGGAAATCCACATGATTTTGTGATCCCAAGTAGCGAGAATGATGAACACCCCCCAGATCCACCGACATATGATGACTTTATTGAGGCTGTAAATGGCCTGAACAACAATAAAGCTCCAGGGGAGGACGGAATTTTTGCTGAACTTCTGCAGTAAGGTGAAGAATTAAAAAAAATCTGGTGCGTGCAACACACAACTTTCACTTACTGATCTACTTTGAATAGAAATATTTTCTGGCAATGTTAGGCTATTATAATTTTTTTTTTAAGTGCATTTTAAACGGAGCTAAAGCTTAAAGCTTACAGATAACAAGTAATTAAGACCATTAAAATTACAAAATGTCTATTTAATATATCGACGACAGGCAATAAAAATCTAGTCACTCCATCTGCTTTTATAAATCACTCAACTTTCTTTGCTTTTATAAACCACAGAATGACTAACTCCAATTTCAACATTTTTGAGTGATGTCATTTAAGTGATATTTTTAGTTAAAAAGTTATCTATGCAGACAATGAGTAAGTTGATTCCGGAGGTGGTGATTGCAGCGTTGAAATATAGAACTGAGAATAAAGGTATACATTTAGGTACTTATTTCTTATGAAAGATGTTCTTAGGAAAGATACTTTATTAAATATCTGTAGAAAAAAGGTGTTTAAGAAAAAAACTAGAGGCCATATCTTTCCTCCTAATTATCTGATTTTAACAATTCTTTTTTGTTTTTTTTAGGAAATTCCATCAACTTTTAAAAAATCATAATACAATATCAACAAAAAAGCGTATACTTTTTGAGTTATTCTGAATTTAATTTTACCATCCCTCGTAACTTTTTTTCTAGCTTCTTTTCGTTGAAGTATGTTATATAAATAAATTTAAAGGTGTCGAGAAAATGACTTTAGCGAAGTTTCATAGAAATCGATACATTTGTTTAGGCGCTACAGTCTATAACAACGCAGGTTTTTCTGCATTTTTATTTATTTTTCTCCTTTATTAACTTATCAAATTCTTTCAAAAGTTATATGTAGCATTTTTTTTATAACTCTGAATAATGCAAAATGATTAACTTTTTAAAATAAACCATATTAAAGGTACTTTAGAGGAAGACATATATGAACATTGGGCATTTAAGCCCTGTAAAGTTAGTCAGACTGATTAAAAAGTTAGCTGTGATCTTATCTGATTTATATCAGATATGATGACTATTTACATCTATACCTATCTTTACATCTATTCAACTACCATTCAAATATTTTTGAAAATTACCATTTTAGAGAGTTAGTAAAAGATAGGCAAAATTCAAAACAATCCCAGCCAAAGTCGAGACGAATATACCGCAGCTAACGTGTTAGTAGCACAGTTCAGCTGTTGAGACACACAGATAACTTTGACTTAGCTGCAAGATCCGAAGTATCCTCCAAAGAGACAGTCCTTACTCTTGAAGAATTTTTATTTTTATTTTTTATTTATTCATGATATTTACAACTGTATTAAAAAATTAAATACATTAAGTAAATTTGATAACAGAAAATAAAAACATGAAATGACTTGTTGAGAAACTACCCACTGGTAGCACTCTAAAAACA
Organism: Nezara viridula; assembly: GCA_928085145.1. Lineage (NCBI taxonomy): Eukaryota > Metazoa > Arthropoda > Insecta > Hemiptera > Pentatomidae > Nezara > Nezara viridula. The sequence goes on from OV725078.1 coordinate 39,189,902, forward strand.
AAATGTATTTACAATAAGAGATCTCGAGGCCATCTTCTTTTCAGACGCCTCGGAGGGTTATCAGGAATAGAAGAGGAAGCAAGGTTAGAGACAAGAGGATTCGGATGGTTCTGAAGTTTATTATGGAAGGATTGGTATCTGGATTGGGCCAAATCGGAAACATAAGGAACATTAAGGTCATTATGGATTATTTTATTGGTGACAAAGTAAGGAGCATTGAGGATTTTCCGAAGGATTTTGGATTGTAAGGATTGGATACGAGAGGAATTCGATGGCTTAGTGGAGCCCCAAAGCTCAACTCCGTAAGTCCAAATAGGTCTTATTGTAGTCATGTATATAAGTCTTTTGTAATTAACTGGAAGCTTAGAGCGTTTGTCTAGTAAATGTTGGAGTAGTCGGAAACGTCGAGCGGTTTCTTGTCGTTTCAGTCTGGTATGAGGATTCCAAGTTAGACGTTTGTCCAAGTGAAGTCCAAGGTATAGGATTTGTTCAACAGGGATAAGTGGGGTATTATTAAAGGATACCGTGGGACATGAGGTCATAGGTTTACGTCGAAGGGTAAAGGTGATTTGATGGGTGATAAATTCTATTAGAATTTATTTTAATCCTCCAGTTTTGACACCATTCTTCAAGGCTTGTGATGTGCGATTGAAGAGTTTGGGATGCAATGGTTGCGTCATTATTAACGGATAGGACACATGTATCATCAGCATACGTGGTAATAACAGTGTTAGGATGGGTTGGGATGTCAGCTGTATAAACTGTGTAAAGGATAGGACCAAGGATACTACCTTGAGGAACACCAGCGGACTGGGAAAAGAGGGATGAATAAGCATTATTGTGATTGACTTTTGAGTATCTATCAGTTAGATAGGAACGGATAATGAGGAAGTATGTAGGATGTAGGAATTTACGGAGTTTGTAAAGTAGTCCCAGGTGCCAGACTCGATCAAAAGCCTGTTCTACATCGAGAAAGACTCCCGTGCAGTACATTCTGCGCTCTAATGCAGAGGAGACAACATCCACCACACGATGGCATAGCTGGATAGTGGAATGGGATCTGCGGAATCCAAACTGGTGATCTGGGATTATGTGATTAGAATCTAGGATTGGGTACAGGCGTTTTAGGATGAGTTTTTCTAGGACTTTTCCCATGATGGGTAAAAGAGAGATAGGACGGTAAGAGGATGGGTATTCTGGTGGATTTTTGGCTTTATGTATCATTTTGATAATGGATAGTTTCCAAGGGTCGGGAAAATATGTTGATCGGAGTACAGCATTATATATATATGTAAGGAATAGAATGGCTTTCCGAGGAAGTAGTTTTGGGATCTGGGATGTAATTAGGTCGTGTCCAGAAGCTTTGTGGGAAGGTAACCTGTTAATGATGTTGGATATTTCTGAAGGATGAAAGGCTTTAGGAGGTGGAGTCGGGATGTGGATATCAGGTTTTAAAGAGGTGGTGAGCAAATATTTGGGATTTTTCTTCGTCGGATTTGGACCAGGTTTGGGCTTCAGTGAGCAGTGGATGGTTGCAGTCTTTAAATTTCAGGAGCCTTTTAGTGGTCGTCCATAGTGATTTATCGGTAGGTGTTAGTTTTTCAGTAAAATTTATTAAATTTTGAATTTTGTATTTTTTAATTTCTGATTTCAGTTTGTTAGTCAGTTGGGTGTAATGCGCTTTATCTGTCGGGTATCTAGTTCGATACCACTTCGATCTTGCTCTGCGTTTTTCCTTTAATAAGATGCGAATATGCTGTCAAGTTAGTATTTTGTGGGTTGTTAATCTTATTGATAAAGGTGTTATTATTTATACTGTCTGTTATTGATGATGTCAATTTTCTCTTGAAGAATAAACAAGAAAACTTGGTTTGGCTATCAATGAAGCCCCTTGAAGTTGAAATAAAAGTTCCAAAAAGCAGCTATTTAAATAAAACAGAAATATAAGAAAATTTCATCCTCTAAGACGAATAATCTGTGATATAAAAAAGATATTAAAAGAAAAGAGAAATAAAGGAAAAATTCATCCTCATAGACGAATTTTTGCGAAAAAAGTTTTTTTCGAGACTAGCACTGGTGATTTATCCCAAGGGGCCTAGCTCCCCTCTGGATGGTGGAAAAATAATTCTGAAAAAAAAGTTCCAAAAAAACAGCTATTTAAAGAAAAGAGAAATATAGGAAAAAATCATGCTCCTAGATGAATTTCCTAATGTAATATAAAAATAAAATTTAAATAAAAGAGAAATATAGGGAGAATTCATCTTCATGAACAAATTTTCTAATGTAATATTTAAAAAAATTATAATCATGGCCATTTTTATGAATCTTATGGTTTGTCATTTTACATCATCTCACCAGGCTGTGGATCAACTTGCGCCCGCCTATGACGCACGTGAGATTTTGTGAAACAAAGAATAGAATGTAAGAGTAAAAGTTGGCTTTTAGGGTAAAATGATGTAGTTTTTGGGGCGCCGTGAGCAGCGAAGGCTTGTGCTCCAGTTGTAAATCCTACTGAGTCTCGAAGGTGAAAAAATAAATAGTGAAGGAAAATTAATAAAAAAATGAACTTTAATTATTCTTTCGAACAACCTTTTGTTCATTCGAGCACAAGGAAATACGGTTTTTCTCCCAGACCCAGTTTTTATTCCAGTTCTAATAGATCTGGACGCATTGCAACCTCCAGTAACTATAGTCTCCTTGATGAATCCATGCAAAATCCATAAAACTGGTCACGATAATAATTTGTATACTTATATTCTCATACGTAGAGGGAAATATTTAAAGGAGTGATAGCAGAACACAAGAACTACCAACAAGTTTATATAAAAAATGGTTCGATTTTCAACAGGAAAGTAATTAATTAAATTAAATTAAAGTTTTGAGATGTCACATTTTTTGTTGAATATGAAAATATAATTACAAAACTATTTAATTTAAGTAATTAACGATTGCTTCACTATAAACTAGACAAAACTTACTTAAAGATAAAAATACAGTTGGCTTTTGTTAAAACCATTTAAAGAGGACTTTATAGTAGCTAAACTCAGCTAAGGTGTTGGGGGAGATGGGTAGTGGTGGGGAAAGCACCTGGTATAGAGGTGTGTTCCCCTGAGAAAATTCCTGGATCCGCCATTGACAGGAGGAGTAGGGGCGGTAGCTAGTTTGTTTGAAATCGATCCCTAAACATTTAAAACTGTACGAAGTTTTCACGACAAGTGGAGAGTTGGTCGACCTAATTTAAAAAGGGTGGACTTTGTTGCTGCGGAGATGCGGGTCCTTCATGAAACCAGAAGAGCTGCTGCAAAAAAATGAAACAACTGGCGAAGGCTTTTAGAGGTGGCTCAGACTCAGTGAAAGGTCGCAGTGCCCACTATGATGATGATGTCTCATTATCTATCCATAATATAAATTATATATGATAAGAGGGCCAACATACAAACTACACAAACATCTTGACAAACAACCAAGTCTGTTGACGAAAAAAAAATTGTAATTTCAGTTCCAAAACTTATGATTCAGTGTTTCGTAACCTTCCAGGATTTTCAACCTTCTGTTTGAATCAAACAGGTTGTCTTTAATATCAAAGTAAATCCCTGATGGATTCTACCAACGGAATTACCATTTAATATAAAAACTAGCCACAACTAAGCAATAATCTCACTTAATTCTACTGTAACCATCTTTGATAAACCAATATATAACTTATGGAAAAAACAGCCAATTCAAAACCAACTGATTCAGAACAGAAACTATGGAATTTATTTTTTACCAAATCCATTTATCTTCTAACAAACATAACCCAAAACCCTTGTATAAATTGATGGAAGTTGAAGTGATAGGAACAAAATAATACTAACCATATTAGTATTCCATCTGTCTTACTAAAGCCATTATGATTAAAAAGTATTCAACCAAACCAGAACTTAGGGCTTTAATTAACATTTAATCCTATCAATCACACCAGCTATTTATGCACCAACAAAAACTAACGTCTGACTTTTCCAAACATAACTAACAATTCCAACATTAAAATAACCACTTAACACATATCAAACGCCTGTAATTAAGGAATAGGCAGTTTAAATAATTTTATTACCTGTAGATATTAATGTTCAAATAACTAACTTACCTGACAAATATTTGCTCTTGATTATTTACTCTCCAAGAAACAACTGTTGCTCCTGTAATTAAAGAAATCATATAAAGATATTCAAATTATGTTATTTACAGAAGAAATGAAAATAAATCTAAAATGATTACCATGCTTCCAATATTACGTTTATTTATACCATTTAAAATATATAATACATGAAGGAAAACATATAACAAAAGATTTACTAGAGAATTTTTAAAAAAACTTGATATGCCGGCAGCTTTACACAAACACAGCAGGGAGTAAAAGTACAAAGCTTATAAGTTTAAAGTAACATCAAATCGAAGCATCATAAGTTTTATAATAAACTAAACAATAAATTTTAATATTACCATGCAAATTGACGGTACATGTAGTATTATTTCCCCGGTCCAGAACAACAACACTTGTGGGAGCTGCCATTATACAGTTAGGAGAACGAAGTACTTTTTTTTCTACACAGTTTGGTTAACAAAAGGTATTTTTTATGCTCAAAGTCCTTAATTTGTATAATAAAATCACGCTCCCAGTCATACTAATATCACAACAGAAAAAAATATTATTTTCAACAAAACGAATTTTGGTGTAAAGTACGCCTATATTAAGAATCGAGTTTAAATGCCAAATCCAAATCTCTGCATCGAAAAAAACGTTAATCAACACTTACTAAGATTAAGTAAAATTTTAAATTAATTATTTTTTCCTTATAATTTTTAAGTAGTTTGTTTGTTTGTTTTATATATATATATATATATATATATATATATATATATATATATATATATATATATATATATATATATATTCTAGTATATATTCTTATATATATATATATACTTTATTTCTTTCCAAGCTGAAAACAAAATTGTGAAAAATATTCTGGTTTCTCAAGAAACTGGTTATATTGGAAAGAAAAAGTAAGAAGACTATTTGCAAATTTTATTATTAACAGCTACATGCAATGAAGATTCCATTATATTGTGTAAATTATAATGGTATATTGATGACAACTCAATAGTGACAGGATATTATAGCAGATACCAGATTGCCAGATAGAGGTGTCCAACAAAGTGATGGGGTACTCGCATTTCTGCTTTTTAATATAGCTTTAGAAGAAGTCATACATTACCACTAACGGATCCAAGATTTAATATTTGTGGGTGTTATAGAGTAATAGAGATAAATAAGGAATACCTTGAAACATAAAGGCTTTATTAAACTGAATTCAATACATAATAATGAGATTAATTTAATTAATAAGGTTAAGCAACTAAGATATGTTTTTAGCAACAATTAATAACTAAATCATAATATATCACTTAGCCCCTCCCTATTTAAAAAAACAAACATGAAAATGAAACATAAACTAATAAACAAGTAGTCCTTCAAGTAGGAAGGAACTTACCGAATTCTAGAACTTCTACTTAGGAATTCAGGAGGCTCGCAAGTCTCGTCTGCGTTTTCTAAAAGTTCTTTGCAGACAGTGTCGTGAACCTCTTCGCCAGGGATTGAAACAGCTGTGTCCCAGAGATGTTAGTTAGATCTCCTTAATTGCGTGGTTATATTATTGAGCCTGGAGGTGCCAGAAGTCTATTACGTACTGATGTCTTGGGCAATCTCACAAAAGAGTATTGGGGATTCCCTTCAATTCCTTCTTCTACGAGTACCACTTCTTCAACGAGAGAGCCATACTTTGAATGTCTCATCGTTTTCAACAATAAAACAGAGCCGGAGTTTAATAGCCAAGAGGGTATAGTTATTACATTGTAAGACCTTCGAGAAAAATTAATGAATTTTTCATGTGGGTTGGCATTCGTCGCAGTACATAGCAGAGATCTGATAGAGTGTAGGGGCACATTTGGGACACTTCCCCATCTTGTTAAATCAAGTTCTCGATTCATTAACGCAAACACTATTGTCTTCTGTACAATGCCAACATATCGTTCCGCCTTCCCATTGCCTTGCGAGTTGTTGGGAGTTGTCCTACTAGAAGATATTCCTAACTCAAACAGTGAAGATTTCAGTTCTGCCGACATGAAGCTAGAGCCCTAATCAGAATGAATGGATGATGGGAAACCGAAAAGAAGAGAAGAGGTCCTTAAGCTTAGATATGACTGCCCCAGCTGATTTTTCAGAGCAAGGAAAAGCAAATGGAAATCGAGAGAATTCGTCAATGAAAACAAGTAGATACCGGTTTCGCAACACAGATAGCAATGGTCCCTTGAGTCTTATGTCTCCAGTATGACAGATATCTTCGTGCATCGATACTAGTTTTGTGATGTGCCCTCTAACGGAAAAGCAAATCCTAGAAAGCGCGTCTGGAACTCTATTTTATTTTCCTGGACGGTAAAAAATTTCAAAATTATAACAAGAGAGCGCTAATTGCCATCTCATATTTTATTTTACCAGCATTGTTGTGAAATATGAAAGATATATATCTCTGATCCGTAATAAGAAGAAAACGTTTTCTAATCCTAAAAGATAGTGCTTCCATTTATTCAAGGCTTCGACTATAGCACAGGCTCCCTTTTCTATGGATGTGTGACGTTTCTGAGATTTTGATAAAGAACGTGATAAGAATGCAATTGGGCGGCCATTTTGTGAGAGTAGCGCTCCTATAGCAAAATCGGAAGCATCTGTTTCGTCGGTCAAAGTTTCAGAATAATTGAAGAAAGAAAGCATTCTGAGTATCCCTTTTTATTTCTTCAAAAACATTGACAGCTTCAGTACTGAAATTCGCTTTATAAGCTATGACCTGGATATTATCTGTGAAATTTGAGCATGATGTGAGAACCTGCCAAGGGCCCTACACAAAGAAGATGAATTTACTAGAATCGGGAGATTTTTTAAATGTTCAAGGAGATCAGGGTCTGGTTGGATAGATTTATGACTAATCACGTAACCTATAAGATGGATCGATGGATATAAGATGGATCGAGTAAAGTCAATTTTTTTTCAAGTCGTTTAAACTAAAGTTAAAAATGAAGTATCGGTTGTAAATAATCTGCCAACAATAACGAAAAAAAAAAAAGATCTGAGATAAAACATCTGGAAAGTACATATTTCTTTCTAAAACAGGTATCACTTATTAAAATGGCTTTCCGAGGAAGCAGTTTTAGGATCTGGGATGTAATTAGGTCGTGTCCAGGACCTTTTCGAGTAGGTAACCTTTGAATGATATTGGATATTTCTGAAGGATGAAAGGTTTTAGGTGGAAGAGACATCTGGAGTGGGATATACAGTTCTGCTTCAACACATTCAAGGTGATTTGGGTTAAGACTATCGGGGTGTGGATTAAAGGTTTTAAAGAGACGTTGAGCAAAGATTTGAGATTTTTCTTCATCGGATTTGGACCAGGTTTGAGCTTCAGTAAGAAGTGAATGATTACAGTGTTTAAATTTCAGAAGCCTTTTAGTGGTCGTCCATAATGATTTGTCGATAGGTGTAAGTTTTTCAGTAAAATTTAGTAAATTTTGAATTTTGTATTTTCAAATTTCAGATTTTAGTCTGTTAGTCAGTTGGGTGTAATGAGTTTTATCTTTTGGATACCTGGTGCTATGCCAATTCGATCTTGCTCTGCGTTTTTCCTTTAATAAGATACGAATATGCTGTGGCAAATTAGTCTTTTGAGAATTGTCAATATTACTAATGAAGGTGTTATTATTTATACTGTCTGTTATTGATGTTGTAAGTTGTTCAATGGCACCATTAATGTCCACTTTTGTCTTTTGCAGAATTTTTAAGTCTAGTTTGTTTTCCAAATCATCACGAAATTTGTTCCAGTTTACTCGTACTGTAATAAATTTAGGAGGTGATGATTTAGGAGCATAGCTTGGATCTAGTGAAAGCATAACTGGACTATGGCCTGAAGAAATGTCATCAAGGGATTTGATTGTGTTTAGTGAGGAGGAGATCTGGGTAGTGATAAATATATCTAGGATATCGGGACGTTTTTTGAGTGATGTTGGCCAATAAGTAGGATTCATGAGCGAAACGATTGAAAAATTGTTGGAAGATGAAACACGTGCTAGGATGTTACGGCAGGAGTTGGATGTTCGACAACCTTATCGTTGGTGTTTAGCATTGTAGTCTCCTCCAGCAATGAATCGCGATCCGAGGGATTGGAATAAGGAATAAAGGAGGTTATGGGAGAGAGAATTACCAGGAGGACAGTATACAGCTGAGAATGTGAGATGGAAAGGGCGAGTTGAAAGGACTACAGAAGTTGATTGAATGGCATCAGTTGAAGTGGAAGGAATAAGGGAATGATTTATGTATAAGGATGCAAGAACCGGCATGAGAGGTGTTGTCTGGGTGATCAGTTCTATAAGTGAAGTAGCCACGTATGTAGAAATGTAAACGGATACTAAAGTGAGTTTCAGTCAGTAGAGCAATATATCAATGTGATTATCACGAAGAAATAAGGCAAGTTCGTCACGGTGGTTATGTAGTCCGTTAGCATTCGATAAAAGGATAGTTAGGGGCTTTGTGCTCATCGTGGGAAAACTGAACGGAATTTCGGTCAGGATTCTGGTGAGAATAGTGATAAGTGGTTTTATAGTGTTTTAGAGGTCTAATAGAAAGGATGGTAGAATGGAAGTTATGTCAGATGGATGTTGATTGTGAATTGGATTAAGGATAGGTTCTTGTGGTGGATTAGAAGTGTTAGCTGAGGGCGGGATCCGTCGTTGTGCACGAGGTGGGTCTAGATTGAAAGGTACTTGTGCTGCAGTTTTTTTTCGGGGCGTTAGGATGAGACTGTTGAGGATGCTGCTGCGGTATTTTGACTCGTAAGGGCAAATGATGAGGGAGAGTTTGCTGACTTGGAAGATGAGATTGGGGATTTGGAGAATGAGATTTGCATTGGGAGATCTGAGGCACCTGAATTTGAGGCTGCTGCTTCTTGATGGTGATTTGTGTTTTTCTAAAGTCCTGATGAGGTTGATCAATTTCTTTTGAAGTAGACGCTAGCTATATATTTTGAGTAGACATTTTTGGCAATTCTGGAAAATTTGACGGATTATCAATTTCAGGTAGATGGGTGAAACTTTCTTGGTTCTATTTTACGCTTTTCGAGGCTATGTTCTGAGCTCTCTGCTTATAAAAATGTTTATAAACTTTGCATCCTTTGTAGTTTGCTGGGTGTTCTTCATCACAAAGGGAACATTTCGCAGGCTGGTCTCGAGGTCTCTGACAAGTTTCAGATGCGTCAGATGCTACCTGGCCTGGTGATGGCAATAGGCCTTTGTATACCCCATGTCTTGGCACTTAGTGCATTGCACTATTATAGGCTTTTGTCTATGCTCTTCAAATTTAATGGTGGAATGTATAAGCGTCTTCACTTAAAAAATGTCGATGTTATTGCTGGCAGGCTCTAAATCGACGAAAAATAGCTGTAAAGGATATTTTTCCGTTGGGTGTAGTACGCATGATATGTGCCTAACATCGTGAACTATTTCTTCTAAGTCACTTATGATAAAAGATATAGGGGTGCTTGAGTGTAGTCCTCTCAACATCACTCGGTATGGCTTTTCTTGTCTTAACTGATAGCAATGAAAATCATAGTTTTTGGACGTAAAGTAATTGATCAGTGTTTTGTAATTTTCTCGAGAGTTTGTGTTTATTTTGATATCATTAACTCTGGATAAACAGTAAAAATTGGTCTGTACAATCAGATCGGCAGGTGCATTTGCACCTCTCCTTGATTAAGCACTGGTGTAATAGCTGGCGTATTAAAGTTAATATATTACCTTTACACTCCGATGCAACTCTTGTCCACCAGTACAATTTAATTCCATTCAGCTTCCTTTCTCAGACAAAGTCCGGTATCTTGGCTTTCTTTTAGACCGAAAACTATGATGGAACCCACATACTAGACCCTAAAGACAATAACTCAATCGATGATACGGCCAACTATACAGACTACTGAACAGAAAATCTAAACTTTCTATTGAAAACTAATTACTTATCTACAAGACAATTCTGAAACATATGTGGACATACGGACTTGAACTGTGGGGGACAGCAAAATTTTCTAACATCAAACACTTGCAATCCTTTCAATCTAAAGTCCTTCAAACAATAGTTGATGCTCCATTCTATGTAACCCACAAAACGTTACATCATGACCTTAATATCCCATTTGTCTTAGACTTTATCCCAGAAATATTCTCCACATTTCACCAGGACCTTACCTATCATCCAAATCTCCTTGCACAATCCCTATCCAGCACCACCCATTTCTACAATCCTTCTCGAAGGTTGAAGCGGCAGTGGCCCAGAGACCTTTTATGAATAATTATACATTGGAGTTTTGGCATCGGCCAGATTCTACACTCAAGCATGCATGTGTGGTTATAGCGCCTCTGATCAGCCTCTAGTGTTCCCTAATACCAGTAATGCGGCTGAGTGAGAGGCGCCGGGATCTTCAAGAGTCCTGCCTTTCCTTTCACGAGTGGGGAGAAAGACTTGGCTCGGAGATCTTGAGTGAATGATTTCTATTTTATTTTTAGATTTTATAGAAGCATGTATGTATATGAGTAGTTATTTTTATTAGATTAGTTTATATACATTTACTTTTAGTATTATTGATTTTTATTTATTGTACATACTGTGAATGTGCTCTCAGCACTAACGGATCCAGGATTTAATTTTGGGGGAGGGCTTCAGCCCGAAAGTTTTTTTTTCATAAAAATAACGATAATTACTTTGGAATAAAAGAAAGAAGCTAACTACCTATATGAAATGGTGTTTAAGTGATTCCTAAAGCCCTTTTAAATGTAATTACACGAACAATAATACTTTAAGAGATACTTTTTAAATATTTTTTTCGAAAAAAACGTGGTTATATTTTAGCATTTTGGGGGAGGCTTCAGCCCGAAAGCTCCCCCCCCCCCGTAGATCCGCCCGTGGCTCTCAGAACACTATTATAAATGTCCTTAATTGTGACAGGTTGTAATATCTCTCAATAAATATGTTTAAAAAAAATATATAAAAAAAAATCAACATCACGATCCTATTAAACGTGTACATCTATTTAAAATTTTCATATACAGTTTTATAATATGTTTTTTAAAAATAATCTCCATTTTGTAATTACGCTACTGCTTTTGAACTTATTTGAGTTTTTCGAATTTCTTCCATATTGGGTTCTATTTATATGTTTTCGGAGTCGTGCTTTTTGAAAATGTTCTCCATTTCGTGATTATGTCGCTGCGTTTCGATATGTTTGAGTTTTTCGGATTTCTTCGACATCAGGGTTTATTTTTATTTAAAGGTCTATTTATATGTTTTCGGAGCAGTAGTTTTTGAAAATGGTGTCCATTTTAAGATTATGCCACTGCGCTTCTATATATTCGAGTTTTTCGGATTTCTTTCATATTGGGGTCTAATAATATGTTTTCGGACCGTAGTTTTTGAAAATCATCTCTATTTTGTGATTCCGCCATTGCGTTTCGATATATTTGAGTTTTTCGGATTTCTTCGACATCAGGGTTTATTTTTATTTTTTCCAAGCTGTAGTTTCCAAAAATGGTGTCCATTTTATGATTGCACCTCTGCGTTGCGAGATATCAGTGTTTTTCAAATTTCTTTCATATAAGGGTCTATTTATATTTTTCCAGAGCTGTAATTTTTAAAAATGGTGTCTATTTTAAGATTACGTCACTGCACTTCTGTATATTCCAGTTTTTCATATTTCTATGATATAAGAGTCTATTTATATATTTTCGGTGCCCTACTTTTTGTAAATGATCTCCATTTTGTGATTACGCAACTGCGTTTTAATATCTTTGCGTTTTTCGGATTTCTTCGATTTCAGGGTCTTTTTATGTTTTTAGAGCTGCATTTTATAAAATGATCTCCATTTTATTATAAGGCCAATGCGTTTCGATTTATTTTAGTTGTTCAGTATTTATCTGTATCTGTATCTTCTGCCTCATTATTAAGACACTAACATTTTTAGTAGACATGAAAGTTTCAGATATATAGCAAAAACCCAAAAACAATTTACACACAATATGTATGTGTATGTGAATATCTATGTACATTTAATATTCATAAATAAATAGTATCGGTTAAATACGTATTCTATATTAGGGATTAAGCGGGCGCCCAGTTTAATGCTATATAGTCTAGTCTTGCTTACGTCCTCATCAGGACCATTTCTAAAGTTCTAGTGTAAATTAAGTTTTATTTTACTCACATCTGGGACATCATTATCCTCCACGAGAACTACTGTTAACTACATCATCTTCTACTTCAGTACGGCGAAGTTAAAAGGGCAATATGACTGGCCCGGTAGAGGTGAATCGGTGTATTAATTTATAAAAAATATATGATGAGTGGCGCCCCCCTTAAAATACATTTCAGATCCCATGGGTCTCCAGTTTTTTACAAGTTAAATTAAAAACAGTATTTTACGCCTCACATTGAGATTGCACATTTGTACAGTAATTCATGCCAATTTACACAAGCACTCTCATAGTTTAGTGGCTGTTGTACGTTATTCATGTTGAGAAGGTTTCCGGTTCATTACCGGTTTCACTATGTTCTTTTTCTTCTTTTTTTATTTTATAAAATTATAATTTAAATTTTATATGCATTTAAATATTTTGTAACATTATTTTAACACATTTAAATTGATTTAACAATTAAATCAGTTTCATTTCATCAAATCGCAATACATACATACATATGTGGCGCGAAGTCCCGTTACCAAGACTGGGCCTCCTCAAGTTGGCTCTGTCTTCTGTTGTAGCTCTCCAGTTCCGTACGCCAAGCAGGATTGTCGCATCATAGGCCACGCTGTCCAGCCATCTCTTCCTCGGCCTTCCTACCCGTCTTGCGAGGTGCAGCTTCTCAATCATAACTTTTTTGGGTATATCAAATGCGCTCATTCAAGAGCCACATGCCCTGCCCTCCTTAGTCTGGCAAGTTTAATATAGGTGACTACGTCGATGTCTGTATGAAGAGAACTGAGTTCCCAATTTTTTTCTTTTCCTCCAGACATCACCCTCCTTTACTGGACCATAGTTCCTTCTGAGGACTCCTCATTCGAACACACTCAGCTTCATCTCATCACTTTTCATCATCGTCTAAGCCTCTCAGCCATATGTCAAAACAGGCCGTACAAGGGTCTTATATATAATCAGCTTGGTCTTCTATGAAAGATACCTACTTCTAAAGTGTTGGCCAAGTCCAAAGACACATCTATTGGCAGCCGTGATCCTTCTCTTTCTTGAACCATGTCATTTTTGCTATTCACTTCAGACCCAAGGTATATAAAGCTTTTTACTCTCTCAAACTTAAAAGAACCTACCTCAAATGGAGAGTTCAGATCCACCTCACCACCAACTCTCATATACTTAGTTTTCTTCTCGTTCTTCTAGACCAAGTCGTCTTGCACCTGCTTCAAGGGCTGTAAATTCTTCTCTGAGGGCCCGTTCAGACCTTCCTAGTATATCAATATCATCAGAAAAAACAGGAAGCTGTGTCAGGCGATTGAAAATTATGTCGCTGGTCTGAACACCGACCTCTTTCATAGCTCTTCCAAGTTGAATAATAGACAGGCAAGGGTATCCCCTTGCCGAACCCCACTGCTCACTTTAAACTCTTCAGAGGCATCAGAACCGACGCGTAGTCTACATTTCGAGCTGTTCATGGTCATCTTGATTTGGCGTATGAGCTTCTGAGGGATGCCTAGCTCCTCCAAGGCACAGTATAGTTGTCTTCTATCAACGCTGTCGTATGCTGCTTTAAAGTCCATGAATAAATGGTGGGTGACTACCTTACGCTCCATACTCTTTTCTAGGATCGTGCTGAGGGAGAACAGTTGATCAGTGGCTGAGTGTCCTCGTCGAAATCCAGCCTGATATTTTCCCAGTTCCTTTTCAGCATACAGGAGGATCCTCTCAAACAGAATGTTAGAGAGCAGCTTATAAGCACACGAAAGAAGTGAGATTCCTCTATAGTTAGTGCATTCTGTATGATCTTTCTTATATATTGGGCAGATAATGTATATATATGTATATATATGTATGTATATATATATATATATATATATATATATATATATATATATATATATATATATATATATATATATATATAAAGACTCCTATAGCACATGACAAATCACCCGAGGAAATAGACCCCTATAAGCAAGGAATCCGAAAAACTCAAATATGTCAAATCGCAGTGTCGTAATCACAAAATGGAGGTAATTTTCAAAAACTGCGGCTATCTATTAATATAATTTATATATTTAACTATAGGCATATGGTACTTATAACTATAATTTATAATAGGCCGTGAGTAAAATACTCAAAGTGGCGCAGTGCAGCTATTTGAGTAAAATACTTAAAATCGGAAATTTCACATTTGAGTAAAATACTCAGATTCAGGTAAGTTGAATATCTGAGTACCGTAATCCGAATCGGGGAGTTCAAAGTTGAATAAAATAGTCGGTACTCAGTACTCACTTTGGCATTTGCTCATCTCTGCCATGGGGGCAGTTTTCAGATTCTTTCTTTTTCGGCGGAGTATTAGGATAGCTATGCTTTGCGGCATCTTGGATTTCCTCCAAGGCTTTCGTTTCGGTCCAGAAAAAATACGCCACCTACAATATAGAGCTACTGGCTATAAACCGAGCCATCAGGTATTGTAGACATTACCTGGTGGGTAGGCATTTTGAAATGTGGACGGAACACAAAACGCTAGAGTAGCATTCCTCCAAAAGCGGAAAGGAATTCCTCCAAGACCCGGGAAAATCCCGTATAGCCTTAAAGGCGAAAAAGGGGAGGAGACCAAAAAAAAAAAAAAAAACACCAATGCACTCGCACTATTGTAGGTTAAAGATATTTATAGTACCGAGGACTTCACTAGCATAGCAACAGAACAGCATCAATTTGATCAAGTCACTCGGTACAGCTGCCTAAATACTCACTCCGGG